>VXBO01009506.1:563192-646761 GCA_013400135.1 Rhinoptilus africanus
GGGGGTAAAAACTGCCCTTTGGGCTCCGCTCCCCGCCACAGCCGCGCCCCGCCGCCCCACTACAGGACCTGCTGCTTCACCTCCTCGGGGATTCTGTGCATAAGAAGGACGGAGAAGAGGAGAAATAGGCCCTGAATTTATTTCTTTACCAGCTGTTTTATTTTAGTTTCCTGTCTCCTTAGTCTTTTTTTTTAATTATTATTATCATTATTTTGGTTTAAAGTTCAGTAAAGCAGTGGCAAGAGGGATTGGTCCCAGTTAACCAAGACAGGTGAGTGAATGGTCCGAGCACATGCTGGGTGTTGTATAAAACTGCCGGGAGCCGGGGGAGCAGCGTGGCTGGGAATCGCTTTGTCTAGAGGTGGTTCATTGGGAGGCAGCTGCCCGGGAGAGAAGATGCAGGAGGCTGTAGTGAGGAGCATTAAATACAGCGCAGCAGGAGCGATGCTCACTCCATACAACCGTCAGCACAGCTGCCCTTTGCTGTTTGGAAACTGAGGCCAGGAAACAGCTTATAAAAGGAAAAGTGCAAACTTCTTAAACTTTTCCAAGGGTTATTTTAAGTCATAAGTAATAGCGGAGTTACTCAAAGCAGCAATTGATGATACAGGAAGAGATTTCCCTCCTGAACTGGCAAGAATTATGTGTGTTATCACTGTAGAACAACAACAAGGTAAGAATAAGAACACTGTAATTCGGTTAGAACCCATGGCGTTGCTCTGGATTTGCACTAGTGCAACGAATACCTGATTCGAGCAGCTACACAAACTCCCCATTGTAAGAATTCGGCTTAGCTGATCTTAGAATCAGTTGATTCTTCTCTTGATTTTCCATGCAAATCACTTGAAAAATGTTTTCTTACCTATCCAGAGATATCATGAAAAAGTTTATGGAAGTAGACCTATTTGTTAATTTTCCTTATAGAGAAAGTTTTAACTTGCATTAGTTTGACAAGTTTGCCAAGTACTTTGAAGTCCAGAAGTCCCATATCGCCGTGTGGATGCTGAAGCGCTCGGCCAGGAGAGCTCTCTCCTGAAGAGCCAGAACTTATCTCGGGATCGGAGGAGCCAGTGGGCTCCCGCTGCTTTTCCCCTTTTCCCCCTTCTGTGGATGCCCTGTTACGCAGCTGCTGTGTGCCAGCCGGCGGGGAGCGCCCAGGCCGGCTCACTCGCTTTTCTAACAGAGACTCACAAGCTTTGTAAATGCCCTCAGCTACTGCTGTAAAATCAGGTTCCTCTCCAAGAGCAATGCGCGGTGCCAAAGCCAACCACAAATTTAACTTATCGCTGTGTTGGAAAGCTTGCTCAAAATCAAGAGCAATGCAGAGCTGTTTTCCCTTTAAAAACCAACAGCCGCCAATTTCAAGCAAAGACTTTGAAAAAGCAGGAGGGTAACACCAGAGTAAGGCAGAAAAATGGAATCCCCTGAATGAGCAGCAGAAGAGGCTTCAAGTAGGAACATTTCCCAGAAGAGACCCCAGCAGAGGTCATTTTCAGACTGGATCGGGCAGGGGCTGCAGAAAAGTGCAGCTGGAAGTCACACCTAGTGTCAGATGTGAGCTTCAGAAAGCAGTTTTTACTTATGCTTAATTCTAAATACAAGCTTATGTTACAGTGAAATTATTATATACTTTTCTCACCAGGATTATGAGCTACCAACACTTTTGAGAGTGCACAGGGCACTGCTCTGAAAACTTCAAGGGCTTGGAATCACCAGGCCCAATGCAAAGTCCATTTAATATCACAAGTATCACGAGCTTTAGCTCAGAGCATCTGTCTTTATCCCTTAGTTACTGTATAGACAAAGAAATATAGAAACATTTGCTCACTTTAAAGTTCAGATAAGTCCAGTACAATTTTATCTGACCTTTAGTTAAAGGTTTGCTGGTGTTGAGGATGCAGCACATCTTTGCTACTGCCCAGGTAGATGCAAAAGACTGCAGCCTGGCCCTCAAAACTGCTCCCCCGGGAGTAGCAAAAACCAAGTGGTATCTCATTAAAAGGCTGGGGAAAAAACCCCACCCCATACTGGTAACCTTTAATTTACTTTAAATTTGTTGTTCAAGATTGAAGGGTAATTAGCTGTTGGAGGTGGGTCCCTGCAGCTTGTATTTCAAGTTTTTATTACCATTTTTTTTAATGTAAGATTTCGTTGATAAGCATCTTTACTTAATGATCTGAGCTGTTCCTGAGGGAAGCCGAAGCCAGCCTTGCAGCTGTTTATTTTCTCTGCTGGGCATACTGGTTTTGTGAATTCCAGGCACGAAGCGGTTAATAGCCGGAAGCTGTGCATTAGGCATTTGTGGTGCTAAAGCCCGTTGTAACTTGCCTGATAAAAGGCATTTCAAATAAGCCAGGATTGCATAGAGGAATTTCAGTTGATGGGTTCCCGCCTGGGCCACCCTTTCTCAGGACTTACCCAAATGCTTTCAACATGTCTTGACAAAATGAAGGGAGAGGCTTCAATGCAGCAACAGAAAGCAGGTTTATATTTAAAAGCAAAACGGAGAGAGAAACACCCAAAGCTATTTGTTCTGCTAAATCCTTTATCAGCACCTCCATAGTGGGTTGGCTTTTTTTTTAAAAAAAAAAAAAAAAGTACAGGCAAGCATTTCAGCTCATCTTCAAGTCAGGGTTTTGCATCCCAACCTATCTTTTCATTTCCTTGTACTTTGCAGCTTGGGAAAATTGAAATCTTAATTTATCCAAATGCGTGGGAGAGCTGCCAAAACACGCTGCTACTCAGAACTGGACCCTTCATTTCTCTAGGCATTTTGAAGGTCCCAGATTTCCCAGGTATCAAGGAGGCCAGGACTGTGGCCTGTGGCTCCCTTAATTTGGCTTCATGTCTCCATGAAGCAAAGTCACTCACATTGGAAAAAAATATTGCCATTCCTTGCTGGGATATGGTGAACTGTCATTTCACTCACAGGATTTGTGTATTTCAGGGTAGATTTTTTTTAATGCTTTCAATTCTTTTTATGAGAAGCAACATACAATGCTAAGTACATGCATTATGTTCAGACTTCAGTAGTCATTTTACAGGCAAAACCAGGACGTGTCTAAAGAATGAAATACTTCAATCTGATTCCTTTGCAAGAATCTCAAAACCATCTTTACTGCGTAGATGCAGGGATGGGTTGGGTTTTAGGAGGGGGGAATATTTTTAACAGCCTTAATTTTCTTTTTTTTTGTATCTCTTTCGCAGGTTGGAAGTTCTTTGGAAGAGGCTTACACACCTTTCAGAGGGTTTGGACAGTGCTTAGCTTAACTACTGGCATCTTCGTAGTGCCTTGGGGCAATCCCATGATATACATAATCCATTTCACAGACGCAGTACGGTGTGTGCACGAGCAGCAGCAGTCTGGCAGTGCCACATGGGGACAAGCCACGTGTCCCTTGCTCTGCGATCTGCCCGTGCCCCACAAGCAGGCTCCAATTCCCACGTCATGTGGGGCTGTGACTAAGTAAGATCATTTCTCCCCTATCGAGGCTAAAAAGAAGTAGCTTCACACATTCTCATTATTGCCAAAGGTCTTTAAAAAGCAGCAGCACGCAGGAGAAAATTGCCTACTGGCATTCTTTGGATTTTGCAGATTCAGGGGTTTAAGGCCAGGGGGGACTATAGCGATTATCTTGTTGGATGTCTCTTGTAAAAGCCATAAAAGCTCAAACCCTTGAGTGTTTAATTTGGAGAAGCTCCTGGTAGTTTAAGACCTCCAAAAGATGGAGAATTGCCCTATCCTTTGGTAAGTTGTTCCCACAGTTAACGTTACAAAGTGTACCCAGCTACTTTGTGACAGGCTAAAATTAAAGGAAAGGAAAAACAGGGATAAGGGGGGGGAAAAAAGAGCAAAAGAAGTGTCAGCCCATAGCATCCCCATAAGCACCAGTGGTAGAGTTCCCTGCCTCCTACACAGGATTCAAACATCGCAGGTCTGCCCGCTGTGCTTCCCTAAAAGGTACGGTAACATGCGATAAACTCGCCTGCGTGTTCCGAGTGAAATAAGGACGATCCATGGGTTCTGTTGTCCTTCATTCCACCGGAGTCTGTCTCATACCTAACCAGATTTCAGTGGAGTGAAGCACAAGAGACATGGAGATGAATCAGCAACACGAGGAACTGCTTCCCACTGCCAGAGAGGGGAAACCGCATGGAAATGTGGATACACCAGGCATCCAAACCGAGATCACGCATGCTGGGAAATGGAGAGCAGCAGTGCACACTTTAATAACCTGGATATTTCTTGAAGTCTGCAGTAAGAACCCATTTTGAGAACGTACGTACTTTCTGCATAATATGTACAGATTAAAAGTCTACAAAGACCACAAGCTGCTTTCTGGGAGGCTGAAATACCTTATTAGCAGGAAATTAAGCCCTAATGTGGATAAATTAGATGTGTAACCTCATCGCTTTCAGTCATCCTCCCTCTAGGATGGTATATCCAGTGAAGAAACCAGAACGTAACCTTGGTTTGGTGCAAATGCACCATTCCGTGTTCCCTGGAGGATCTTCCTCTGAAGGATCACACCAGCAATGCCTGTTTCCTTCCAACTCTCCCACCACAATGCCTTCAGAATCTGGCAAAACTCCATTAAAATTTTAGACCCATTTATTTTGTAATAAAATGAATGTAAATAAGATTTAAGTTGAGGGAGAATTTAGATTTTTCAGGCTGAGCATGAGATAGATCTTTTAAGGTGTCAGTGTAAATTCCTCGAAGGTTAATGCAGTTAAACATATTTGATGCATAAAAATGTCACATCTAACACTAATCATTCACCAATTGTAATTGCCTTTTCAAAGTCCTCACCTCCCCAAGACGAATGCCCAAAAAAATGAGGTCTGGCAAATTTAAAACAAAAAACAAATGTCCTCCTACCATCAGGACATATTATTTGCTTTGATAGATTTAGCACCAGATTTCGAGAATTTATTGCCCTGTATTATTTCTCAGCTGCCTGCCTAATCCTTCTTTCCCCCTCCCCCTTCTACTTGACTGACTTTAAAAACATTCAAAAACTACTTGCTGATGGTTTTTCTTACAAACGCAGACCACTGAAGGGTCTGCTTCTGGAAAGCCAACAGCGAGCTCCCACGTACAGCGGTGCTGAGCTCTTCCAGCCAGAACAGCGAGTCCACAGAGCTTCCGACTTCTATTTCCAGGCTCGTTCTTAAGCATAACACACACCCTGTGTTGGGTATCTCCCAAAAACTGATTTCCCTGCATAGCGTTAATTTAAAGTTATGCTCTATTTCAAATCAAATCATTACAATAACAGGACCACAACATATTTCCACACCAGAATCTAGCCAACCCTATACTGTTTCAGTTTTCTATACTTTTATACATACACTTTTTTTTATCCATCAAATAGAGCATCTCTGTAGGCATCTTGAAATACATAACAACCAAAAAGAGCTCTTGATAGCTTTTCCTGAAGTATTTTTCTTCAGGGCATGCCAGGGCAACTGGGACCTTAACAAGTCATTCCTTAGAGTTCTGGTAGCAATTAATGGTGGAGGGTAACAACAACTGGCACAAACTGGGGGTTTTTTGCCCCGTTACCATTTTAGTGAGGCAAAGAGTGAAGAGGTGAAAGTGCAAGAGGGTAAGTATCACATGTCAAGCATAAGCAGATGGAAAATGCACAAGTCTGCTAATTTACCAGTTAAGTGTACTGAAATAAGGGTACCTACCTTCCCGCTGCCTGGGCAGTGACAGGTCCCGAGGGCAGGACCCTCCGCTGGGAAGCGGCTCGGTTCTGCTGAGGGTGCGCGGAAGCGGGATGCTGCACTCACCGCCGTCCTGCCCTTCCCTCCCCAGCCGGCCTCGTTTGCAGGGCACCATGAGCTCTACGGATGGAGACAGAAATGTAGTTGGGTATTAATGATACACTAAGGAATATTTACAGCACTACCATTAATATATTACTTAGCCATTTGTTCTTTTTTCCCCCCATATGAAGGACACTTTGGCTAAGAGCTTTCCATACACTAAGGCAATGAACATAAGGAGACAGCAGACAAACGCCAGAGACGCGCATTGCTATGGACAAGTCTCTGTCGATCCCCCACAGCGCGCAGGGGCCCCTCAGGAGATGACGGTGCCATGTAAACACGAGCTCGTTGTCAAAGACACCAGGGCTTGGTGCTCACCTTGATGTAGCACCAGAGACAAGAAAAATCCTCAAGTTACTCTTTGGAGTAATAAGCGTAGTCTAAAGACTGACTATTTCCAGACCTTAGAAAGCAGCTGGTGATATAGATCTGGCAATTCAGACATGAAAAGCTTACTTTCAGGCAAAAGGGATGAGATCAAAGCAAAACAGGCACAGAAGTACCAGCCGCTCGCCTTGGCTCATGCATGTGGAAGCTGCTGCTTGGTGCTGCCAGCACTGGTCCTTGGGGCATGATGTTAATCCTTTACTTATCAAAGGGGCCTCGCAAACACCAGGTACATCCATACGGAGACAAACGTCCCTTTTTGAGGTGCAACCCTCCCACCTCCCTATTTGCAGGCTCACTCAGCGACACGAGGTTTAACCACCTGTATAGAAGAACTGAAAACCCGGTCTCCTTTCCTGCTGCTATTTGTGAACACCAAGTCCTGAATAGCGTCTGCCACTGCAGCTTGGTGAGGGGGAACCAGAGAACCCAGCTGAAATGGGTTGATTCGGGGGATATTTATTGGAAGTGTTGGTTACCAACAGCCTCAGTGTCACAGGGTACAGAGCATAAGCCAGACAAACGTGGGAGCTGAGCCCACCGAGCCCATGGAGACAGCTGGAAAAGCCAGAAGTTTTCAACCTTTAAGAGTTACATTTCAGTGTTGTGCCCAAATTCCTTAGCTAAAGTCAGTTTTTATTCAGCAGGCAGCTAGGCTTCAAATATCCCCTCGATACAAACCTTACAGCCCTTTCTTTGAGCTGCTTCAAATGAACGTTGCCTTGGTTGCCTTGTGCCTGGCGTTAACTTTGCAGAGCTCTGAAGCAGAGGGGCGGCTGGGTAAGAGGCCCTTTAGAAACCCTTTACAAATGTAGATTTGATTGACTGACTGATTGAACTTAATTGCAGACATTCTCTTAATTGTACACTTAATTACTGACACTGTGTCAAAAGATTTCTGATGCAGCACCTGGAGGACAACCTTGCAAGTGCCAGTCAAAGCCAGCTGCACAAGACATCAGGGAGGTGCTGCATATTGCTACAGCTTGGAAGGGAAAAAAATCATAATATTTTAATAATATACAATTAGGGTTTCACCCACCCTCAAACACGCGTGTGCACATACACACAATCACAAATCTCTTTGCAGGGAGGGCATCTAATACAGCGGGAACAGAAGAGGAACAAAGAGTGATAATTATGGGACCATGTGACAGTTCCACCCTTTTGTGGTCTCTCCTAATGTCTCCAGTATTGTGAGCCGCAGGGGGAGGGCAGGATGCCATCGGCTTTGGCAGGAGCCATACAGCTGCTGGCCACTCTCAATTTAGTAACTCCAGATTTTTGTATGTTAAAATTGCAACCAGAAATAAAACCCACGGTATTTGTTCAAAGGGTAAGGCTCTGAATATTCTCAGCAGTGATTTTGGGTCACTGCTGGTCTTCCTGAAAATAGCTATGCACGGAGCAAAGATAACAGCATTCTTACTGTTTCAAATAAGAAGCATGCATAGGAACTTTGTTATTACGGCGCCTATAATTCTCAGTAGACAAATTAGTATTTTAGTGAATGCAAAATTTAACCCCGTGCTACAGTAGCTTGTATGTATGGCGTGTATAATGCACAAATAAGCAGAAACCAATCTGGATGCGTGTGTTTTTCCCTCACAATATTTTTACCAATAAAGTCACATTTACAAAATCTCAAATGTCTGTGGCACCTTGTGCAACCCAAAGTGCCAGAAAATACTAGCTATGGATTTTAACCTAAAGTCAGGGTTACACCATACCGTAGCATATCACGGAGACCCTATAAATAACAGCCAGCTGGGTGCTGATGCACAGCTACATTCCTCTAAGATGACCCAAAAAAAAGAGCACACCAAAAGCGTACAGACAACTAGCAAAGATGATCATCGGAATTGGTTTACACCCACAGAAACACAATTTGCTCCAAACACCTGGAGTCTCGTTAATTTACCTGTGACATGTTGCTACACTTAATTGCCTTTGACAATTAGTAACATTTCAACACCTCCCTTTAATGGCCCAATTATGAGAACACTTGTCTTCCCCACAGCAGATACCAGGAAATAGATGGGTGAACTTGCAATGCAAAACTCCTCCACAGGTATTTTAATGAAGAGCGTAAAAATCAACCCCCCAAGAGGCCGTTGGGAGCGTCTGGCTCGCCCTGGGGACAAGGGAGCTGTTTGCTCTGCTCCTGTCCCTGCCACCGCTCCGAGAACCACACAGTGAAATTAATTACAGGGGAAAGCACTGAGCATTTGCCTCCCTCCATTTTCTGCCCTTGATGTTCTATCGATTACTTCTGTATGCTAAACAAAGCGCTGCCTTCCTAAAACAAATCTTGGTTCCAAACGGGGAGAGGCAGGATGGGCACAGGAACACAGAACCACCTCTTCCAGCTACGCAAGCTCCTGCCTGTCTAATGGAAATGTCCGTTAGGCTAATATTTTGCAGAATTGCTTTGATGCAATAGGATTGCAAGTGCTGCCTGCAGTCAGTCTGGTGGCCGCTCTCTCTCACGACTAAGCAGATACCTCCGCTGGCTGCTGCAGGCTGGGCACAACTGCTGAGGGGAGGAGAGTGGGGCAGCCTTGCCCCTGCTTATACATTTGAAAAATCCTGCTGATAAATACTGCAGAACTCAGACGCTTAACAAGAGCCTGCAAGGGAGACTGGGGGGTCCAGCCCCGCATGCGGCACAGCCGCTGAGAAGTGCGCGTTCGTTACTAGGCCCATTCTGCCCCAACAGCAGCGGCAAATGAGTGCGCTGCAGAAAGACAACTGGGTTTTGCTCACGTTTTCAGTTCTGCAACATGCATTAGAGTCTTCTGTGCTTTCCCTTTCCCTCCCACTTTCTCAAGTTCAGTTCTCTCCCCAGAGACTCTCAGCTGAGCTCCACGATGCATCTGCAAACCCCTGCAACGCTCTCCTCAGCTCTCCATTTCCTTTCAAATCTCTGCAAAACACCACCCTTCCTCTCACTCCGGTTCCCCTAGATTTATTTAGTTTTGTGAAGTATCTTGAGCTTCAGAGGTTTAAATTCTCTGCTAACATTAACCACTGCCACCCCACGGATAGGGTCAAGCAGGTCTGGCTCGCACCGTGCGCACCTGGGACGCACCGCAACAGGATCCACAAAAAGCTCCTTTTTACCAGCAGCTCTTAACGTTTTCTGGGACAGGACGTGATCTGGATGCTGATGGGCATTAGATGACCAGTTTGTGCCCAGGTCCCAGGTGACTGGAGAGCAGCGGGGCTGGATGGGGCCACGCACTCGCTCCCATTTCACCCCTTTGACGGTGTTTTAACCACAAAGAGGAGGGGACTCACCATCCAAAATTGGGGGTGCAACGGTAACGACCTGTTTCCACCTCTGCCGAATATTTTCTCGCCAAGAGTACCAGTGCCAAGGAGAGCAGCCCACTCCACTCTCCCTGCAGGACAGTGTCTCCGAGAAGGAAGGGCAGCCTGCCCTCGCTCCCAGGGATCTCCGTGAGCTTTCTCGCACTGGAGCTGGGGAAGCTCGGACAAGTCAGAAGAAAGCTCACCAGCCACACGCTAGCCCAAACTGGCTTCTCAAAAAGAGCTGGTATAGTCTTAATGTTGGGTAGAGTTTATGAATAAAACAATGTTTTATTAAACTACTATTGCATTTTGATTGAATAGCATTTGGACTACATAGGAGCAGACATATTCCTGAAAGTAATTGGTTTTCCACATCTGCTTTCCTTTCTAATTGGACTAATTACTTCAGTGTAGGATCATGTTCACTACTCTCCAGAAAGCAAGAAACCTTGATTTACAGTGAGAAGAGCAGCAATTAGAGAGAATTAATTCATACGGCAACATCTAAATAAATCATATTATAAGAAGACAGCAATGTAATTATTGTGACTGGTGACTCCCTTGTGGAGAAACATCATCCTTAAGCCTAAATCAAGCAGCTCAGTTCTCTGAGGAATCCACCACAGCTCCTCCGATTTCACAGAGCATGTACTACCAATTTTATTTTTGAGACCTAATTGAGGTGCACTGTCAAAAACAATAGGGTCTAACACTCCTCAGGCAGCTGAGAACAACAATAAAATCCTTGACAACTCCGTGTTTGTCCTCTGAATCAAGCGTGTGTTCAACAGCCATGGATAACACGTGCCAGCAGCGGCTTCCAGCCCAAGGTGTGTGGATTTTCTGGCGCCCTCCATGAGGAGGCAGGCCCGCCTTACTCTCCAGACCCCGGCCGCCCCGTAGGGATGGCCGATTAAAAGGCGGAGAGAGGAGAACGTGCTGAACAACAGGGCTTCAAAAGATGATCCTGCCCCTTACATTGATAATTTATCTTCCTACTTACACACTAGCAGCCTGGTCCGGCGTTCCTGATGGAGACCAGGCATCTCCTGCTTACCTCAGCAAGTGGCCGCAGCCGTTTTACGCAGCCGTTTTACTCGTTATTGGTTCTGTCCTTAACGTCGTTTCATCAAGGCCCTGGGAACTCTGCTGTTCTTCTCACAAATGCCTCTCGCTCAGGAAAACGCTACCTGCTTCTCTCATGACTCATGCACTTCCAGAAAAAAAATAATCCAGAAAGCCTTTTTTTCCTTCAGGAAGAGGAGATCATTTCCAGGCATAAAGCAGAGAGCACTGAATTTTCTGTGCAAGAGCTCCGTGGCTTGGAGCCCGCCATGCCAAGAGCAGGGAGGCAGAACAACCCAGCAATCCGCCGCAGCAAATCCCGTCTCTTAACGCGGTCGTTCCACCTCCAGGATGAGTCCCTGTACGACCCTCACCCTCCGAACCCGCAGTGGGCATTCCCCAGTCACAGACGCTCCTTTCACACACTAGAGAGCTGCTGTCATATGACATGCATAAGCATGACGAGAATTAGCATAATATGATGTTATACTTTATGTCCACAACTTGACACATCATAAATCCTCTGCATCAGAAAGCCAAGTTTCACATCCAAACAATTACCCTCTTTTAGCAAATGCTTGATCCATTAGGAATTAGGGTGATAAACTGTCGGTTCAGACAGGTGGAAACTTATCCATCTCCATTTGCCATTCTTTTGCCACGGCAGATAAATACAATCCCCAGTTACAGCGCCTGCTCGCTACAAGCACGGCGCCACGATTCGGAGGGAAAGGTGTTTAACACTAAGCCTGGAAAAAAGCAAAGCCTGTAGCTTTGTGGCTTTGAGCATACACATTTAAGACCCTTAGCTCTTTATTGTTATTTACTGCTATTCATGTCTTCTCTCCCTTTCCTTCTGAGAAATTTTCACGGCTGCCATTAAATTTCTAAATACTTTTCACAAACCAAGAAATAAAAATAAAATCAAATAAAAATGAAGAAGCCTCTGCTCTGTGAGCCGAGGCAGACTGTCAGACATTTGCACGCAGCAGGTGAGAATCCCTTGGGTTAGATTCCCTACACCCCATAACTCGGAGGCCATTTGTATGCAGAATAAACACCCAGTGTGTGAGAGATGCTGCACCCCCCCGCTGCCTGCCCTGCTCCCTCTGCCCTCCACAGCTGGCACAAACCTGGGCTTCGATGGCAACCAGCAGCTCCGAGCTGAGACACCTCCGCAAGCGCCCACGGAAAAGGCTCAAAGCAGCACAAACACACCACCACCACCACCCCCCGTTTACCTTCCCTAGCCCCTTCCATTTTTTACACTAATATTTGTTGTGTTATCCAGGCCTAGAAGCAGAATAATGGAAAAATGGATCTGGTCACTTTGGAAGCGTGGAAAAAGGTAGAGATTTTAAGTTTATATTAGCACTACGTAGCCATAACAAAAATACAGATGCAGAATTATCAGAGGTGCTAAGGACAATTAAGACCACAGGAACCACACGCACATTAAAAAGAACAAAAAGATGTGCAAAATAAATACATTCAAGTATCACCACAATGTAAGAACTATTTTGAAGGTAAATGGAACAGCTAATAGTTCATAGCCATTATTCTTTTATCATTGTTCAGCTGAAGGTTGAGATGATTTTAAAACTGCAATTATCAAGAATAGTTTTGCATTGAAATAAGCTTCTCTGCTGCATTTCTCACTCCTCTCCCCTCTTCCCCCTAAATAAAGAGGTGGAAGTAACAAAGAAAGCAACATCTTTAATAAAGCAGAGAGAGTTTTTCAAGAAATATCCATGCAATCAGGTATACCAAAAAAAGGAAGACGAGTAGAGCCTGTCTGTTTGGGTATTTTTAGAAATCAAACCAATTAAGACATTTTCTTTGCATCAGGTTGATCAAGCAAGAAAATAGAAGGATCACACACACACCCCCCATTTAGCCGCAGTGACGTATCTTTATATCTTTTTGCTCCTTTTGGCCAAGTTTCAGTTATTACTCCTTGTGGGCCACTCTTTCCAGCTCACCAGTACGAGGAAGCCTTGCACAGTTGGGAGTAGTGGAAAGGAAAAATAAGCCAGATGCGAGCACTGCGGCTGAGCAGCTGGAGCTCAGCGGGGCGGCGGGCAGGGATGAGTCCCACTGCCCTGCCAGAGGGGCAGCTCCGTTCTTCCATCTCCCCAGCATCCACCAGGCGGATCAGCGGCTGCACTTCTGATGATAGTTTACTCCCCTTAAATAACTCAAGAAATTTAAAATCAGTTTTGCAGTAAAGGTATCACAGGCAAGACGCTACTGGCTTTGGGTTTGATTTCCTTTTCTGGTGCTTTCTTCCACCAGTCTCCTGATAACCCTGGATTAATGAACAATTACAAGGCTTCATTCTTACCACCATGTAATTCCAAGAAAGGAAGAGCATCTTTCTGGAACATTATGCTTGAAAAACAAAGGAGAGCTTTGACTGTCAAGTCACTGATGTTCCCTCTTCACTTAAAAGCTTTCCAATTTACTTACAAATTATAGTGTTTTTAATGCAAATTAAGCACTAGAGAACATTCTTTCCTTCCCCCAGATTAGCAAGAACCAAATTGACCAAGAAAGCCAAACATGGAATCTGGACGCAATGAATATTTAAAATAATGAGCCTGTTTAATTATTCTGATTGGTGAAGTATGAGGTTATTAAACGCCTCTGAACTGATGACAGGGTTTGAGCATATGGTTTTGCTTTCTGAACACAGAGAAAATGTTTTCTGATACTCTGTGTTCCAGTATTCTTTGTTGAATTAACTATGGGGATGAAATATAGCTCCACGTGCTCAGAGACCTCTGGGAAATATCTCTTGCTTCAGAAGCAAATACCACGAGGCGGAAGGCAGAGGCACTCTAGGAAACGGCGAACAAGAGCACACAATCGACCACTTTCTGCACAAGCTACCTGGCTCCTTCTAGCTACTTAGGAAAAACCAAAGTTCATTCAGTTCTGCTTTTGCTCCGCCATGTCACCAAGTTTACCCCTGCCTGATAAGTTTCTGCTTGTGTATGCGGGAAACCCCTAAACTGGAGGGACTCGGTTACAAAGATACACTGTACTGAATCCAACACCAAATCCTCCGTATTTCCTATTAGTATCATGGTACACATTATCCAGCTTTTTTGCTTTGAACCCTGCAAACCCTTTTTAGCCACAGGCCCCTAAATGCCTGTGGGTTCCAGCAGCCAGTTGTCCCTCCTGTGCCCAAAAGCTATTACTTGGCACTTTCCTCCCCAGATCCTGCATCGTATTACTGAGGAAAGCATGCTTTGCAAAAGGAGAGCATAAACAGGGAAAAAAATGACAAGTCCAAAGCCCCCAAACAAGCAGACAGCAAAGTTATTTCTTTGCTTTAACACCAGGGTAAAATTTTGGCTGTTGTGATTTTATTGTATCCATCCGTACAACTCATCCTAGCTAAGGTATTACCAGGCTGTCTTTGGTCCTTGCCCACTGCCCAGTTTGGACCCTCTCCTTTTGTTCTGGGATTTAAATTCCAGAGAGTTTGTGTTTGTTTACAAAACCTCTCAAGTCCGAGGGTGCATATCTTCAGACATAGGGGAAAAAAGGTGGAAAAGCTTCTACTGAAAGTCCTGATTTTTCAAGGCATTGAGCACCTGGAGCTTCTCTCAATTTCATGGACCTTTGGGTCAGTGCTGTCTGCTTCCTGACAGTCACCCAGATAGGAAACACAATCACTCTGCAATAGCGAGGATGCTTTGCACAGAAGGGAGCGGAAGCCTGTGACCCACCCACTCTCTGGTGAGTCTCTCCACTACCTCCTCATCCAGCTCCAACGGAGACCTTCTGGAAAGCCGGTGGTTTCAGGGCAGCACGATGCCCTCCCAGGGCCCATGGAGAAGTGATGTGGGTGAGAAGTTCATATCCCTGTGGCAGCTCATTCACACCTCCTCATTCCTAATGCCATCTGCTCCTCCCTGAACCTATTTTTGGCTTTTATTAGAGATTCTGTAACTTCTGGAAACCGAAGGGCAGAGGTGAATGAGCACATCTGGTCTGCGCCTCCTGGCTTGATATCTTGTACTTTAAACATCCCTAATATCTAATGACTCTGAACACAGGGTGACTGCCTCTGCCCTTTGATGTGCACTGAGAAAGGTCAGAACCCAATGGAGAAATTCACTGTTCTTGGGCTTTTTAGTATGGATTCCCATTCTCCTGGTGTCCTATGCTTTGGCTCAGTCGGTGTGCACCTGACTCCCATCTGCCATCCCATCTCTTGCACCGCACCAACTGTTTCTGTTCCCTCAAGGAGAGAGCTGGAAGCAACAAAACCCAACATGCTGTGATAATTACCTTGTCGACATCTTTCCTTGAGCTAGCATGAAGGAGCAGTTGGGGATTCATCTGAATTAAACTCCCCCTTCCTCTTCCATTTCCTCTTGGCTTCCCACACTCATGCAATCCCGTACCCCGTGAAGAAGACTTGGAGGCTACACCCAGGATGGGGGCTCTGGAACGGTACAGGGGAGTGCGAGCAAGAATGGAGATCAGGCACTACCACAGGGGCTCAGAAGGACCAAGACTGGAAACAGCTTCAGTTGCTGAGCTGGTTTCTCCATTATTTTGCCAAGGAGTTTTGCTGTTGTTTTCTCAAGCATTTACAATTAATCTCCAATGCAGAAGGCTTTGAAAACACCCCATGCCCAAGGGTAGGAGCCTAGCCCTTTCCGGAGACCAGGGCACCCAGCCGCTGTGCTGGTAGCACGCGATGCTCCCCGGCACGGGCAGAGCCAGGTGCCTCGAGTGGCCATGGGCACCCAAAGCCAGCTCTGCCGACCTCCCCGCACCACTCTACTGGCAACACCCCCCCTCGTGGGGTTCCCACTGAACCTTGCCACTACCGGCAGGGGCTGGCAAACTTCCCCTCAGGAAAAAAATACGATATTCAAGCTTCTACCTACATGAGCTACTGAGCGAAAAAACACAAAACCCACAAAAGCCAACTAAGCAAACAAAAAGGAGATAAAAGCAGTTTGCTTTAAGGCAGCAGCTTTTCTGAAAGCCCACAGTAAATCTTGAAGATTATCAATAATGAACACATTCAGTGTCTTTTTTTGTCTTGTTTTAAATCACTTCTTCCAGTAGAAAGAAATCAGTCCGGGGGGTTGTTCGTATGCGAGTTGCATTTATTATCAAGGGATTGAGACTGCTAGAGATGGAGAGAAGTAAAATGAGCCTCGGCAAGGCTCAGGAAAAAAGCACAGTGCCACTTTATAGCCCTTCCTCCACCTATTTGTCACAGCACCCCAGTAATGAGCACTGGAATTCATCTCTCTCTAATGACACTCACAGTGGTAGATGTTTTCCCAAATTTCGTCAAGTGACAATACAAAGTCTTTAATATGCAAAGGAGTCCTTTGTGTAACTCGCCATAACTTTGGTGTCTTGTCATGCCTTACAGAAGTTTCAGGAGAAACAAATTGCAATAATCATAGGAGTGAACCAGTTGGAAGGAACACGTCACAGCAATAATGCAATCTTCTGTTGATTTTCGTTTATGTGTAGACATACATTACATAAAACTAAATGTAGTTCCATGAATTTCTTATAACTCACAATAATTCAGCCCTATGGAGACCACATACGTACCACACACCCGAGCAGCAGTAAACAGTTGTCACTTAGTCACTCCCTGTTTCTCACCTGCCTCAAGTAACAGTATTGTGCCCTAAGCTTCATCTTCTATTCCCGTCACATTAATATTTTCCTCAGATGCCACAGCAGAATGAAAGCCTCTGCTCGCACTCTTTGCATATGTCAGATATGAGCACGTTTGGAAAGCAAGAGGACTTCTTTGCAGGACTGTTTCCAAGCCACATTAGCAGCAGTGCTGCCAACCCTCACGCTACATAAAGCACAAGCTGGGCCTTAAAATAATAAAACGGGCTTTGCCATCATGGGCTTGAAAGAGAAATATTGACATTTTAACGGTGGTTGGGTTTTTTTGCTTTTAAGCCGTTACCTGTACTCACATTTCCTGGAGAAAAGAAGGCTCCGGGAAGACCTTCCAGCTCCTTAAGGGGCTCCAGGAAAGCTGGGGAGGGACTCTGGATCAGGGAGGGGAGCCATGGGATGAGGGGGAACAGTTTGACACTGGAAGAAGGGAGATTTAGGTTAGATATCAGGAAGAAATGTGAGGGGGGTGAGCCCCTGGCCCAGGCTGCCCAGAGAAGCTGTGGCTGCCCCATCCCTGGAGGGGTTCAAGGCCAGGTTGGACGGGGCTTGGAGCAGCCTGGGCTGGTGGAAGGTGTCCCTGCCCAGGGCAGGGGGGGGCACTGGGGGGGATTTTGGGTCCCTTCCAACCCAAACCATTCCCCTGAGAATCCCCCAAATCTGCCTGTCCCTACAGCACTGGGTGACACCAGCAAATGTCAAACACACACCAGAGACAGGTCTCACTACTGAAATAAACACAGTTTATGCCGTTTGCCAACCAGCACACTCTTAAATCCATTTTTCATCATTGCCTGCAATATTAATGCAACTTCCTGCCGATTTTTGCTCCCAGCATTCCCAACCAGCCTACAGCAAATGCAGTATGGTTTCCCTTTTTCTTAAGCGGTGAGGAAATAAAACAAAATGACACTCTTCTTCTACCTCTAATCATTATGCTAGAAAATCCTTCTGGGTACACACGTTAAATTAAAAGAACGCATCCTTTTCTCCTGATAATTTTTAATTGATCACATCTACAACATAGGTGGAGCTGCTTGGCTAGCAAGGGTCTGCATCAAACAGTGTCCTATTTGTTTGTGATTTCCCTAAGGCATCTTTTAAACCATTAAAATTTACAAACAACTTGATTTCTTATTAACACAGTTTCTTAATTGCTTCCTTGGGAAAAGAGTCAAGTTACTTGCATCTTCTTTCTCTGGGCTCCAGGGATTTAGTGCAAACATTTAAGGATAAGCTTCTAACTGCAGCAGAAGCGCTGCTCCAGACCCAGTCCAGCCTCGGGTTTGGTGCTGTGGTGCAAACGGAGCAGTCTCTCCTCCTGGCTTGCTTGGGTACCTACACGAGGGTATTCTGAACCTCTTTGAGGCTGAAGAATTTGACAAATAAAGGTATGGTTCTTGGGCAACACGTTATTGGCAGCTTATATCATGCCAGCTTTTCTGTTCCCCACGTTTGCCAAAAGCTTTAAGTCAGGACAGCATCAGAGACCTCTATCTCTAGAATTTAACGCCCAGCAGTGACGCTTCAGGAGATGGCCTGCCCCATTTGAATCTACAAGAAGTACCGTGTTCACACAACTCCCGCGTGGATCTCTCAAGCACAGTATATTACAGAGAGCTTACCGGCAAGTACATTCTTATTCCAACTGAGTACCTCATCATTTTAATGCGTTAATCAAATCTCCGTGGTTCAGGACTGAAGTCCCTGCATTCATCATCAATTTGAGATGAACCTATTATTTAGGTTCAGAAAATTACTCGCTAAACACAATCAAGCGTTACGTTTCTGAAGTCTTTATAACACTAGTGTTTTCCTTGTTAAGAGCCCGGCAGCAGGTCTCCCTTCGGCTGCCCCCCCAGCCGCAGGGACAGCCCAGGGCCCCCCAGGGACAAGGCAAGTGTCTTAAGAGCCACTTTATCTCCCTTCAGTCCGACTCTTCACCTGGAGCACGTGCCTGAAGCGGACACTCCAGCCAGGCCATCAGACCAATTTCACCATTTTCCATCTGCCAGAGGCCCCTCCGAAGCCCCGGGGGGCGGCTGCGATGCCACCAGGGTAGCACAGCCCCGGCAGAACCAACACTGGGGTTTTCCTTACTCATCTCTTTCCTAATGGGGAGCTTGGAGGGGGCGATCCAAGAGAAAACCAAGTTGTCAGCTGTTAAAAATACTTTCCCATGAGACTTACGACGACTGTCAGAGGCCGAGCGATATGTTACCTTAACTCACGGCACAGACTCTACCTGAAGTGTTTGGTAACGGCAGCAGCGAAAGACCCCCCAGCGCCTGCCCGGGGAGGCCACTCCGACTGACCCTGCTCCCTCCTGCCCCAAATCCAAGCTCCCCTTGGGCCTGCAAACAGCTTAAACTTCTGCTCAAAATTTTTAATGGCAAATTGTGTTTCTCTAGCAGAAATGTTTGCGGAGAGTGTTACATTCTGAGATTTTTCATGTAAGCGTGTCTCTTTATTTGAGAAATTCTCCGGCAGGGCTTTCGGATCCATCAGCTGTCTGTGGGAACAGATTTAAAGGAAGTTCCTACATCTGAAATGGAAATCCCCAACTCCTCCCACACACTTTCCAAGGAGCCCAAGCGCTGCTCCAGTCAGTCGATCGCGTACACTCCTGCAGTCAAAAACCTCCAGCAAATGGCACGTAATTTGCCATAAGCTGATACATTTCGCAAATGCACTTTGCATATTAAGATGAAAATATAAATCCCAGTGCTATATTGAAACTGGATATCACCCAAAAGTCAGGAGTCTACTTCTTGGCTTTAAATATCACCGGGAAATATAAAGGGATCCTTTTAGTTAATGCTAATTATTATTCAGTCTATCATTAGCAGCAACTGCACACACTTTGATAGATGGGCTGAGAAGCTTTGTTTCATTTTATTGCTGATTCCATGAGTAGTTGCCAAACTTTTCTTATTACTGATAATTAGATCCTGTTAGTTTAGCATCTGCGTCTGCTCCGGCACCAAGTGCAGGGGACTCCTCACACAGGAGGGGGCTGTATCTAGGCCAGGAGGGGTGTCTGAGCAGGAACTGCTGCCTGCACAAGGGGGGGAATGGGCATTCTTTGCCTCCCTGGTCTGAGCCAAACTTAATAAAATGACCTCTGCAAAACACCACGTATAACAACATATATGTAATAAAGTGATTGGCAAGGGCAACATTTAGGTTTCCTGCTGATGAACACAAAACAGCTTAAGGTACATTTCTGCACTTAGGGCACGTCCGTCAGGGCAGGACAAAGAAGCGGGGGCTCCGAGAACCCATCACAGGAGCCCTTCTCAAAATCCCTCGGTTGATTCATACTTTTGTAAAATAAAGCCTCTATTCATATCTCTCCAGGCCATAAGAAATGTTTATAAAATATGTGTTACACATCGGGATTATGAGCCATTTGGAGATTTATTTTCATAGGTAAAATTGATAAAATCTCTGAAAATATAAAACCTTAATTTCATAAAATGTCAGTTTTGCAATTCCTTTGTTCTAACAGACAATGGTAAACAATGTTCCAGTGACCTCCAGTGGGGACCAGGGGAAAATACACCCATCCTCTGCTTGGTGTAGCAGAAGCTTTTTTGTTTGCAAAACCTGGAGCAAGGACAGTCGGGCGGAGATGCCCCTGCAGGGGCTGCCCAGTTCCATTGCTGATGAACGAGCAGGCCAAGTGGTCCCAGACACCCTTTTTATCCAAACAAATCCAAACCAACCTTCATATCCCTCTAACATGTAGACAATTCTTCAGTGTCCTGCAAGGGAAGGGTGGGGGGGGGAAGTCACCTGGAGACCTTGCTGCTCCCTAAACGTGGGTCTGTGTCTTCACACAACACAGAAAACACAAGAAATCAGCATGGAACACGCATGGAAAACACGTGCAGCAACTGGATGCTTGATGCCAAGAGCAAAGCAGCATTGACTCCTTTCAGCTCAAGAGCATTAATCTACTGGAAATAGGGACACTTTATTTGTAAATAAGTTCTTCATTATGGTCCAAGTCCGGAATTCTTTGACCTGTGCATGCTAATACAGCGTCCTCAATTGGTTTACTGTAAATTTGTAGTGTCTCAAGAAATACAAGCCCTGAGTGGTCTACAAAGACACGCTATACCCCGTGAATCTCTCCAGTGGGGACAGGTTATCCATGCCGAAGTTACGGAACATGTGTGGTCTGCAGAGCAGGGATCATCCCCACCAGCAGCTGCCGTTGTAAGGCTGTGCCGAATCCTGTACAAAGCAGCCTGATCCCACTGGAAACAAAAATGCTGCAAAGTGGTTCACTTTCTCTTCTGTCAACACAAGTCAAGGTCTCTTACATCAGTTTGATTCCCTGGTTATCTTACTAACGACTTCTGGAGGCAGGCATCAACTGAAACACTTTCGGGCTGAGATTAATCCTCTCCCCTTCTTTTGCTGGTGGGGGCCAAGGAAGAAAAGGAGGAAGGTAATTTTTAAAGCAGACATCCTTCTTATCACCATCTGGCCCTGATGAATATGGGAAGAAGTCTGTTGATACATTAATAAATCCAGTATTACAAGGTAGAATGGATAGCAGGAGGAATGCATCAGTCATCAACGGAAAAACCTCTGCTAAACTCAGAGTGACCTTCAAATTAAAAAGAAACAGTAATAGAAGGGGAGAACTCATGTCACATAACGCACATTCTGGCCCTGATTTGCTCTTTAGATAGTCAACAGGACTAAACATATTAAAAATCTTCTCCTGATCTCACCTTTCCATAGCCATTATCTGGGCCTAACACCGAAGTGGAGTTTAGCCACAAGTGGGTGGCCTGGGCCACCGTTCTTTCTAATGCACCTACAGAGACAGAGTGCAGGACCCACAGCACACTATTTTCCAAGTCTTCTCCCAAACCATAGAGCAGCACATACAGAAAACTCTTCTCCCACACCATATTCCCAAGAGGATTCACCTCACACCATTTCCTCCTGGTAGCACAAGAAAAATAATTATACCAGTTTCTTTGTATAATGCAACATTTCCATAAGAAGACATTTAATGTCCCAAAACATCATTCCTCATTGAAATGAAACTTCACGGAAGGGCAATTCTTCATCATGGAAAAAACCACTACCACCAATGTAGGGTCTCTATTTGCTACTGTCTGCACAATATTAATGTAGAAGATAATATATTGGCTTGAATCAATACTTCCCCGACTTCTCCATCCATCAGCCCCCACCCCTTACTTGATAAAAGTCCTTCCACGTCGCGTTCCCCCAGACTGATGAGATCACAGCGCCTCTTTCCAGCATGAGCGATGGTGTGTAGATGTATAATTGCCCAATAAATCACACCCTCTGGATCAAAGACCTGAGATCCTCTGGGTGCCAAGGAGGCACACCAAACATCATAAAATACAATAAGTTAATTAATTACAGCAAGAATTTTACCACTTTTAGACAGGTTGAGTATTACTTGTCACATACAGATATCCTGAAAGATTCAGCCAAAACCACCTCACTGCAGAACCGGGGCCTGAAGCGACAAACATTTCAGGGTAAGGACCGTGGAAGCAGCGTGGGCAAAGGGCTCCAACACCCAACTGCGGCACAGAATCCCGAGAGCTACAAATCAGCCTGAAGCATCGCCGTTGTCCCGTGCCCACCCAGCGACAGCTTCAAGCAGGGCTCCCACCTGGCAGAGAGCACTGTCTGCGCCTCAGGAACTTCATCCTATGAACCACAAGAATGGACTGGGCAAGGCCAGGGAGAACAGGCCTGCAAAAGATGCCTCTTGTTCAGTCCCCGATTTCCACTAATTGCCACAAATAGACGCTGGCGTGACCCTTTCCCTGACGTAACCTCCCCGCACACAGCCCTGGGCAAGTGGGGATTCCCAAGGTGCCTCTTCTCTGCTGACCCTCTCGCAGGAGCTGCCCGGCATCCCGACGCCACGGAAACAAGTCTGCCGGTTTGTCACAGTGCTGTAGGAAAACGCGCGTCTGGCTGCTGTGGAGTGGACCTTGTGCAGGGGCTGTGGGCAGCACCCGCACCACCGGGGCCCTGCTGGTCACAGAAGAGCTGCCGGCGAGATGCACCTTGTGTGCCTGCGTCCCACAAAGCTTCCCAAGCACAGCAGCAAAGCCCTTGAGAAAACACAGGAATTGGAAGATCGTATTTCTTCGCCACAAGGCACAGGCATTATTTCAAGTATTTCTGATAGAATTTGAAACCATCAAAGCCTGAAGGAATTAAAACCTCCCTGGCAGTTCCCACCCTTGGCCCAAGCACAAGCCACGCGTCTCCACGTGCTCCAACCCCGACTCGCACCAACAAGTGCCTTCACCCGAGCAAGCAAAGCCGCAATCTGCTAACTCGAGCTCAGCAAAAACAGGAGTGCCCAGAACCCTCTGTTTTACAGGCATCTGATTCCACAACCTTTAATCCTTTCTGCCAGCCCTGCAAGATCAGGTATTAACATCTCCGTAACCCCTTGTACTAATTAAGATAGCAGATCTTGGGTATGTGCTTCAAAGCGGAGCACAGACAGGTTGCTGAAGTGTTTGCGCATTTCAGTGAGTGGCCCTTGTAAAACAGAAATTATAATGAAGGCACCACAGGAAGCTTTAATAAAGGTATGCAGTCATTATAAAATGACTAGAACCAGAAAAACCGAGCTTTGGAAGGTAACAGGTGGGAAACCTGCTGCTGTGGAAAGCAGCCGTGAGGAGGTGTTCCAAACCCTGTGCAGTCACAGGTTACAGACCCGGACACTCTCCAGGAGCCATCCTCTCCACAAAGCCATATTTAAACGGCCCCATTTTGCTTCTCCAAAGCATGCACCATATTGCAAACGACCTGAAAAGCAGCAATAGCGTCCAGGAGACTCAGAAGCCAAAGCAGTTTAAGGCAAACACAGGAGCAGCCTGTCCTCTCTGAGCAAGAATGACTTTTAGAAGCGCTTTAGGTGCGCAGACACATCCCCAGTGGTTCCATAGCCAGCCCGGTTGCTCACAAGCCCAGCCCAGCCCAGCAGTGAGGGGTTTCTCCAGCCCAGCGGAGCCGCGGCTCCTCTCCGCCGGCAGCGGCCCCTGCCCGCACACGGGGACGGGGCTCCGCTCCCAGCTCAGGAAGGTTCGACCCGGCTGTAGATGCTGTTTGAGCTTAAGGCACAGCCCAGGACACAGGATCAACTAAAGTTTAAATCCCAGAAGCTGCTTAAGTCTTAGTATTGCTATTTTTTGCTTGTCTGTACCCAGGCACACGACTGATCAGCACCTTCCGAACTCACAGTCTGAATTCCACAGAGTTACAGGGAAAGGGAATCATAAGAGATGTTTTCTATATAAATATCATCAACTCTCTGCACAAGCAGCATGGGACACAGCTAGAACACAGCTAAGACAAGAAAAAATATTTGCAGAGAGAGAGGGGAAACAAAACCAGTGGGTTAAACTGTCAGGAGCTGGGATGACTCAGGATCTCACTGAACAAAGAAGCCTCGTTGCTTCAGTTTCTTCGGTTACATAAAGCAAGTGCCGCAAACAGGTCCCTGTCTCGTAGCCCCAGGACAAAAGGAAAGAGCTCCCAATTTCATCCCTTCTCCTTTAAACAGGAGAGCTAGCAAACATGAAAAATGTTGTGACTTCGAAAAAGAGAGGATTGCTTTTCTCTGATTACTCACCCCAACAAAAAGGTTAGAGCAAGTCTCCTAGAGTCCCCTAACCACACACTATTTCTAAGTCATGCAGCAACCAGATGCTCAGAAACACTGAAAAATCAAGAAGGAAAAAGTAAAGACCCAAATACCTTTTCTTTTCCAGCCTTCCAAGACCCCAAACTTCCATCTCTCTTTTGTCACCCCACCTCAGTCCTTGCTAAATAGGGTTTGCTGCACACGCCGCTGGTGGGGCCTCCCCATCTCAATGCGATCCACCTTTCCCTCGTCACTCTGCATCTCCCACACCTGGGGGGCCCGGCCAGCCCTGCCCCACCGCACCTGAGGTCAATACAGCTCCTCTGGCCGGAGAGGCTCCTCTCTCTGTACCTGCTGCCCCCACCCCGCCCTTGGCAAAGAAGCAGAATTCAATAAAAAACAAACCAACAAAAAAGAAACCAACAAACCCTAACCCAAACCAAAAAGAAAAACATAAAAAACTGGAGAAAAAATCATTCCATTGGAAATTTACTTTTCTAAACATCTCTCCTGGATTTCCCTTCATGCTGGTCTCTTCTAACTTAACAGCGTACTTGGCCAACTTAACCTTTGAAAAGGTTTTTGTATTGATCGAGTGGTTACACAGACATTTACATTTCTTGGAGGGAGGAAGAGGCAGGGAAGAAAATTAAATTACTTTGCCTAGTGATCTTAATTATCTGAAATAATTACCTTCAGTCAATTCTCAAACAAGAACTCTCTGGAGAACACTGTATTTCAGTTTGGATAAAGGGAAAGGAATTGAGTCCAAAGGAGTGCATTTTGTAACTTATTTAGATATACCTAATTAACCATCTGAGTGAGGAATCCAATCAAAGCTTCTCCATTACATTTAATTATTAAAAGCAATTTAGAAGGGAAAAACTTAAAGGAGGGATCTAAAAGAGCTCTCTCTGACTCAAAGGATAATTTTAGCAAAGAACTGAACAAATGGGTGAAAGGAGACCAGAAGTAAAATCTCTCTAATAAAAGCTATTCATTTTCTAGCCAGGCCCCAACAGAGAGACTTGGTAACTCTCGTATTCTGTATTTTGTATACAGCTCGACGCTGGAAGGAGCACAAAGATTTTTAGGCTTCCCAGAAATGGGCAGAGCTTCATTAAGACCTTTTCAGTGGAACGCAAGGGAAAGGCTTTGTTCTCTATGCAGCAGCGGCTGACAGCTTGCGGAGACGTTGGCCAATTAAAAGAAATGATCCCTGTTATGTTCATTACAGAAAGCATTAGAAAGTCCTCCAAAGAGTCTTTGCATGGATTTGTGCATCCGTGTGTGTTCCTCCCAGCCCAGAGAGAGAGGAAGCAAGTCTTGCTGTTGAGTGCTGGTGGTAATGAGTGAGGATGGGATTTGGCTTTGTTTGTTTAGACAAAAAATGATGACCGATAACTGATATTTAGACAAAACCCGTTATTTGCAGCTCGGGGCGGGTTCTGCAGGGCCAAGGGCCGGGGCGCAGATGCCAGGGGCTGGCGAAGTCGGTGCTCATCACCCCAGCTGGCAGAGCCCTGCCCCAGCAGGATGCTCTTCCTCTCCCTGCTTTAGCTTGTCCCAAATGCAGAGGACAATATTACTTTATTTATACGTGGATATGTTTAGCAGGAATAACCCCTTTCAAGTATTTAATAGTGTCCACCACATTGGGATATTCTAATTTTCATGCAAAAATTCTCCCTCTGCATACCCGTGCCCTGGCGGCTCTGTCTCGCCGCCCATCGCCTCTCTCCACCTCTCTTGAGACGGCACGTGGGTGCTGGGACGGACTGGCAGACGGGCTCCAGCCGGCCACTGGCCACAGGAACATTCTTAATCCAGAGAGTTTATCAGATCAGCAAGGCCAACAGGCCAGGCCAGTGCCAACACACCTAATGTCTCATACAAACAACGGCAGTGGAAGGTTCAAAAGTCTGAAAAGCACAGAGGAAGGCTAAATTTATCTTACTTCCTTTATTTTCCTTCTAAATTGCACAAAGTTCTTGGTGGCTACAGCTCTCCTGGTTCAGACAAAAGAAATGAGAAGGTTTGTATGTAACTGTGGCTTTTCCAGAGAAAACTGTGTGCACGGGATTGTGCAAACAGGGCCAGCGTGCCTGTCTGAAGGCCATTTGACCCATTTGTACGTCTTCTGTCAGCTTTGCAGAGCTCTAAGGCTGAAGATGACCTTACACACTCATCCAGCCCTTGCTGAGGTGGCATTAGTCTCTGCTGCTTTCCTTTCTGTAAAACAAAATAAGTCGGTGCTCAGCATGCCAGTTAATAGTTATAACATACTCCAGGTCCCCTGGATGAAGAGTAAAACATTGGGTTTATGCAGCCAGGGTAGTCCCTTGTCACAGGTAGTTTCTCCCCTGCGTTTCCTTGTGCAGAGAAGTTCGGCCTAGCTTGTTAGCCCCCAAGGTAACTCAAGGACTTAAAAGCAGGATACCGTTTCAGGGTTCAATCAAAGCAAACAAACTGCTAAAAATAAATTGGCATCCCATCTGTTGCCAGGCAGGGAATTTCATCTCAACAGCCAGGGGACGGGATGAAAGGCTGTAATAAACACCTTGAAATGGATATCTGAGAAATTCTCTGGCCTCAGGAAAATGGTTGGATTTTCTCTTCCTTCTCCTGCACAAAAAGTTTTTAAAATTTCTTTTCCCTAAGGGAGAGAAGTGAGCGTAGGCTTCTGCAGCACAGGGAGGGAAGCAAATAAATAGTGAGTCTCAAAGATTAATAATGTTCAAATGAAATATTGCTGATAAAGACGATTTCATTGGCAGAACGTGAAGCAGAGAGGGATGTGTGTGGCCCGAGCAGTGCCAGCCCAGCCGGCCGGGCTCTGCCTGCTCCTCGCGAGCCGCACGGCGAGCCGCGGGCAGAGCGCTTACTCCTTGGCATCCCGGGAAACTACCCCACGCCCTGCTCTCTCCTGACAGCGAAAGCCATTCCATGGTAAAACCTGTGCTCAAGGAATATTTTGCCAATCAACAGCCCGCTGATGGACTATAATATCGCTGAAGGAAAACTTGCGGTCCCTGCGAAAGGCCGTGTCCCCGGGAAGAGGCAGAGAGCTGCACCCTGCACTTGCTTCAGAGAAAAGGTGCCCGGAGAGCGGTTTGCGGAGAACCATCACCCTCTGCTAAAGGAGCACCCAAAACACGCCGGACCGAAGTGCTGGTACAAACCACCCCCCATGTCCTCTGCGAGCGGTGCACCCCGCGGCGGGGAAACTGTTCATTTGGGTTCAATAACCACATATGAAGTGGTTTGTGCTGAGCAAAAGCACAAAGTAAAAACACGATGAATAGTTTTCATACTAGAATGATGCCCGGACATATCATTTCGGGATATCTCTGCAGGTTCATTAGTATGTTCTGGAAACTTCCTTTTGGCAAGTGTCCCTCTTGTCCCCTGAGGAGCTGGTATCCGCGTCCTCCAGGACACACACTGCTTGGCTCCTTACGCTGGCAGCGATCGGCACCAGTAGATCATGTGTGATTGGATATATCTTTTTAAGCAGAGTAGGAAGGCAATAGAAAATAATAAGGAGAAAATGCTTTGCTAGGAAGTATCTGGTAGAATGGTCTGTGCTCTTCATCTGCTTCTCTATTAATTAGCTGCAGAAACTATGAACTTTTTAACACCACGTGAGAATGATTTCAAGTCTGCATTTGCATCTACAGAGGCCTTTCTCCTGCAGAAGGACCACCTTTTCCTAAGAAGCCTGATTTTCCTGGCTCTGAATCCCACGCCTCCTTCCAGCTCCCATCCTGCCTGTCCTTTCTCCTTTCTTCTTTTCCAAATCTGGCTTTACTCTCCATCTGAGGAGAAGGCAGCATTGATCAGATCACCCACATGCTCACAAGAAATACAAAACTTGTCACTGCAACCATGAAGCTTTCATATTAAATCTCCCCTCAGCTCGTGCAGCGGCAGCTCTGGTGTGCCACCACCATTGCACACTTACACTCTTTCTGTGATTTCCCCTGTATCCTTGTACGAGATGCTCCCAGCTTTTATTGCGATTTGAGCTGTGAGACTATCATGAACCAGAAGCTTGAAATGAAACTGTAAAACGTAAAACAATAAGGATCAACGGCCAGGAAACCTATTCACCAAGCAAAAACCAAAGCAGGTGCTTAGAGTCAGGAGAACCTGACAGACCAGGATTGGTGGAGCTGCAAACATACAGACTGGTTTAAGCAGAAAAAAAAATGTACAGAATGTTCTCCATGCATCTAGAGCTGTTTGTGAGTGCGCGGGTGGTGGTGAGGAGGACGTGCCTCTCCCAACGGTGCGCTGGTTCTCTGTGTGCCAGCTCGGGAGTCCCAAGCAGCATCCCGCAGAAATAACACTTTCATTCCCTATTTTGCTCCTTCCAAGGTGGCCTTGGACAGTGGCAGAGATGCTCAGAATGCCCTGCGCTCCTCTCCGCCAATGCCAACCTGAAAACGGACACCTGACAGCTATTTCTAGTTCTTCACAATATAAATAATAAATGGTTTCATACTGGGAGGAATCAAATGGCACCAGATGACTCTGGTTATAAATCAGGAGAAAGGCAGGTGGTCTCTTGTCTGGCATCTCAAAGCTGATGTGCAGCTTTATGAGGAGGGAGGTGGCTCTGGCACAAAAGCCATCAACATAAATCTCAGATGTTAGAAGCTATAGCACTTTTCATACCGGTTTTAAGTATTGTCGTAATTCTGGTCTTATATGAACAATCCTTGGCAAGGGGCTGGGCTAAGGAACACACCTGCACCACTCTAACTTTGGGGGTTATGTTCATCACTGTGCCCTAAATCCAACTTTACATCATTCACTGCAGGACAACTCACCCTCTGCCAGTCTGGCTAAAGAAAATTCTAGTAAATACCTGGATATCTGGGGTTGGGAAAAACTGATCTAAAAATCACCTTCTTCCACTTGGCTGCTATGTAGATGACTTGCTTTTAGACCTTAATAAAAAAAAAAAGTATTTTTCACTGCATTAATAGCTAAGCACCTCTTTCAAGCTTGCCATACGGTCCAGGGTGTCCGTACGCGTGTGCCCCTGTGGGGCGAGGGGACTGAGGGGTGCTGCTCGGGGACGCCCCCGCCGCAGGCGCTGGGCTTCGGCAGGCGCGAGGAGCAGAGACGGCGCGTTGGGAAACCGCCCCTGCCTGCAACAACTGCGAAAGGGTTCAGCTAAACACCGCTGCCAACGGGGGGGTGCTCTGCGCCCCTCTGGCTGCCGACAGCTCCCCACGCACCTCGGCTCTATTCCCTCGCCACCTTCTGCCATTTTCCTTCCCAGCATGCACAATCCCAGGGACATGCAGCACATATTTGAGTAATTTCTCCCTTTCTTTACTAAGCTATTCCAGTCTTATTCTCTACTGTGCTTAGAAAACTTCTGCCTCTGGGGAAGGAAAAAAAAAAGAGACTACGTCACCCTCTCAATTACCCAGTTAGACGGTGCGGCTGGGACGGACCGGCAGGTCACCTGCGCAGGAAAGCCATTATCTGCCATGTACACTGTCAGATTTCATGGGAAAGAGGTGGGAAGGTTCCTTCTGACACGAAGTGGTTTTGATTTAGTGCTGCTATAATGAACTGCATGGTGTGTCTAAAGATGACAGAGTACCGGGAAGGTAGTCTATTTACCCCTAAGGATAACTGCCATCTATTTAAACAGAACAGAAAAAAGATTATTTAAATAGGTTTGGATATATTCCCTGTGTCATAACAGACGTGTTAGCTGCCAGCAGCCATCCCACAGCCATTTCCAAATGGTCAGAAAACAGATATTCTGAAAAATTACATCAAGCAGGGTCCAGGCAGATAAAAATTTCTCCCAGCACCACCAAACCGGGGGAGTGGCCCATTATGAGTAACAGCATCTTGGCAAACGACGCTAGACCCTGTCCCTGGTCATCTCATACCTAGGTGAGTAGAGCAAACGCTTCCACGCGGTGGGGGTCAGCCAGCTCTCATGGGAAACAGGAGGACCATGCTACAGAGCTCCAATCAAGGGTAATAAAGTGCAGTTACAATTTCAGGCAAATCTGGCTTTTATCAGTACTCCCACATGCCAAGAGATGGACTCTGTGACTGCTTATGAAATGTTTTGTCATCTAGCTTCCACTTTTCAGCAAGCTGATGAAAAAAAAGCATGAATCCATCAGACATGTTGTCTTACCAACTCCTGATATGTTTTGGCTACTTACAGAGAGTAAGAGAAGTCTCCGGAGCAGATGTGAAATTCAGATCTTGTTTGCTCACTTGTCATCACTCAAAAAGCAAAACAAACACTCCCGCTCCTGGAAAAATTAGCCCTCGTGTCCCGTCCCTCTGCCTCGCTGAGCCGCACGCTGGCTCCATCTCCCCCGTGGATGAGGGCTCCTTTCGGTCCATAGCCCAGTCCCGCATTCTTTAAAACCTGCCGTGAAGTGCCAGAGAAGCAGCAGTAGTGAGCCCAGGAAATTGTGTAAATCAGTCTATGTGGCAACTATGCTGAAGACATCACTCATAAAAAATATCTTGAATGCCATCCTACCGCAGCAGAGCGCGAAAGGTAATCCAGAGAGTCATGAAAAATGATTCCATGAACAACTCCATGAACACTGATCTCTAGTTGGCGTCTGTCGGTATTTTCACTGTGAGTTCCTCTACCTCGAGAGAGGTATTTTGCAGGCACGTGGAGCTTCCTACAAACTGTGGATATCACAAAAGCAGCCAGGACGTCAGTTTGTTACATTTTCTTTCTGATACTTCCGCGTGCTCTCCAAACTTCACGATTTCTCTTACGTGATACTCCAAAGCACGGAGCTGGTTTGGCAGGAATTCCATGTACTTCTCCAGAATGACATACACAGTTTTTCAGCATCTTCTCCTCATCCCTTCATTGCCTTTCCCAGTGTTTTCCCATGTTCCCCAGTCACGCGTGGAGCCGGGGTGTGAGTGGCAGGACCAGCAGTGGCAAGGGAGGGACTGGAAACGCAGGTCGGGGCTGTCTCCATCCTCCTCCCGGCTGCTGAGCAGATCGGGGCTGGTGGTGGTGTATCACTTACAGGAGGGTTTTTTCTGCTTGTTCTTGCACCTGTAATCACAGATAAAACAGAAGAAGTGATTTGAAACTGCTATCTGGCCCAAGAGGAAAAAAAATCTTAACAGAAACACATATAATCCTGTATGAGACAAACCCAGGATAATCTAGTTGGATTCTTTCTTAAGCTAAATTCTACAGTACCGTTATTTCCTTGATAAGTTACTGCACACAGTAAGAAGCAAACAAAGAAAAACTGCTCTTGGTAAAATCTTCCAGAGAGATTTCAGCATTCTGAAAGATTTATTTTTTAACTGAAAAAAGAAAGCTGTATTTTTACTGGGAATGCCTTAATAGTTTTGGTTTTAACAGCCATCACATGGTGTAAAAAGAGTTGTTTTGGAAATTCTGTGTTTCCTTGCTCCTGTTATCTTTCTTTGTCCAGTTTCCCATTTAGAGCCGGGATGTCACTGATGAGGTTGAGAGGATGCTGCCAGGCACAGCGCCGAGGCCGAAGCCCGCTCCCACCGCGGTCCCGCTCCTCGGCGCTTCACGGGCCGAAGTCCCCGGGGCAGTGGCCACTGCGGAACAGCGGCGGCAGCAGAGCCCGAGGGCTCGGGGCCAGCCCTGGGTGCACCCGCAGCACTTCTGCTGTAAGGGCATGGGAAACAGAGCGAAACGCGGAGCCAGGCTGTCCTTGGCTGGGCTTTGCATCAGCTATCCCCCTCTTTCCAGCCAGAGACGGTCGCTCCCTCTGCGGCTCTCCACAGAGAGCAGCAGCCATGGCAGCGGTTGGAAGGGATGAACTTTTCAAGGCTTCACAAGCATCACCAGCCACAGCCACCACGAACCTCTCCCTCCCCAGATGCACAAAATTAATTTTGCTTTTTATGTATGCATAATTAACCCCTGGAGTAAACATCTATTCAAACCTACATAATTAGTAATTAATTTTTCAAAAATTAATTCAAAAAGCTACTGGAGGGGCCTTTTACGCTCCTAATTGGCTGCTACTTTCTATTATTCAACTCTGAGTACGAGCTATCAACCTGGGAAATGCACTGCATGGCAGGAACTGGGCAGACTGGGAACGCGAGGCTGAAAGCCCACAAGCAGGATGGCCGAGCATCGGGTGCCTGATCAGGTCCCCCTCACGTGGACTGTCGCTGCGCGATGCACTCAACGTGATTCAGAAGTAGCCATTCTGCAGTGGAAGAAATTCGGTCTCAAATCCAAACCCACAATGGTTCATCTTTAGGTCACGGGGTGGTTGTAAATTTTGGGATGGTGGTTTGTATAGCGGGTCAGGACACTTCCCAGACGGCTTTCTATGAAAACAACGGCAACACAAGAGATGTACTAGCCTGAATTATTTAGGGACAGGTAATCAAGCTGTACAATAAATGTAAATGGACAACTTAATTAACAGTATATGCTTATCAGGAGCTAATTACATGATTCTTTACCATTTTAAAATGAATGGTTACCGCTTAGTTCCCAGGACCATAATTACCAGGTTAAGAAGAACACGCAAAACCTATGGCTAAGTTCTTTGTGTAACTCAGTTACCAACTTAACCACTTGATTTATAAAATAAAGTTTATCTCTTTCCAACAGAGAGAGTACCGATTCAAAGAAGTAACATCTAGTTCCACATCAACTCATTCCCAATCCCACTACAAATGAAGGAACCTCCTTTGCTTTACAGTCAGTGTCTGTGTTTTAAGGCAACAAAGGAAAGCAAATAATGCTTACGGATCCCGCTTGAGAGGAATACGTTATTGGATTGCATGTTACTTCAAGGAGCTCATCTGGAATGACACCTTCCCCCGACCAACCGCTCCGAAATCCCAGCTGCATTGCTTATGAAAGCCCTTAATTTATTTAATTTTGCTCCCAGGTCCATGTTGTTGTCATCGGCTGTGCTGCAGTGCTCTCTGCTGGCACCAGCCTGGGAGCTCCTGGGATGCTACAGTTGAGCACAGGCAGGGACAAGGCCGTCACCGCCCGGAGCCTGTGCTCCTGGGGCCAGCCCTGGAGGGGCCACCAGCCCGGGGACTGACAGCCCAGGAGTCACCCTCCTGGGAACGCCCAAGATACCAACACTGGCTCTGTGTATTTGCTTCCTGAGCCTGTATTTGCATTCAGGGTGTCACATCTCAAAACTTCTCTGCTTGAAAACCCCTGCACAGGCGCCTCCTGAGCAATGGCCCTGCTTGCCCTCTCCCTGATAATCTTCAGGAGATCTTTTCTTTGCTCGCGTCTTGGCAAAAACACACAGAAGTGTTCCAGGTCCCTTCTCACCAGAGGAGACCTGAGCTAAGTCCCACTGTTTTATCTCTTTCCAAGGCAAAGGTCTCTGGCACTATCTGATGAAAACCACCCAGGACCCGGATCAAAGATCAAACATTATTTTCTTGAAAATCTCCTTTCTGCATTGTTATGGGCACCCCGCAGCAGGGACCAGGCTAACGGCGCCTTTCAACCGCCTCCGCGAACGGGCTGCTGTAATTCCCACATCGTGCTGCTGGTTTCCATCACACCTCCTCACTTCTGATTCATGCCGTTAAAAACTAGATTGTTGCTTGCTCCGAGTGCCTTTGGTTAATAACTGCTATTTTAGCTCCAGCCTGCAGAGAGCTCAGCGAAAAGTCCCTGAACCACGTCGCCTGTTGTCCTAGATCTCTATCAGCAAGGTCGAGAGCCACCATCTCGGTTGATTCTTTCCACAGCAAAGACAAAAGGGAGCTTTTCCCTCCCGCTCCCAGGGGGTTGGTGGTGTTTTTCTCAGCGTGTTCCTGAAGGCCAGACTCTGAGCACTTGGTGTGGGGAACGGCGCAGCTCCCGCACGCTGAGGCGCCCCGCTCCGCTTTCCTTTTTTTCAGGCAAGTTTCTGCCGACCTCTAAGGGCTGCTGTCCCTGGCATCGCCCTGCTGCAGTCCTGCTCTTCCCGCAAGATTTATAATCCGTTTACAGCAAGTGCTACACGAGCAGGACGAGGCGTGCAGCCCCGCTCGTTTGTCACAGCCAGCTCCCTTCCAACACCACGAACACCACCACGCGAACCCCCAGGACTGGAGCGCAGGAAATGCTCCCCTTGCATTCCCGTTATCTCTGCCTTAAAATTGCCAAAGCAAATGCGTTATCACAAATTGTGTCCTTTTTAATTTAATTTCCCCTTAATCGCTGCACAACTAATGCAGCCCGGCCCCGCTGGGTCCTCGAGCAGGGCAAATGAAACCCAGGGTCAGACACCGCGGTAAGGGGAGAGGGATGCTCGCGCACGGATCCCAGTTTGTTCTCCTTGTTGGCACTCTGTTGGGAATGATGATGGTAAAGAGCCTGTTCCAATAAAGGTCCTGGTGTGTTTCCGCATCCCCCGGCCACCCGGCCAGCGCCTGCGGGTGGCACTGGGCTCTGCCGCGGCTACAACGGCTCCTCCAGCTGAATCTCTCCTAAAATGCCCCCCCTGGTCCAGGCTGTCCTTCACGTCGGTGTTATCTGACATCACAAGTTTTAACTGCAGCTATTAAATTTCTAGTTACAACATGATTGGCGATAGCTTTTGATAAAGTAAAAGAACTCTAGAGGAAGTGAAGAAGAAAGCCCCAAATCTTATAAAATAATAAGAAACAAGCTGAGAACTGAATATGGCGAAAACAATAACACTGAAGGCATTATGTTGGTTTTATGTTTTAAAAGCTGAAGTAATTAGATGGGAATAGAAAAGCAAGAGGCAGAAGTGCCCAGCACCTTCCTCACTCCCACTCTGTCCTGAGGCACGGTGGGCAGAGCAGCCCCACGCTGGGCACCGGGGGCAAAGAAATGAAGAATACCAAACAGCCGTCACCTTGGAACTAAGCTACTGCAGAAAAAAATATTAAGAAAAATAATGTGATTTTTTAGTATTGCCTCAGAGTTGATTTATTCCTGATATAAAACTAAACTTCGCAATGATATGTACTTTTTTCATGCATTATTCTAGATGGCAGTGTAAATCAACTGAGAGTGCAGTCAGTAAAGTTGTTATTGCCATCTCTAAAAATCCTACACTATAGAAATGGTTCCAAGAATTATTAATAAATTTCCTATATTCCTATGTGCTGTGCTTCTCGGGAACACACACACACCGAGGTTCTGAAAGTCAAAATAGAGCCACTGTATGGTTTAAAATAGTCCAAAACTCGGGTGATGGAGATTAATCTCTGCTGCAATGATTTTTCCCCACGGTTTTGTGCCATCTAACAAATGGTGGAGAGCATCCCATCCCTGTGCCAGATGGGAGAGGGCTGGGGGGCCAGAGCATCCCTGTGGGACACCCCATCCCGCCGCCGTCCCGCTCCATGCCCTGCAGCCCCACAGACCTCCCAGCATCACACAGGAGAAACCTTGTTTGATTCAGGCAAATTACATTTGCATTCCACCCAGGAATATGTCAATACTAAATCGGGCGCTGGCGGGGAGCGGTGCTGCTGCGTGCCCTGCACCATTCCCCGCGCCAGCTCCATCCGCTGCCGCCGGCTGAGCGGCGCGCTCCCGCCTCGGCGCTGCCAGGTGCGGTGCCGGCATCGCCAGCGCCCAGCGGGCACGGGCACACGCACACCCACGGGCACCTCCTGCCCGTGGCGGCGGAGTCCCCGCCAGGCGCTGCCTGGTTACCGTCACGGCGCAGCCATCGCCGCCCCGCGCGGGCTCTAATCCCCGCAGACGGCGGGAGCCGAGCCGGAGCAGCAGCCAGCGGGAGTTGCTTTGTTTGTGCTGACTTGGGTAAGCGAAATATTATTTCCTCAATAGCCATTTGCTTTTCCTCTCTCTTCCGTGCGGTGAAGCAGGTGGGATTCTGGCTAACCTGGTTTTGGTCTTTTTTAAACTGAATTTTATCTAGTACCAGGAAAACACGGGAGGACCTCTCTGCGCAGACCGTCAGCCTGGTATCCTACAGCACTCATGTTATATTTAGCAATTTCATAGAAAGCTGCCTTCTGACATCTTACTAGAAAAGTATTTTAAGGAATCAAATATTTATAATGAAAACTGTGATTTATAATGAAAAACGTGATTTTGCAAGTGTTGATCAAGGACTACTAAGTTAACATGCTGCTTTTGAATCGATGGAGCGGAGGGATGAATGCGAGATGTTTAACGTGGATTTGTTTTTAATGGCGAGCTCATGTTTTCAATTTCTTGTTCTTTTGTCCCTGAACACAGAGGCTGGCCTGGCAGCTCATTCATTCACATGCACATTACTTGTTTTCATGTATTTTTTAAAGCAAAACCCTTCAACTTTGTGTTCTTGTATTCTTTTTTCTGTAAACTTCTAAATCTAAAGGCAAAATCATGCAAGCAGCATGTATCTCCCCCCTCCACATGTAACTTTGTCACAAGACTATTAATCATGTCTTACAATAATTTTGCTAATGCAGTATAGCCATTCAGAAGCAGAGTGTCTGTCTGCGGACAGATTTGTTACTGCGAGATATGAAAGCGGAACAAATTTCTTCGGGAAATATTTAAGCAAGGTCATAATAACACTCATTACACTCTAAGCAATGATGTGTCATTCGCTGGATGAGACCGACTATAGCAGCAGTCACGTTTATTGACTTACTCTGTAGAAGAGCCCAAAGGTTAGACATTAATATTGAAACTACTTACTACTTTCAGCATATACTCATCAGGCTGAAGTCCTGCATGTTGCTTCATTTGTTATGATGGGGGAGAGGGAGGCTAAACAAATTAAAGCAGGGTTATGTACTTCACTTTCACCTCCGAAGGTCTTTACCTACATTAATCAACGAGCATTTCCATTTTAGGATGCGATCTTAACATACTGTTCTTGCAATGTCAAAAGGTGGATGGACACAAGGGCGAGCACGGACCTTTCCCGAGGTCAGGTGTTTAAAATAGTGCATTTTTCAGGTGCGGATTGGGTGTAGTCTGTCCGTGCATCCCACTGCTGTGGCTGGAAGATGTGTCCCCGAGGCAGGGGATGATGCACACTGTACGGGGTGTCGGGATGGGTCTGACAAACAAAGCATGGCAGGAGCGCGACAGAAGCGCGCAGACGGACACATGGTATGGCAGGAAAACCTGCCAGTCCAAGCACGGGCCTGTTTGCCCAACTTTTGTTGTGATGCTTTCCATTCCTGTGGAAAGCGAGGCTTCTTCCACTAGGCGAGGAGATACGTTAAACCCTGTTCACCCACACGCTGTGCGCTAGCAATGGGAAAGGGCAGGACGCTGTTGGACCAGAGCCCGAATAAATAGCAAAAAACAGACAACAAATATATCAAGCATTGCATTGTCGCAAACTGCTGCGGGGTGCAACAAGTGGCTTAACCAGATTGAGAGACAAAGCAAAGAGAATTCCCAGAGCCTGCCCCAGGAAAGTCACAGGTCCCGTAATCCCGTCCTGCACCAAGCCCCTTTGCAAACGCTTCCCCATGGACCAAAAGAGAAAAACCAACCGAGAATAATGTGATCCAACGTGAGGAAGGTGGGCAAGTATTCATCACCCGAGCACATATGCAGCTTTACATTTCAGGCAATTCAAACATTTCGTTATTTTGCTCTCAAAATAGCAGCACTTATCCCCTTCCTCGCAGAGAGGCGAGGGGAGGCAGGAAATGACTTGCTCATGATGGCACAGAAAAACTGAGAAAGCAAGAAATCAAATACACGTGTAGGGAGTCAGAGCTATTCATCCAGCCCTTCCCCCAGACAGCAGGAAAAGCAAATGCCGTACGCAGAGAGTGACAGAAGGAGGAACTATAAGATGAACAGATGATTCACAGGAGACTAAAGAAAACACGACACTACCTTCCTTTGGAAGCAAAATCCATTTTAAAAACAGACTTGTTGAATTTGTAAGGAATGAAACGTGAGAATACTAAGGGAATTCGACCTTAAGTGAGCAAACGCTGGGCAAATTTGACACTTGTGCTCGAAAGGGCCAAATTCACAGAATGGGGGTATGTGGCTCCGCTGCCACCTCCCGGCGGGGGGACGGTCACCTCTGCCCCGCTGCCGGCAGCGCGGTCCAGCCTCCCCAGCAGGGATTTCTGGGCTGCCCGCAAAGAGCTTGTGCCAACTGGGCCGTGTTTCAGCGCAGGGGCTGCAGAGGAACGGGGACTAAAATACTGTTTGTCCCTGGGGCCAGCCTGGCCTACTTTTTTTTTTTTTTTTTTACTTCACATCCTTTGTTTGACAGTAGGCTGGGAAAGAAACGGAGAGGTCATCTGAATTTCACCCGTCATTTACCACCACACCGGCACCATGGCACTGGATATTTGGTTGAAGTGGATAAAACTCACCTTCCACCAGCAGCTGGACGTCTCTGCTGAGAGTCCTCTTTTTGTGACGGTCCAGTTCTGTAGAGATTTGGGTGGGATGGGCAGGTTACTACGAAGGCAGACTTCATTTGGGGACTGAAAATATTGGCAGAAAGGTTTCTACTAATTGATCAAAGTTTTTATGAGGAACTTTTGATCTTCACTGATTTTAAACAGCAGGATATGGCTGGTTTTCACAGGGAGCTGTATTTCTAGGAGTTACACACGTATCAGAATCCAGAAGGTAAACGAAGGCCAAGTCCACGCTGGCCTTTGGTTGTTTTATAGACTGAAGTCTTCAATTGTTTACAACTGAGTCAATTTTGTTTTCAATAATGTTAAATTAACCTTTAAAAAATTGTGTCAAGGATCTCAAAACCCTGAAACGGTGCTAATTGAGGAGATAAACTAGGTTCAGGAGGAATTCAATATCTGAGCTGCCTGTCATGAAACAACATCTTTTAGCTTTTTCTCTGCTTTAATACTTCTGTCTTTTCCAAAAGCTTATTTCTATGCAAGAGACTGTGCATTGTCTTTCGAAGGCTCAGCTGTGTCTCCCAGCCCGTGGGGCAGCCGTCCCTGCTTTCGGGAAGTGTGATGCTCCACGTGCCGAGGGGCTGCTCCATGTGCCGAGGGCAGCACCAAGCCCCTGCTGCCGGGGGATATTTTCAGTGCATTTCTTTTGTATCCTCATAGGGTGGACAAGTCACTTTTTTTTCTTTTTTTTCCTAGCGTTGGGGCTTCTTTTTCACCTTCTAGTGTACTTCCAGCTCTGTAATGTTAGTTCTGATCTTATTAAGAGTGCTTAGATGTTTGTATAACGTTTCACACCTTGTGCAAGCTCTAATTCCCGCTGCGCTGGGGTGAGCTCCCCCAGGCTGAACGGAGCGCGGAGCTGCGCAGCCTGCGCTCTAAAGAGCTTAGCGGTGGGGGAGAGGTTGGGGATTGGGACCTGGCCAAGGTCAAGCCGCCCGAGAACGGCGACGCGTGTTTCAGACACACGGAGCAGTGGGGAGTCCCGACAGATGAGATCTCCTGTAGTTCCGTCCTCCAACGCCGAGAACATGCACTCAGACACTGACCCACAGAGTGGGGGCGACTCCAGAAACCGGCGTTTTCGGAGAGCTGCTCTCGCCCCCGCACACCCAAGGGGGGGACCGCTTGCTCCACAGCTGCAGCAGCGACACCCCATCAGGGCAGGGCACCCCTTCGCCATCCCGCCAGCCAGCGCCGGGGCATCGCAGCCCTGCGAGAAAAAGGCAGTGGGAAGGTTATGACTCAGAGCAGTAGCAATCTGTCAGTTAACAAAAATTAAAGACGACAGCAGCGCAAACTGCACAAGACAGATCAACAGAATGTTTCATATTGATTCCCCTCCCTGCAGTCATGAGCTCTTTAAACTATTTATTATTTGAGCGATAAAGCAGCTCAACTGTAATCCATCTCCATCACTGCTTGTACCTAACTTATAAACCATTAACTCATGGATGCTTTAGTTAAAATTAGCAACCATTCAGCATATAAATATGAAGCACAATATAAACATTTGTAATTGCCAACATGCGCTAAATGAGTATACTGACAAGAGAGTATTACCATATGGTCACCAGCTCCTACCCGGCTGAGCTGGTATTTCGCGGCACTGACGGCTGGAGCGGGACGTGGTGGCAGGGACGTGGTCAGCTCTAACGCTTGGGAGCAGCAAAAGCAGCAGACGATTTCACGCATTTGGAAAGTCTGTCTCCTCTGACCAAGCAAACACCATTTGCGGCATTCTGAGTCCCGTTAGCTCGGGGTAGTCGCGTTCTTCGTGCGAGCATGTGCCACATCCATCAGCTCTCTCCTCCTCCTCTTCCTCACAGCTTTCCCTGCTTCCACTCTGGAGGAGATGGGTCGCAAGGAAGAGGACGACAGCAGCTCCTGGAAGAAACAGACCAGCAACATCCGAAAAACATTCATTTTCATGGAGGCCCTGGGATCGTAAGTACCAGAGCTGCTCTCCAGACAGAGTCACCTCTAGATAGCGGCTCCCCAGCCCAGGGCTGCGACTCCCTGGCACTGGCCAATGTCACAAGAGAACACCTGAGTCCTGAGCCAGGCAGCCGTCCTGAGGTGAGGGGGGGCTCTCCATCCCTGCTGGAGCTGTGATTCATGGCTCCCGCTGCCAAGCGGCACCAAAGCAGCTCCTTCCCACCGGCCCTGCAGCCGGCTCCGGGGCAGCTCTGCCCTTTCCTCCTTCCCTTGAAGCCTGCGTGGCAGCTCAGTTCAGTTTTCGCTCTTTTCCGCTGAGTGCACTGGTCCCTGCAAGGTCAAGCAAGGTCAAGGGATGGCTCTGGCAGAGGTATTATAATAGTAAGTCTCATATTTAGCTCATAAACCCTGCCTCAGTTGAGGGATGAAACAAGAACAAGGATGTTCAAGCTGTACAATACTTCTCAGGGAGTTAACAGCTTGATTTGCCTATTCATGCGAATGAGACAAGAAAACATTTCCAAGGTGGTGGAGGAGGAATTGAATTACCTCCACCAGCGAGTGCCGTCACAATCAAATTTTCTGTGACTTTAGAACTGACAGCAGAGCTCCCAAAAAACCAGCTCCTCCAGAGCTGGGCAACATTTTAAATTATCACGTTCCTGGTCAGCCTCAGGATTTAGTGAAATTACCCTGCAGCTTTCCCTAAAGGGATGAGGTTAGAAAGCTCTGTTCTCTCCTAGCCAACTTGTTGATTCATCATTTTTTAATAAGGGGCATAATTATTATAAACTGTTTGGGACAGATATATAGAACAGATGCCCCAGCATCTGATTTGTAGGTTGTTCATTTCCTACTATTAAATTAATAGGAAAATTTAGCATTAGAAATTGGGATTTTTTTCCACATGAAAAACTTCAGCTACTCAAGGAATATAAATGAAGATCTGGGACCTAAAATGACCTGGAAACTTACTATCCCCTTCCCCCAGCATCCACAACTGTTGGATTAGGGACTTAGTGAGGACATCCCTGCCTATTCCCTGAGAGCTCTCAGGAACTTGAAAGACATTTCCATGAAACAGCCTTCAGAGCTCAAATGGACAGAAGGAGAAAAATGTCTGACACAGGAAAAGGTCCCAACGCCAACTGCTTTTTGGGCCAGAAGACAAAAGACCATTGCAGACAATTTACTGAGTGAAAAAAAGATTCAAATTCCTCTGTTGGGATGCCTTCCCAAAAATCCATGGGGTTTTTTGGTTGGGGCTTTTTTGGTTGTTTTTTTAAAAGGAATCCCTCATCCTTGCTAGGAACCGGTCCTGGCAGAGCCCAATTCCGCACAGTCCCGGTGGTCTTGCATGTTGTTTCGGCAGCACCCAGGGGCCCGTGGAGGAGGAGGAGGAGGAGGAAGGCTGAGCTGAGCAAGGAGCTGCCTTCGGCTGCCGCTGCCCCTGCGTCATCGCTGGCTGCTGCTCGCTGACGAAGACACACGAGCAAAGCGCCGCATGCCAGATGGGTACGGCTCCGTGCTCAGCCAGTCTATCTCCACGGTATGCTGGGTTCTTTGTTTAATGGATTATAGGAGGTTTTCTGACCTTGTTTATTGGGTTTGCTGCAATAGCATCCCAACCAAGAAGGTGCTTCCACGGCGCTCACCTTCCTCCCTCCGCCCTCCAGCTCCCTCCAGGGCTTTGCAGACTCAGAGGCAGGTTCCATTTAACTGCCATCAATTAATCTGTTGCTCATTTGATGAGGATTATTAAGGACTGGCCTGGCAAGCATGCAGTGTCACTACCCTGAGACACGTGTTCAGCTGCCTAAGACAAACCTTTAACAGGATTGTGAGCTTTAGGCATGTTCTAAATACCTGCTGATGGCTGCGCGGGGGTTCACCTTCTCGGGGATGTACAAGACACTCATCGCCACAGGGTACGCAGGTATCGGCAGTCTCTGCAGGAAGAAAAACACATGAGATGCTGAATGAAAACATTAACTGAGGTTATCCAGTTATTTTGCACTTTAGACATGCAGAACATTGGTTGATATACCCACACTGCAACATGATTGGGCCCCCCTCGCTGCGGTTGGGCTGTCTCAGCCCTCAGGGCAATGCTGACCAGGGAAAGTGAAGACTTTAAGACGATGGGGCCTTTGAGGAAACGTGATTTGTATTAAGCAGGAATTTGGCCCCGTTAGAGTGGAGGCTGCTGATCTTTCCCTGGGGGTTGTTGACCCCAGCGAGCCCCCGAGCTGCAGCCTGCCCCATCGGCGAGGTGTTATCGACACGGCCCCTTGGCTGGGCTGGCATCATCCCGGGGAAATCCCCCCACTCCCAATGGATTCTTTGAAAGGCAGTGAGCTGTGAGACCGCAGACCGTGCCTCCTCCTGCACCCACAGGATCACGGAATCACCCACCCGAGGCACGTGCTGACCCAGGTGCTCTGGGCCTGGCACGGCTGTGGTTCACCCATCGCCTGGCACTCGTGGGAGTTAAACACTTGACCATCTTTACAGATGGTCCTGAAGAATGTGATTGAATTTCATTGTGGGGATCTTTTTTGTCCACTACCTCAACACAGCTTCATAACGAACTATGCAAAAATAACCTTTTCTCTACAGAGAAAATGGAGAAAGTTGTGGGGGCTTTTCCACGTATTGCATAATCTTGCATTGAATATCCTAAGCCTGGGGCTGCTGGAGATGCAGTTCTAGCTTTACAATCAGCATCTACTTAGAGTTAAATTACCATCATATTGCTTTTGCCTTTTGCCTGGAATTATCCTTCCAGTTCACAGCAGCAGCATCTGCTGAAACACAACTTCTTTCTCCTCTCTGCAGAGGTGCCTTTTCAGAAGTTTTCCTGGTGAAGCAAAGAAGCACTGGCAAGCTCTTTGCTCTGAAATGCATCAAGAAGTCTCCTCTCACCAGGGAGAGCAGCCTGGAGAATGAAATAGCAGTGCTGAAAAAGTGAGTGTATATACACTGCAATGTAACGTACAACAAAAGTCCTTTCCCAAGACGTGTGGCTCCACAGTAAGAATAATATAAGGAAAGAAGTATTTCTTTTTAAAGAATATATAAATATTACTGTGAATTAGTAAATTAGTAAAGTTTCTTCTGGTCTGGTCCTCCGCTGCTGATGCCTGGTGCTCCGAAGGGAGTTTGCCATGGCATCAATGACCCCCTGCCACGCAGGGCGAGGGAGATCAGCCATGGAACAGCCCAGGGAGCTCTCACTGGTAATTAAAGCCAGACGACTGGTGGGTTTTCCACGCGAAGAGCCACTTTGTCCTTGCCAAGTCTGTTTCTGATGCGCATTTATCTTTGCAGAATTAAGCACGAAAACATCGTGACTTTAGAAGATATTTACGAGAGCACAACCCATTTCTACCTGGTCATGCAGCTGTAAGTACCAGCAGAGCCGCTTCTTTGGGGGCCAGAGAGGAAGAGGAGCGGCAGGACCCGGGCGATGCACCGCATCTCAGCTCCTGCACACGAGAGTCCCGCACATCCACGGCTGCACGCACCGGGGCCGTTCAAACGCCTCCCGCTAACGAGGCGAGAGCCGCATGGTTTGAACAAACCAGGACAACTTCTCATGCTGTCTTGGCCCATGCTCCTTTTAGCAGCAAGTTTTTGAACCAAGATTAGGATCTATTTATGCAAATTAATTCATCACAGTTTAGCAGGGCAGAGACAGAAGTATTTCTAATTAAAGCTGTGCCACGCAGGGTTTCTAGAAATGAAAATGGGCAACATGTCAGCTGCAGAGAAAGCAGCTCCAAGCACCCGGCTGCTACTGCTAACTTGCAAATTTAGCTAAAGGAAGGAATCACAGAAAAACACAGATCCGCTGGTGTAGCAGAGCCTGGAGGCCGTCCTGCCCGTGGCGCTGGACACCTGCAGCCCAGACCTGCCAGGAGCGGCCTCATAACCTTACCAAATTCCCTCGGTTTACCAGTAATGCTTACTGGTACCCTGAAATTGCACTCGAGAGTGTCCATCGGCCTCTCAGCCTCACAAAAACTGCTGCCCAAGGAAGGGTTCTGCTGTAGGGGGAGTTGTAAAAGGACCGGGAAGTTATCTTGGCTTGTACAGGAAAGCATGAGTAGCTTTCTTTAATTTTCTTTTCAATCTTTTTCTTTCTAAACTACCGTTTCCGCAGGGTATCTGGGGGAGAGCTATTCGACCGAATTTTGGAACGAGGAGTTTATACCGAGAAAGACGCAAGCGTGGTGATCCACCAGGTCCTGACAGCAGTGAAGTACCTCCACGAAAACGGGATAGTTCACCGCGACTTGAAGGTGAGCCCTCAGCACCAGCAGTGCCGCGGGGAGCTGGCACCACCGCAGCCTTTGCCTGCTCTGCCCCTTAACTTTCTGTTGTTCCTTTCCATTTTTCTACCTCAAAGTTCAACCTCCACCCACTCTGTCTCCACAGCCTGAAAACCTTCTTTACCTTACACCCGATGAGAACTCCAAAATCATGATCACGGACTTTGGCTTGTCTAAAATGGAACAGAACGGCATCATGTCCACTGCCTGTGGCACTCCGGGATATGTTGGTAAGCCGAGGGTCAGGAATAGGCTTGTGCTGGTGGACTGTCTGGGATAAAGGTTGTGCACGTACAGTACTTTGCCTAGCAGAAAGAAAAAAAAAATACATAATTATGTATTAACAACATGCCACTCACAGATGCACTGTGTGGACCACATAAAGACCGGATTAGAAATGAGCGTAAAGGCTGCAAAATCCTATAATGCTTAAAAGTACAAAGAACAGGATAACTTTAAGAGCAATATAATTCAGTGTTAGTCGTGTATTTGTTGAAAAATTACCCAAATAATTTTAACACAATGATGGGATTTTGTTTAATGCCCTCTAGACTGCATTAGCTTGATCCACGGTTCCGGTTAAAACCTCAGGATGGGGGCAGAAATTGTCAGTGGCTCTTTCTACTCAATGTCATAAAATAGATACTAAAAGCCAATCCAAGTGGTAAAATGGGGCTGTTTGGGGCTGATTCTCTGCACTGGCACCTCAGCGATCAAGTGTACAAGAAACTACTGCATTTCCCAGTATTGGATAATTTACTATTGCTTAGAATTTTCATTTGGTTTTGCTGTTCTGCAGCCCCCGAAGTCCTCGCCCAGAAACCATACAGCAAAGCCGTCGACTGCTGGTCCATTGGAGTCATCACCTACATCCTGTGAGTAAGAGCAAACAGCATCCCACTTATTTTTCCATGAGCTTCCCAACTCCCCCGTCCCCTCCCACACCTCCGCAGGGCGGCCGTGCCAGCGGAGGCGACGCCAGACCTCCCACCTTGCTGCGGGAATACAGCAGTGGTGGGCTCTTCCTTTGCACGGACTCACTAAACCGCAGCAATGAAAGGGATGTGGGGAAGCAAGTAGTGGAGCGGAGATAAAAGGAATCACGTTTTCTCTATTATGTGCCTCGTCCTGTGCTTTGGTGTTTTTTCAGCTGCCTACAAATACCATTCAATCTTCCTCGGTACGTTTTGTTTTGTTTCCTCCCACACCATGCAGCTATGTACCAGCTGTGGCTTTGTCCTTCACTGCTGCAGTTAAGTTTTTAACTCTTTTCTGTAGCTTTACCGACACACGTAGATGTGCGGGACAGAAGGGTGGACAGAGCAGCCCGATACTCACTGCCTCACGTTGCCCGGGCTGCGGAGGAGCCGGTGCCCCCATGGCCGGCAGCGCTGAAGGAACCGCTGCTTTCTGCTCTGTTCCAGGCTATGCGGGTACCCACCGTTCTACGAAGAGACCGAATCCAAACTGTTTGAGAAGATTAAGGAAGGCTCCTATGAGTTTGAGTCTCCGTTTTGGGACGATATCTCCGAGTCGGGTAAAACCCTGGCGCTGGGAACCCCTGCGCTCCTTCCCACCAGCTGCAACCCCGACCCCTGCGACCCGTGGGCACGGTCCTGTGCCAGCCGAGCCCCCAGGCACCCCGGCCCCCCCATCCTGGCACTTCACACCCTGCCTGTTACCCTAACTCTGATCTCCACAGAGACCTCAGAGCGGGGTTAGGTTGGTTTCCTTTGGAAGCAGAGGAACTTCACGGGTTTTTCACCCCATTTTTGGTTTTGAGGGTTTTTGGGGAGGTTGGGTTTGGGGGTTTTTTTCTTTTCTCCTTTGCTTTTCTTCCCATCCCATCCCATTTCCTTACAGCAGCACAGCCAGCTGCCTCAGCCACCTTTGCACCCTTCCACAAACTCACCTGCTCGCGGAGCTCGCCTGCATGGAGTCGCTGAAGGCAGCATCTTGGCAGCGTATTGTGAACATCAATCTTTTATACACACAAACAAAACTAGCAGGAGGTTTGTTAGGACTTAATAACAAGTGCCGCAATCCTCCCTGAAAAAAAAATAATGAAAGAAAAGCGGAGGGATGTTAATTGCTCTTTAGGGCAACTCCTAAATCTGCTCAGTTTGCCCTTTCTGAAGTTTTTTATTTTTTAGCTGAATTATTCAACTCAAATTCACGTAATCTAAGCGCTAAAGTTGGCGCATCCCCAGTTAACGTTTTTTCACCTGGGGCCCTTCACCACAAACGTCTCCCTTAGGGGAGCGACGACGCGGTACGCACCCCTCCTCCTCGGGGCTGACCTCTGCCATGTCCATCCACCAGCGCTCGCCGTGTCCCGCTAGAATCGTATCTCGGAACAAGGAGAAAATAACCCTCTCTCTCTGCTTCTCCTCCCCTCCCAAACAGCCAAGGATTTCATCAGACACTTACTGGAGAAAAACCCGAACACGAGGTTTACCTGTGAAGAAGCCCTGCGGCACCCATGGTGAGAGGACCAGGGCCCCGGCAGTAGCCTCTGGCCACGGGGCTTCGCCAGCCCCTGGGCTCGCTCCACATGCCCGGGGGTAGCCGAGAGCAGGGGTGTCTCCCCAGCCCCCGTTACTAACGTCACCGTCTGCCTCCGCGTGGCCCTGGGTGTTTCTTTTTTATGTGCAAAGAAAGAAAATGATGAATAATTAAAGATGCAATTTGTGCATATTTGCCTCCATAAACAGAGGCAAAGACGAAATCCCATCCTGAGCTTTCCCAAGCTTTGAAGTGTGTGTTTGCGTTACATTTTGTTGCTGTTTTTCCTTTGGGTTTAATTATTGCTGATTGAACGTACAAAGCAGTTAGTTGCCTCCAGAATGTGGAATGCCTTACAAATGCCATCTGCCTACGAGCCCATTTTCTTCTCTCCCCATCTGCAGGATTAATGGAAATACAGCCCTTCACCGTGACATATACCCATCTGTCAGCGCTCAGATTCAGAAAAACTTTGCAAAGAGCAAATGGAGGGTAAGTGGTTTGCTGGGGGGAGCCTCGAGCCATTTCACTGACAAACTCCGTTGCTGCCATCCAGCCACGCGCGAGGCTTCAGCTGGGTGGGGGAGCCCCCAAAAGCCAAGATCTGCCTGAAAACTGCACGCCAATACTGTTTATAGTATGTTTGGACCAGTCTTCCCTGCTTCAATGCAGACTGGTAGATTTACCACAAACAGAGCGCTGGAGCGGCCTCGCCAAGAAAGAAAAGGGGAGGGGGAAATGATTATTGCCTTTGTACTGAGGGAGGGAAATTGGTGGTCCATCAGCAGATGTTTTTGCAAGTTTAATCGAGCTTTTCCTCTTTTCAGTCTTGAAGATGAATTGGTACTTCATTTATACCGAGTGTTTTAGTAAGAATTTAGGTGGAGAGAGGAATGCCATAGGAACCACGTGTGTGACAGCATTTAAAATCCATTCACAATTCAGCTCTAGTCTCCATTTCTCACTGTGGGGTATTTACAGCTGTGCCCTGATTTCCTCCTGTAGAAGTGGTTGCAATCTTCCAAAGCGTCTGCAGTTTGCACTCACTGGAAACCACAGTGTCTGGGCCAGGAAGGAGCACATCCCACTTCCCACACGCTGTGCAGACACAGCGCCGCCCGCCCAAGGGGGGGACAGTCCCTTCGTCCCCCAGCACCCGCCCAGCCTGGCACCGCTCCATGCTCACCGTGGGGTTTCTCTCTCTTCCCCAGCAAGCCTTCAATGCCGCAGTCGTTGTGCACCATATGAAGAAGCTCCACATGAATGGTCACACAGCGGCCGAAAGCACCCTCCCCGTTATACGAGTCTCGGAGGCGTCCAGACCCAACACCCCCATGGTGGCCAGCCGGCCGGCAACGCCCAACGAAGACAAGGAGACGTCCCAAACTCTGATCCCCACACAGGGCTGTCCAAACCCTCCCTCTCAGCTGGAGCAAGACTCAGGAGTGAGAGAGGGAAAGCTGCAAAGCCACTCGGAGAACGCAGCGCAGCCCGCGGGCAGCAGCCTGGTCCTGCCGGAGAACCACAGCCCGCCGAGCAGAACGTCCTGTGGCTGCAGCCCAGCCTGCGTGGGGCACGAGAAAACAAAGGCGTCCTTCTGCTCCGAGACCGTGCTGCTTAAAAAATCGGCAAAATCCCAGTAGGTATCGAAGTCATTAGCCATAATTTACAACAAAGTATATGGGAATAACCATGCCGGGAAGGGGTGACCTGGCACATCAGTTGCCAGCCCCAGGTGGAGGGAGAAAGGAGGGAGGAAGAGGGAGAGAAGCAAACGTTCTGACCGGCTGGACGGCCGTGCCCAGCCAAGCCCCTTCCACGCGGGTGGGAGCCCCAGGGGGGACACGTTGCCCAGGCTGCGCGGCAAAGCCTGCAGCCGTGCCCAGCTCCCGCGCTCAGCGATGCCAGCACATTTGCTCTTTGAAAATGGAAATCACCCGTGGTTAAAGCTGCCGATGCCAATTACGCAGCTGGTGCCCAGTGACCAGACCCTGCCTTTGCCGCAGTGTTGACTTGCACCCAGCTCTGCTTTGCTTTCAGCAGCTGATGTTCTTTATATTAAAAACCCATTTTCAGTTCACCCACAGAATGATCGTAAATATTGCTATTTCTCTTTTCTCTTCTTCCTCTTCCGATGCTTCCATTTCCAAGCAGTCATTTCAAATCAGAAGTTCTTGTTCCAATGAAAACCAGTAAACACTCTTCTCACTGTGGCACTGGGCAAACTGGAGTTTGTTTGATCATGTGATGAGGAGGCAGCCACCGGGCTCCCCGCATTGCCAGCGGTAAGTGATTGTACGTGAAATAATTTGACTCACAGGGGTTTTTTACAATAGAAATTTTTACAATAGAAAAAGCCTTAACTAAACCATCCTTCAAGGAAGAAATCACCTTTCAGTTTCCATTAAGGACAGTGCAGTGACTCTGAATCCAACTTTTACAACTACACCAGGGCTGCCCGAGGAGCGTGTGAAGGGAGGCCAAGCATGGACCCAGCATATCAAACTCTACAGTTATTCAGAGCTGCTCACTGGGAATCACACTGGAACCAAACAGCTTCATCAGCTGGGATTAGGGCTTTTCTGCTGGGTCTCAGCTGTGACCATGAGCAAGGGGATGCCAACAGGCTGCTGGTCAAGGGCCAGGCGTAGACAGAGCATCTCCGCAGCCCGAAGGCCCATTTCCCTTCCCAGATTCGGTCCAGACAGGTCAGTTTTAGTGGCTTCGTTACCAGAGCAGAACATGGAGATGTTCGTTTTGTAGGTGAGCAGAGTACAATCATGAAAACATCACCCTGTTTGACCACAGCTCAGATTAATTTGGGACTAACTAAATTGTTACCATTTGCACCACGTTATACGAGCAGTAAGAAGTACCGCTATGAGATCCTGCAATAAAGAATGCTGCTCAAAGGTGAGCACACGCTAGCACAGTTCTCCACAAAAGCTACAGAAAGCGAGCTACATCCTATCATCTTTTATGACACTCTCTACTGATGAGATTACATGAACAGAACTGTAATATACAAAGGATTAATAGAAGAGACAAATGCAAGTAAGATCCATGATAGGTTCCAAAAAGGTCCATTCCAATAACCCTTTATAAATAAGGCACACAAAGGGATCTAAGCTGTTCCTAACCCCCAAGCTCCCGGTTATTAACAGAGCACATTTTGAAGGCAGCAGTCTAGTGAAACAAAGTTCAATCCTCAATTGAAATTCTCTCTCTTGCAGAAACAGAAGGGCTGTTTTACTCTTTTCTGCACTTCAAAGCCAAACATCAACAGTGCAAGCAAGAAAGGAGGCTGTGTCCCGCCAGCAGCAGGTGGGCAGCAGCGTCTCCGAGCAGCGACCGACTGGTGACAGCAGCACGTTAATCCCAGGAATCCATCGATGCAGTGACCTCAGGGTGTCTCTGGATCATTCAAGCTGGGAGAAGGCACTTTAGCAAGGGAAAGTCTGAGGCTACTGCTAGGATAGTCAGTGTATATTATCCATCCGACATCACTCAGTGCTATAAGCTTTTGTTTTCTGTACACTGTTTAGTTGCCCAATGCATAATAAGTGCACTGCACAACGTAAAGCCTACAAACCAAAGCCATGCAGAGTTCTGCTCAGTGGCAGCGCAGTTATTTTACAATCTGCATCCCATCCACTCCTTGGATTTTGATTAGTCCCAGGCTTCGGCACTCTGAAGTTCAGCATCAGCCAGCTGCCCAGGCTGCACAGTTCTCACTTCAGCTATGAAAGGAGAGACAACCTGCTAGCAACCTCCGTATGTCTGATAATAATCACAGCAAGGTCTAAATTCTCTGCTTTCAAGTCTGTAATTGCACAATAAATACTTGCTTAATAAAGCTGAGTTTTGTTTTGTAAAGTGCCTGTTGGTTATTCATAGAAATTTAATGTGGAAACGGTCTATTAAGTCCCTTCTAAAGCATTCCCCGTGCATCTGCAGACCTGCTCCCTCTGGTATTTTTCTGGCAAAGCGTGACATGGTAAATAAGCAGATTGTGGCAGAAAGTCAAACAAGACATTTGACTTCACCTTTGAGTATGAGATCACGTTTCTTTTACTTGTATAAATATAGCTATTTTATATAGCAATGATGGAGATAAAAATCCCATTTCTGTGATGCAGTTCTCAAAGAAAGATCCAGGAGGAAAGTACTGAAGCCACGGCAAGTTTTAAGGATTAACTGTGGTATAGATAAAAAGTTTCAAAAGGCCCCACAGGTTTTAATTTGAACAGTGAAATTCAGCTAAAAGAGCTTGAATTAACTAAAGAACAAGAAATAATGCCTCGGTTTATAAAGCCCTCTGGAAATAGCAGCTTTGGAGATGTTTTCACGTGCAATGGAAGATTGATGTCTCTCCCTCTTCTTCCCCCAACACTGGGCAGCTTCAGCCAGTCCAAGCAAGGTTAGCCCCCTCCAGGGGGCTGCTCCTTTGGCTCAGCGCAGCGCTTTTCCAGAGGTACAGACACTCAGTTTGCTAAAAATAGAGACATTAGGCACTTGAGAACTCCAGCCGGAAAATGGGAATAAATACAGAAGTCAGTGCCGGCAGAGGAGGAAGGCAGTGCCGCTGGAGCGCGGGCAGCTCGCTCAGGAGCAGCTCTCATAGTAGGCGACTCGCTTATTGATGGCATCCCGGATCCTTCCCACCTGCTCCTCCAGGCCCAACAGCCTGGCTGACTTGGACATCAAAGCCTTGTTGCTTTCCTGAATTTCTGTCTCTAAAGCTGAGGAGAGAGGGCAGGAAAGGGTGATGCAACGATCGGACAGGAGGAAGGCATCACGGCCATTGTCCTCCTCCCCAGCTCTGCCGGGGCAAGGAAAACAAATACCACATCTTGTCCCATGTTCCTCCCTCTCCCCCTCAAACAAACCCCAACATGACTGCTCCAAACAAAGCTGTTACTTTTGAATGTTTAAAAATGGAAGCGAGTGTGTGGAAGAAAACATGGGGACATTGACACCACAGGCAGGGCGTCCCTTCCACGAGGCCACCCACCCACCCTTGCAAAATCTAAATTTACTGGCACAGCGCCAGCAGACGCAGCCCAATTCGGCACTATCTCACTGACCGAGTATGCTGTCTTCCTTGTAATTTCTTTCCCTCACCCCGCTGGGAGTTAGAAGCCCTTCCCCAGTGTGTGAGATTATTACACTGAGTTCACCGAGAGTCGTACTTTCCATCCTGAGCATCATGGCCGAAGTTTCCTCAAACAGAGCCTGTGCCTCCAGGTCTATGCTCCGCACCCTGCTGCCCTGCTCCCCCAGAGCCGGGCTCTGCTCCATCCTTCCCTTCAGCTCAGCGTACATCTGTTTCACTTGTTGGAAAGCCTGTGGAAAAGCAAATAAGCAGTGCAGGTAGGATCAAGCAAATAGACTGGGAGGAAGGGGATTTTCCAATGTTGAATCCGTTTTAAATATTATATGGATATTGCACTAGAGCTTTGCTGTGATGTTATCATGCAACTGTGATGCACTCCCGAAAGATGCTGACTGACAACTGCATGGGCTACTCTGCCTCAGGCACGAGATACAGCAGAGAGAAGTTTCCAGCAAATAGCAGTAGGACTGAGAAAGATCCTGGAAAAATTCAGTAGTGGGATGATGAATCTGATTAATACAAAGTGACACAACAACACACACAAGCTGTGGCCTGAACAGGAAAGCCTCCTCGCCTCATCCGAAAACGTGCCAGGACACAGCTGGCTTTGCTGTCTAACGACAGCGGGGAAGCAGAGCGCGGCTGTGACTGTCCTGCCTGGTGCCATGCTGGAGCCCGGTACCTGCTGGGCGCTCCTGGCCTGCTCGCCCGCCTGCCCCGCCGTCTGCTGCGTGTCCGTGGCCCGCAGGCGGTTCTGGTCTGCTCCACGCTGCAGCTGCGACAGCCCCTCCATCAGCCCGTCCAGCTGGCCCGCCATGGACTTCACATTCTTCTCGGCCGGACCAAGAACAGCCTCGATCTAAAAGCAAAGTGCTCCACACTGAGAAGGAAATCACATCAAACCCTGCTCCTAATGGCTTTTTCCTCTCTGCGGGGACCGGCTACGCTGCTTGTCAGCCACATTGCAGAAGCAGGGTTTCACAGCTGAGCACAGCAGCCCTGAGGGAAGCCAGGAACAGCAGAAAGAAGATATTTTTACAGCAAAAGCTTCACCAAATCCCATTTCCCACCCGTGCTGGTGCAGGACTCTACCAAGTGGGGAATTTTCAAAGGAGCAGTGAGCAGGGCACAGTATCGTTATTTTGGGATATCACTGCACATCACTTACTTCATCAACACGCTCCTGGATGAACCGCAGGGAAGAGCCAGAGCCCCTGATAGCACCCTGAGCCTCCAGGAGCACCGTGTTGGCTCGCCGCAGATTCCCGACCACCTCTTCCACATTGCCCTCCACGGCATTCGCCCGGTTCCTGGGGAAACGTGGGAAACAGCCAGGAGTGAGTGCAGATAATGGCACAGGCTGGAAGTCAGGGTTGCAGAGGGTCAATAAGGAAGCCTGAGAAGGAAGACAGGACTGGTACTGAGCAGGCTGCAGTCTCCCTCCCCCAAAAGCCACAAGTCCACACATCTGCACACACTGCACTCCAGGCAGATTTCATGTCGAGAGAAGTGTTACTTCCATTTCATACCCCCAAGCAGAGGAGACAAACAGAAAGGGAGAGAAAAGCCTTCCTTTAACCTAGTTAGAAACATTTATTTTGTAAGTATTGAAAGAAGAAGTACTAAAGGGGAAGCAATAAGTACTGAACAGTTTCAATGAATACTTTTCTGCTTGCAGTGGGACTATTCAGGTCGGGTGATAGAGCTCCCCGTAGAAAGCAAGACTCCCTTGTCTCATCAATTCCAGCAGGTTAAGCAGGTGTCAGACACTATCAAGGCATTTACATATTTATCCCGCTAACCTTCTCGCTGGGATATTGCTGCAAGTCAACATGTGACAAAGTAGATGCTCCAAATTTGCAAGGACACTCTGTAACTACTTTTTAAGGGACCATGGGATAATCCTCCCAACTTTCACCCAGAAAACAAATAGCCTATTTAATCTCCTCATGCTCTCTTGTGCAATTAGGATGAAGGTCACCAATACCAAGTAATATCAGGGCAACCCTGTCATCTCCCATCACAGGGACTGAAGAGATAGAGAAAAGCCTCCATTACCTTTGGTAAAGACCTTCTTGTTCTAGTAGCTACAACAAGATCTGTTCTTGGCAGCCAGATTTCTTATTTGTATTGGGGCACCAGGGAGGTGTCTGCAGACTCATTCTTTTAGGCACTGTACAGACATTGAAGATCCTGGGCCAAAACTTCATATTAGCAAGTCGGTACAGCTCCAGCAGAGTGAGAATTCAACCCAACGGAGAACCACCTCACTCACTCTGGCTGAGTGACCCTCAGCTGCCAAAAGCCCTTGAACCCCAACTGACCTGGCTTGTTCCGCCTCCTGCTGAAGCTGCTTGGCTTTAGCGATGTCCTCGGCCGTCTGGGCAAGTATGCTCTCCGGGCACTGCAGCTTAGTCGCCAAATTTTGGATCTCGGTCATTTTTCTCAGGACTGCGGCAGCATCCGTGGGGAGACGTAGGGAGAGAACAGACTCACTGATTTCCTGGATAGTGGCAGGGTCCATGTCCTTGTCTATAGAGCAAAGAGACAGAGAGACACCATGGCTAAGCCCAGAGCTGTGAGGTGGACCTCACTGAGCAGATGAGGTTGTGTTTCAAGACAAGTCTTTTTTATTTCACAAATAAAAGTTAATAAAACTGAAGAATCAGAGGCAGCCAAAGCCCAAGGGGCATTAGCCCAGTGATTAGCTCAGAAATATCTTCACTCATCATTAACACCAGGCAGCACCAAATGACCTGATTTTCTCATTCAGCTAATGCTCGTGAGGCTCATTAAGTTATTACAATCTGTCTGCGAACAGTAAGTCATCCCATTGGTTTATAGGACAACAAGGAATTCTCGTCTGATTAATAGTCTGCTCCAGAGAAGATTTGTCTGTTTATCTCTGGTGAGTGAGTGCTGCTGTTAAACTTTCCTGCATCGGGTCAATGCTGACTGCAAGTCCTCGGAGAGCACCAAGCGCGGGGGTGGGTTTGTCCTTGAGCCCCCGAGATGGCAGAGGGCTCTGCCGCAGAGAGCGTGACCCAAAGCAAGCTGTTGTCCAATGCCTCAGACAAGAGACTGCCTCCCCCACATCTCTCCACGTATGCTAATTGAGGTCACTGTTTCAGAAGCAATGTTTGAGAGCAGTTCATGGGAGGACGTTGGGAGACCCCTCCGTGAAACCCTGCGCACAGAAGGTCAAGATGATGCAGTACCCCCGGCCCCACAGACGGCCCCCAAACACGCCCAGAAGGAAGCAGGCGGGGTCTGCCCTGGTCACATCCCGGGGAATTTGACACAGAGAAACCAGCCAGGATTATTTTGGGTCAGTGTGAACGGCACGGTCAAGCCTAAACAAGTCAACTGGCCAAACTGCAGCTGCTGACAAAGTCACAGACTTTTGTACAGCTGAAATGTCTTCTCCATTTTTCAGAAAACAGTCCAAGCCCACCTTGCCATCTCAGAGGATGCGCATTACCTTTGCTACGCACATACCCATGTGCAGATAAACTGGATATCCGAGAGTTTAAGCTATTCAGCTGACTCCCTTGTACTGTACTCTTACACATAACATCACTGTAAAAATTCCGTTTTTCCATGCACAACACAACCTGCGCAGACGTAGTTCACAGCTTGCAGAGCGCTACCTGACAAGAAGTTTCGGACTTGCTGGATGAATTGCTGGATGCGCCGGACGTCTCCTTCTATCTGGGTCCGTGTTACGCTCATCTGGCCCACAAGCCGGTGAGTATTGCTTTGAATCTGATTTGCAGACACCTCTGTCGTTTTAATCTGCAAACAACAATATCCTGATGGAGCCACTTCTTCTTGACCTGGAATCCCAGCAGCCCTACCTCAACTCTGAGTGAACCGAGCAAGGCACTTTGAAATTACGTATTCTCCATTCCTAATGCGACTGATTGAAAGGATTGTAAATGTTAAAGACTGAGGGTTGGATTTGCAAAGGAAGCTCTCAAACAGTACTCTTTAGCTTTTTAGAACACCTTTGAACTGGATTTTGAGCAAGTCTGAAAACTCGCTTTAACTCTGCAACACAAGAGGCAGCAGAAAAAAGCTGCAACAGCACTAACACGTGCTCTAGGTCGCATCAAATGTTAAAGTAGATACACATGTGGATTCTGAGAGGTTTCCACATCCCCATCCCTCCTGCCACGCTAATCCCAAACCAGGAGCAGGACAGGCTTCCTTGTGACAGCTCCAGAGCCACTCATGTGCCTTCAGCTCCGCAGCTCCTGTGCTGGGGGAGGCAGGACCCACACACGCAGCAGGGAGTCTCCCACTCAAAAAATCCTGAATTTCTGCAGCTGTCCAAAAGGTCAAGCCTCAGAGTTTGAGATTGGGTATTTTATCACAGCTCACTCTTCCCACAGCTGTCCCCCCGGCTCTGCTGCTCGACACGGAAGGATGGAGCGCGGGGCTCGGCGGCGGGACAGGCAGCGCTGCCGCACTCACCAGCTGTGCCGTCTCCTGGAGCCGGGTGCTCAGGCTACCAAACTCCCTGGCGGCTTCCCCGGCCATGGCCAGTGCCCCGCTCGACAGCGGGAAGATGCTGTGGCAGGGGCGGCCGGCCCCGCAGGCAGTGCTGTTGTCCCGAGGGCAGAGCAGCCCCTCGCACCGGGCCGGCGTGCACGTCTCTGCGCGGGAGCCACCGCAGATCTGGAATGAGAGAGAGCAGTGGGGCAGTGAGGGCACTCCTCTCACTGGCGAGACCTCAGTGCCCTCAGGGAGGGAAACCAGCACATCACAGGGAACAAGGTTTCAACAGACTCTCACCAAGGGAGCTGGGGAACTGGCTGTGCTGGTGCTGCAGGGCTCTGCACGGGAACAGGGATGGAGCCAGCTCTCCCGACAGGGCTGGTGGTGATGCATGTGGCACAGCCCAGATGACCAGAGACCATGACTGTGTCGGAGAAGGGCAGCCAGAGCTACACACATCTACGGCAGCGCTGCATGCCCACACCCGAGACAGCAATGCAAGGTCTGCATCTCCTCACCACCCCGGGCTGGAGCATAAACCAGAGCAAAGAGGAGCTAAATCCCAGTAGCTCATGAAGAGTAAGAGAGTATATCTGCATGGAGCAAACCTCTTGTTTCCTCTCAGCAACCCTTCCCCTCGTGGCAGGGGAACCCTGTCCAACCTGTACCATTTGCTTTGAGAGAGTGAATGGGCTGAGAAGACCCTGCCCTCTTGCCTGGACATCAATGGTTTTAATTACATGGCATCTTCTAGAGCACACACCAAAGAGCACACGGCAGCAGGAGCACGTGCAAACCCAGAGCCAGTGCAAGCACCAGCACAGGCTGGTCGCTTGGGAATGTGTTGCTGCCCTGAAAAGCAGAGAGGGGAGGTTGGTGGTCACCACAGCAACCGTGCATTAGAAGACACCGAAAAGGATCTCCATGGCAATAACAAAGCAGCAAAGAAGAAATAAAAGAAACCTCATCTAGAAATTAAGTGGGTCTTTGAGATACAAGAAGTAACACATGAGAGAGTCCTTGGAGGAAAAAGTGCGTGCTTGGGAGGGGGCGGTGGGCAATGCCTTGGTATCTGCGATCCCCAGGCAAGGGATGCTCAGACAATTCTCCACTGATGTCCCAAAGCAGCAGGTTGCTTGGATGCCCTTTACGAGTCTCTCTGGACAGAGACTTTGTCTTGCGCCACGCTGGACTCTTTGAGGAAAGATGCATGAGTGCAGGATGAGACTTCTGCCTTCTGAGCAATACAGAGCCCTCCTGAACACTAGATGTGTGCAGTGGGGAACCATAAAACCACTTTGTGTCTTCACCTTATTTATGACAGGGGTCAGGTTGGGAGACGAGGCTATCTCGCCCTTCAGGGTCAGCAGGTTGGAGGTGGACTCAGCGAGCTGTCCCTCCAGCCCTGCGGCGCTCCGGCGGCTCTCCCGGGCCTCGGCCAGCAGCCCCAAGGCACCAGCAAGGAGGCTGCTGGCATTGGTGGAGGTCTGGTAAGCAGATCTGATTGTCTTGAAGGCTCCTGCAGGAATAAAACCAATAACTTAAATGAATGCCTCTGTGACTCATAAATGCAGCAGAGCTACCTAACCGAAGGCACTGACTATACCCTGGGAGTGGATGTGTGCACAGGGAGGAGGGGGACGCAGCCAGAGTGATTAGTCACTACAGCACAATGAAAAAGCTCCTTTTATTTCCAGATGCCTCTCAGCCATTCCTTCAGTGAGCTCAGAGCTTTTCTGAAGGACTGAACTCGGGGTTAGGGCTAAAAGACAGAAACAAAACTAAAGCAAGATGTCGTGCACATGCTGATCCTGGGCTTTGCTCCATGCAAAGAGCTTTGGTGGGGCAGGACAGGGTTCTTTCAGAGCCCTCTCCCTGGCTTCCGAGCAGGTCCCACCATTCTCCTCCCCGACAGCCTGGAAGGAGAGCGGTTGGGACATGGACCTCTAAGCCCCGCTCGGATGGGGAGGTGCAGAGTGAACCTGCTCAGGCAGCGGCTGCTCGCTGCAGCTCACACATCCCCGGCCAGAGGAGCCACACTGCAGCGGCGAGGGGGAGGCAGGAATGAGACGTTTGGAGAGAATTAGCTGTAACAGGGGTATAATGGCAGCCTACCACCAGCATCATCACAGGGCTTAATTAGCTCTTCTCCTAAGCGCCTGACAGCCACCTGGCTCCCTTCCCCACCCCTCCATCCCTTCCATCTGTGCACAACCTTCATTATCTCAGCTTCCTCACGGGTTCAGTGACAGGCTCCCAGCAGGGCTCCCCCCTTCCCATCACTCCCGGGGAACGGGAATGCAGTGCCCACAGAGTGAGCTGCCCAGCTCCAAAACGCTGGAGCAAATAACCCAATAGCACGAAATCCTGGGTCAGGGACCACAGGTTGAGTAGAAAACATCCCTCTTGTTGGGGAGGGAAGATGCATTTGGTGTTCCTAAGCTAGCAGCAGGTTAAAAACTCCATCTCATCTACCCAAACAGTGGGAAACCACCAGGCACAGTCACGCGTAGGTAAATTAATAACGGAAAAATTAAGAGATATTACAGCTGCAGCACTGTACCTGACAGATCCGTGCTGCGACTGGTTTCAAACTGGGTCTTCTTGCTCTGATACTGGGTGTTAGTGATAAGCAAGCTCCTGTTGAGAGCTTCAAGCTCCCTTGATAGAGAGGCAGTCTTATCCAGAAAATGAAGGTCAGGATTTATACCTTGGACTTGCTCTCTGGGAGAGAAAAAGCAGAAAATGTGAATTCAAGTAGAGACCAAAGCACCTGCAGACACAGAGCAGGGCTCTCCCACGCTGGGATGCTGCTAACATCTGGTGAAGAGGCACTTCTGAGCCCACAGAGATGACAGCCAAGGACACACGATGGCCTCACAGGTTTGCAGAGGCAGCAGAGAGCTGGGCTGGGCACAGCGCTCCCACGCCAGGCCGGCTCGCAGGGCTGTGCCCACACAGGGACCAGACATACTGAATATATCCTGAGGGTGCCCACGGTCCAGAGCCTGTCCACCAGCCTCCTGCCTTTGCAACACTTTGCACAGGACAGGCACACATGGAAGTGCTGTTCTCTTGCATCCCTGGTCACCACGTGAATGGAGCAAGATTTTCAGGTACAGAAACAAAGCAGAACATGTCCAAGCAGCTCAGCACGACAAGTGGAGCGAGCATACAGAAAAGAACTAGCAACCCCTCCCGACTAAGGGATGTACCCCTTTAGCAGCATCCTTCCCTCACCTGATCGCAGTCAGTGTGCTGCCCACCTGGGCCAGGCTCTGCTCTGTCGCGGGAGAGTGCCCGAGGATGTCCTGCGCCTGCTGCACGTTGCCCTCCGCCTGCGAGAGGCGGGGGCCAAAGCGGGACCCCCAGCTCCCCGGGGGCAGCCGGGAGGTGGAGTTGCTGAGGCTGGCCTGGCGCAGGCGCAGGCGCTGGATGTCCCCGTCGTAGGCGCGGAAGCAGGGGTGGCACAGCTCGCAGCCAGGGTAGGTGCTGCAGTGGCCCCGCTGGCACTGGTCGCAGCGGGGACCCGTGACACCCGGGCGGCAGAGGCATTGCCCCGTGGTCTTGTCGCACCCTACATCCTCCGTGCCCTGGAAGTCGCAGTCACACTCTGGTGAATGGAAAGGTGGAGAAATATAGAGGTGAAGCCCACCAAAAGCCGGGGCGGAGGGGGAATAAATTTATATATAAAATCAGACCCCATAATAGGATGACAGCACGATCTGAAGTCCAACCCCACCCGTCAGCCCCTGCAGCATCTAGGAAGGAGGCAGCACGGGCAGGGGAACAGGAAAAGCCCCCAGGCTCAGTCACCCACCCAGTCCTTAACCTGCAGGGCCAGACCAGCATGGCCAAGGGTCTCGCCCAAGGCTGCTGGGAGGGAACTGCTGCATATCCAGACAGCAATGGGGATTAACTAGGAGCTGTTCCAGAGAGGAATTTTCTCTTGCAAAATAGCGTGGAAAGCATTGATGTCAGGACACGGGCCAGGTGCTCTTTCCCAGATAACCTGTGATTTCACAGTGCTGAGGGACACCAAGCCAAAAGGAAATGGATGCTCCTTACCTGTGCATCCTACCCGGACGTCTCCATACTGCCTGTCTGGGCAAACCTGCTCCTGCATGGCTGAGCATGTCCGTCCCGTGAAGCCTTCTCTGCACGGACACTGTCCTGTGAACTGAGGAAAGAGGAACAGATCAGGGAGAGCCAGCTCTAGACACTTTCCTGGGAAAGCCCTCCCTCGACTGCTCTTGAGCACTAAAGCCAGCACACGGACAATCTTCCTGACTCAACCTGTGCCCCAGGACATGCCCACGCTGCTCTTGCCGGGCTGCGGGCTCAGCCATGGCGATGCAAACAGTCTCCAAACAGCCCAGGCATTGCAAAGCGGAGTTTTAATCTTTGTTTCAAAGACAAAGGAATTGCCCACAAGCAGCTGGTTTGCCATCTCAGGTCTCCTCCCTGCACTGAGCTCATTTGGGGCTGAGAATTTGCACCTTTGGCTCTTAGAATTTGTCATGGGTTGGGGTTTTTTATATTTAACTTTTATTTTCCCAGTTGTCTCTTAAGCCTGAAGTGACAGACATGCTTTTCACTGACAAATGAGGATAATTAACTTGCCTTGCCTGCGTGAAGATGTCTTATTAGGACTTTCTTACTAAATATCAGGCCTTTTAAAACGGCTTAATCTTGCCTTGATAATTACCACCTCCTTTAATTTTTCCCGAATAGCCTGTCAGAGTGTTTTCTAGGAAACAGGAAAAGGAAAATAAACGCGGGATGTGCTGGGGAATACTCAGCCCTTTTGCAGAGGCTCCCACGGACGGGACAGGACAACGGAGCCACCCACCCAACCGGTGATTTTGATGCTCTGAGCAATCCCTGGCACGGTGCTGCCCAGCAGGGACACGGCTCCGGTGGCAGTGGCACTCTCCGCTGTGTATCTCGACCCCCCCCTTCCCCTCGGGCAGCCCCTCACAGCAGCATTTGCACAGTTGGGAAAGGAAAAAGAGAGCAAGCTTGCAGGTGCATGCATGAAAGAAGGCAGGGAAATAAAGAAACATTGATGAAATGTACTGAATCTGCCCTGAGGATGCTCAGGGTGGGCTGGGCGGTACCTGGTTGCAGTGGGGGCTGCGGGAGCCATGGGGGTGGCAGCCACAGGGCCGGCAGCCCCGGCCGCTCCCCATCTCCCAGTGCTCGGCCGCACACTGGTCGCAGTCATTGCCCACCACGTTGGGCAGGCAGAAGCACCTCCCCGTCTCATCATCGCAGGGCATGTCCTGTCGCGTGCCCAGCACATTGCAGGTGCATCCTGAAACAGGAAGGGTTTTGTCATATTAAAAATGGGTGCAACGCCGGCTTCACACAAAGCCAGGACCACAGAAGCACCTTGCAGCCACCCAAAGACAAGCTCTCCTGTCTCTCCCTTCATATCCAAGCTCAGCACGAAGGACCCACGCACACCAGGGGAGGCACTGGGAAGGGTATAAAGCTCTACACACGCCCCAGACTCCACTTTCATGTACTTGTTGCCAAACTTATACCCGAGACAGGCCAGAGAGTGAGCAAGAAGGTTTATAAGCCCTTGCAAAATGAGCTTTGGCTTGGAAAACCCAAATCAAAGCTGGTGGGCAACTGCATCCCTTTCAGAGCCACCGAGGATGCCGAGTGCAGAGATGAGGTGGGAGCATCCTGGGAAGCAGGGGTTGTTTTGGGGTGTACTCACTGCGGCACCCCACGGGGTTGGCGTTGGCCAGCTGGGCAAAGCCCGGCTTGCAGAGGTGGCAGCGGTCCCCCTGCACGTTCTCCTTGCAGACGCAGCGCCCGGTCAGTGGGTCGCAGATGGAGCCTGGCACGGTGCCGTCCGGGTCACACTCACAGGCTGGAAACGTGCAAGAAACAACATATCTGAGGGGTGTGAGGGGCAGACGGGGGTCTGGGGAAGGGGCTAGAGGGGGATAACTGGGCACTCACGCAGACAGGCTTCAGGATGGGCAAGATCTTGCCGCTGGTTGCGAAAATAGTTAGTTTTGCAGCGCTCACAGTTGTTGCCTTCAGTGTTGTGCTGGCAGTTGTCACAGACGCCCCCACTCGCCCCTCCGCTGGCACGGTACAGCTCCGGGTCAAAGTGGCACGAGGCCGAGTGACCGTTGCAGTTGCATCCTAAAAAAACCCAACAAAACGGCCCAGCTAGTGCTGCAACCGTGCAAACCCCTCCGGCAGCAGCGGCTGCGGCACTAGAGGGTGCCCGAGTCCCCTCTGTGACACGGTGACACCCGCTGACCGCCCCAGGACCAAGCTGCCACTCGCCAGACAGCGTGGCTACCAGCCCAGGGCATCACCCGGCCACAGCCCTGCACAGCGAAGCCCAGCGTGCAAACGCGTCGGGTCCTTCGGCAGAGACTTCCCTGTTAACATCCAGCCCCCCACCGCGCCCTGGTGGAAGGTCTCTGAGCTCGCTCCCGATCCCATCGCTCACGGCTGGGGAGGATTTAGGAAAGGCTTCAGGAAAAGGAAAGGGGAAAGGCACTCGCCATACTCTGGCACTCGTGGGGATCGTTGTCCTCCGCGGGTGCCCACGGCCGGTCGTTGAAGAGGGCGGCGCAGCGATCGCAGTTGGGACCGGCGGTGTTGTGCTGACACACGCAGTGCCCGTGGACCTGCTGGAGAGACAAAGCTTTACCCCTGCGGGTGGCAGCTGCTCGGTTCAGAGCTTCATCCTCCTGACGCCTTTCCAGCACAGCCCTGGCCTGCTCCTGCCACCCCCCCCCAGCCCCCATTGCCCGCACAGAGGTGAAGCTCCAGCTTTTTGCTTCACCTCGATGCTCACCACAGCATGCGGGTCTCCCGAAGGAGCGCAACGGTCGGCGTGTCCATGGCAGAAGCAGCTCCCCAGCACCCGCATCTCAGTTACGGCATAGAAGGTGCTGGGCGAGTGGTAGCCCTGGCGCACAATGTGGGGGAGCTCGGTGAAGTTGATCCGCAGGTTGGTGAACTGCCCCAGCTCTGTTGGGGATGGAGGAGAGGGAGTGAGGGGCCAGCAGGCACCCAGGCACTGGATGCAGATGTGCATCGCGATTATCGTGGAGGGCTCGGAGCAAGAGAGAGAGGCACTGCAGGAAGAGCAGCAGCCGAGTCATCAGCAAAGACCAAACACTGCTCCTTGACACATCAGAGGTGCCAGGGCAGCAGTCAAACATGCAGCTCAAGGCCTTGTTTGCCGAGGACCTGCTCTCCATGGGGTTACTGGGGCTCCGTATTCTCCATCACACGCAGGAAGAACCACAAGGTGCACTGCCCCCCTTTCCCTTTCTCAGATATAAAAGAGACCGTTCACTTACTCTCAATGGTCTGGCTGTAAGACGTAGTGATGGCAGACGCCAGGTCTTGGACACTGAATTTCACCTGAGAAGGAAAAAAAAAAAAGTTAGAAAGCAGGAAACAAAACGTGTTTTCTTCTCATGCTCTGGGCAGCGAGCGCTCTGGACCAGCCGCTGCAGGACATCACTTAACACAGGGAAAAGGCTACAGAGTTGCAGAGGATTTTGCAGGAGGACCAACATAACACCTCTCCTGTCTCAAAGCAGGGAGGGCTTTCTTCCCAGAGGAGCAAGAATCCTCCTGAGGACACCCCTCAGCAGTGCTGGATCCCTCCCGGGCTCCATCCCTCACCAGGGGCATTACGTGTAAAGGATTTCCAGCCCACCGCATCTTTCTGCAGCATTGCACAGGCCACCTGCCCTGAACCCAGGGTCACAACATGGATAACAGGCATGTGCAGGGGTGCCTACCACAAAACCCCACAAATCCTACCTTGCTCCCATGCAAAGGGTACCCCTGCAATGCCTGGCACCGAGCATCCTGCCAGCTCTCCCGGGAGCCCTGGGGGATGTGGGGAAAGGTGGTGGCACAGTCGGAGGCCAGGTACTGGTACACCTCCCAGGTCTTGCCGAAGTCCGTGGAGCGCTCGATCAGCATTGCAGTGGGCAGCGGCGACTGCAGAGCAGGGAAAGAGGCACATCTGTAATATGGCACACCCCAGCCAGCTCCCACCCTGGAGATGCCTGTCCTCCTCCTCCTCCCACCAAGCTCAGGTCTCCGCAGGCTGCTGGAGCAACTCCATACCCTGCAGGTTACCAAAAACTTCAGTGTCTCCCCTGTTCCCCTGGCCAGCCCCGCTACAGCCCTGGACTCGCAGCCACAAAGTATACGTTTGCACCAAGGAGATTTTTTGGCAGACAGCTGTGGGATGGGAATGCATCACCCTGCTCTGCTCCTCCCAAATACCTGTGGGAATGGCCATGCAAACAGGGAAAATGGAGGGATGGGGGCACAATCCCTGGTATGCTTCCTATAGGGAAGGGAGGGAGCTGTGCGCTGAGATCCCCACATCCAGCAGGGCCCATCCACCGTCTTATGTGACCCCCTTGCGAGCAGGGATGATGCACACGAACCCTGAAGTGAAGCAGGATGCTGCTGAGCTGGAATGTCTGGTCCAGGTCCAGATGCAGAGAGACGCGCTCGATGCCTGCAGGCACAGACAGGCAGCTTCAGAGGTGCAGACAGTGGACTTCAGGAAAATAAACCACTTAGCTTCCTGAGCCAAGCCATTTATTTCCTTCTTCCCTTCCAATATATTTAATTCAACACCTCCTCCTCTTCCCCTCAATGCCGTTTGTTGCCAGGAGCCCCGTGAGGGTCCCAACGCGCCCAGTGGTACTCACCATTCTGGGACTGCCACCAGCGCGAGTGCCCGGCAGAGGACAGGACATTCTCCACGCGGTGGCCGTTGTAGGCGTGCGGCAGCTGAGAGTCACACCTGCAGCATTTCACACTCCACTGGAAAAGAAAGGGCAGCTGGAAGTGCCTGTCCCGGCTCGGCCGGAGGGAAGGACCCCACCGCAGACCCCAGAGGCGAGGGCCCAAGTGCAGCGTGGACTCGCTGAGGAACAAACGGCATCAGTCAAGCTGGCCTATTAGAGATCCGAAGTACCACGATCAATAAGACTAATGATACGCAGGACTCAAGCAGTTGCTTTCACATGTCATTAAAAAACGCAACTCATGGCTTTATGGACTAAAAACTAAAACCAAAATGCTTTCGACTAAAACACATTCTTAGCAAATCATCAAAAATGCCTTTTTTTTTTTTTTTTTTTTAAGTAAACCTCCTGTTTTCCACAATGACAACACTTGATAGAAAGCTCTTCGCAGCTTTTCAGGACCAGTTTCCCTTTTCCACACAGCCGGGGGTCTGTTTGTTTGGGTGAACAGAAAGGCCTTTCTCTCGCATCCAAAGGCCCCCGGCGATGCTCAGCCCCCCGCGCTCTCCCCCGGGGGCAGAGCAGGAGCAAACAGCGCAGAGGGTGAGATGTCAGCGGGTGGGAAGTCGAAGTCGAGTGGCTCAAAGTTCAGCCCTTCACTTGAGCAAGTAATTCAAGGAGTAAACAGAGACGTGACACGGGGAATGCAGGGACGGGAGAAAACACGGTCCCCGGGGAGCAAACAAATACTCAAATTTTGACTAACCAAGCAACGGGCCGTGCAGCCACTACCACGGGGCCACTGAGTGCGTGCGGCACATGAGTAGGCTCAGAAATGTGCAGAAGGCGGCAGGAAGGAGATTGAGCAAGAGACGGGAAGCGGGGAAGGCCCGGACATGGGCCAAGAGGAGAGGTGGGCACAGGGTGGGCAAGCACAGGCTGGGCGAGGGCCACCACAAACCAGGGGGAGACGGACAGGTGAGGCCAAGGTGGGGAGGGCAGGTCCCAGAGGGATGGTCAAATAGCAGGGGGTGACAGAGCCCGCAGCGACGTCCCACAGGGGACACAGGGAGGCCCCATCCGAAGCACTTGGTACCGGCCACACTCCGAGCAGAGCAAACACAACGAGCTGCAGAGACCGCTGTCCCGAAAGCAGAAGTGATGTGAAACATTTCAACTAGAAATTGAAGTTGTCAGTGGCCTGAGCAGAAAAGTAGCCTCACAAACAGAGCAGTGGGACACGCGCTTCACACCAATGCATCCAAAGGCCCGAGAAACTGGGGAAGACCAAGAACAGTGTTTGCCAGTGATGGCAGGTGCTGGCCCTGGCAGCGCGGGACAGGATGGGTCAGAAAGGTCACCTTGGGAGAAAGAGGGTTTGGGGGAGAGGAGGGGAGCGCGTCTGGCACAAGGTCTAGCAGCTGACACCGGGAAGGCAATGAGATACCCTGCTGTGAGGGCTGGCAGCCCCCGGGGTGGCATAAAGTGACAGCAGAGGCATGGGAACGTTTGGGACCCCAGTGACGGGATCATCTTTCAGCAGCGGAGCAGAGACATCAAGTGACAAGTGACAAGAAGCGCTTTATATCCACCTCTATGCCAAAATCTCCCTATCTTAAGCAAATGAGGCAAATCCAACCCAAACAGGCTCCTACAGAGGAGCTGGGGCTGGGAGAGCTCTGTGCCCCGGGAAGGCAGCAGGAGGTGCTGGCCAGGTGGGCACGGTGGCACCAAGACGTCTAGTTTCCCCTTTAAAAGATTAATTCACAGTTTACATCTATTTCCTTACTCCTGAAACAGGCTCACCTAAACCAGATGAGTCTCTTATTTGTACAGAAAAGGACTCAGCTTCATAAGAACTACCTTTTTTATTTTTTGATTTAAAGAAAAATTCATGGAAAACTTTATCCAGAGGTACTGCTTCTCTTGCTCTCACCCAAACCCATACAAGGCCTAGGCTGACCTTGACTAGCAAGCTCGAACCCATCCCACACCGCTGCTCTCCCAGCAGGGGCCGTGCTGCCGCCCTGGGAGCAGACGGAAGACGGCGAGGGGCTGGGATGTGAGCTGGGACCCCGGGTGGGTGCTTGCTCCTAACAAAGCCCAGACCCGATTCCACTCTGACCCCGGACCGGGGAACCTTTCGGCTGTTGGGCAGATATTGAGGACAGATCCCCACTTAGAAGTGATGTTCCATACTGTTACTTTCCATACTCTTTATGTTCTCTGTCTATAAATATCCTAGAACAGGAGTTGGCTAACTGCAATATTTACAACGATGTTGCAAAGTAAGCAAACAGAGAATTCAAAATATATAATCATGCAATTTCCCTGGCTCTAACAACTCCTCCTGGCTCTGCCACTAAGAATCAGAAACAATGTAATCCGGTCCAGGCAGAAGAAGTCATTTCATATAATGACTATTAGCAGCAAATTATCAGGAAGCTACGGGGAATTATCCACAGAAATAATCTAGCCAACAATTCCCAATAATGATTGAACTTCACAACAGTTCTGCCTGTGATTAGCAGAGGGAGAAGGAAGGCTTTCTGCAAGGGGAAAGGTTAATCTGGGCTAAATTGTTCATTAGGCGTGATTCATGCATACTTATTAGACCATTCACACAGCCAGAGACACAAGTGCCTTCTAGGAGCTGCAAAGCCCTGTTGCAATGGAGCTGCAACCACACTTAAAATGCGGCGCTAAGTAAAAAAGAAACTTGTGTGTGAGACAGACCCTCCCCAAGCAGCCCGTGGGCTGTGCTTGCTGCAAACATCTTTGCCTAGCTTTTTTTTCTTCTTTTTTTGCCCCTCAGCTTTTTAATTATTGCTAAAATTAACACTGGAAGCAAAACTTATTTCACGTCCTTGGATCAGATTGTGAAACCCCTCTATTGCACAACCAGAGGATCTGCTGTTACTGGCTGTGACTATGTGTCTCAAAGTTCCTTGGGACAGAGGGAATTACCAAAAATGACAGTCCAGCGCCGGGCCGAGGGGAGATTCACCAAGCGCACACCTTTCCCCACCTCTCCCCTTCTTTTACTGCCGGCGTAGCAACAGACCCGGGAGATGGCTGGGAGCTGGTCTTGCCAGAACGGCCCAGGGCTGCGGGAGTACGTGACAAGGGGAAATCCAGAGGTCAGGGTCTGAACTGGATCATCAGCCCCCAGGACAGCCCTGGCCCTGGCTCTCCCGCACCTCGTCCCCTCCCTGCAGGCACCAAAGCCCCTGCCCGTGTGCTGCCGCCGCGGCAGAAGAGCGTCGGGACGTGCTTGAGCTGCGGGACGTGGGGCTGAAAAGGCTACAGGAAGGAAAAAGAAGTTGTAGGTCTGCACGAAAACCACTAACTGCTCCTCTGTGCCTCCAAGCTACTCTGAAGAGTCACCCCAAATACAGATTTATAGAGGTTCAGAGAGTAAAGCAAATTCCTTGCAGCCTTCTGAAAGGTAATGCACAAGGCAGTCATTTGGGGGGAAACCTAGCGTGTTGAGAATTAACAGATCCGTGTCTTACAAATAAATGGTGGAGTGGGGGAAAAAAAAAATCAGAAAAACCTATGTAGAAGAACGACCAGGTGTTGTAAAAATTGCCCATATACTACATCCCGCACCTGGGACACCCGTGGGCGGTGTGTGCAGGGACAGGGGTGCCGAGCCAGCCCTCACCCGCGCTCTCCGCAGCTCTGCGGCGCCTTTCTGCTGCTCTCCTCCTGCTCTGACCTTGTGAACCAGTTCCTGACCGGCCTCCCATGCTTCCCCGCTCATGCAGGGGCAGAAAACCACAAATAATTTTAAGCTGATGGACTCAGACCAAAGTATTTTAAGTATCTCTAGCTGCCATTTTAATATGAGTAGAGAGCCCTTGAAATAAAACCTCCTGGCATAGGTGCACAACCCAAAATAAACTGAAGTTATTCATCAGCAAAAATGGGAAGCTGCTTCTCTCCAGTCATGAAATGAAGAGCTCTCAGAGCTGCAGAGGCTGTGGTGGTCCTGCCTTTAACCCAGCTCCATGTCGGTGAGGGGCACTGTGTCAGTCGGGCTCCTGGCACGCAGCCTCCCATACGGGAGCCTTGTGTGGTCTTGCACAATGAATATTCTATAGGGACAGCAATTGCCGATCCAAGTTTATTTGGGGACAATCTAGAAAGCAGTGGGAAGCTATATGTATCCAGAGAGATTGAGGTTTATTAAGAAATAGGGTGGGCAGCAAGAATAAATCACTGTAGGAACAAGAGCACCTGTTAAAGCTGAGTTATGCAATTCCCTATTCCAACCCATTTTCATTCCCTGTTAACAGCAGCTGTAGGACACCGCTATCCAGGCTCACAGGGCAGGGCTCCTCTTGCCTGAAGCACTCTGTACATTTTCCATAGGAAAATGGAGTAGATGTCACCCATGGGTATGTCGGTGTGGTTAAACTTCTCAGCAAGCGATTGCCATTTGCTAAACTGGACCATGCTTCAATTTTGAAGCCCAGATACATCTCTTCGCCATAACACCCAACGGCACATCTTTGCTTTAGCAGCCAGAAGAGACACTGGAGAGCAAGCTCTGAGGCTCTGCTCAAACACAAATAGAGGGCTCTGACCTGCAGCTTGGTTTTACCAGTGACCCCCCCAATTCAGAGGCGACAGCAGCGATGGGGTGCAGACACCAGCTGGACAAACATCCTGGGCATGGGGTTCAAGGAAATGAAGTTAATTTCTCTTGCTTAAAAGCAAGCACGTGGGTGCCTGTTTTCCTCCCCCCGTCTGTTCTCACATCGTCATCTCCCCTCAGCGAAACTTCATTTAAAATCTGCCAGGATGACAGTCTGCAAACCCGTCCTGCACCAGCTTATCTCCACAGCCCGCGCGCATCGCTGGGGTCCTCTTCCCTCTGCAACTTGTCTGCGAGGGAATGACGTGATGTCTCCCAGCATATGTGTCAGTTTGCAGTCGTGAGCCAAAAAAAAAAGATGCAGAGAATGGAGAAGGAGGAGAAAAAAAATAATGGGAAATAGGCTTTTTCTTCTGCACATTCACTGCAGGTAGGGACACATCCCTGCAGGAAAGAGCAGGGTGTGTCTGAATGCCAGAATAAGATGAGATAAGCACAGAGCAGCAACTCCTGGTTGCCTGGTTGCTGTATTACCTTCAACAGGTCGGGAATACAAATTATTCAATGCAAACCCCTGACATGATGAAGTAATACCCAAAACTAGAAGCCCTGCTTTGAGCAGGGGGTTGGAATCTCCAGCGGTCCCGTCCAACCACAATTATTTCATGATTTTGTGGATGCATTTTTGTTTGTAAAAAACCCGAGTTTGACAGACGACGTGGGTCTGGAAAGCAAACAAGCTGAGAGGCACAGTGGCTTTTCAGCATGCTTTCCCCTGTTCCAACAAGTCTAGGGCCCGCTGAAGCACCCGGCAGGCAGCATGTTTTGGATCAGCACCGAGCTCCCTGACCGACGCGCGCAGGTGGGCAAGCAGATGTAACCATCAGACGGTAGCAATAAGGCAGACGGAAGCATTAGTCTTGCACATACTCCCTTTCACAGACACTGGCCTGTATTTTTGGAAGCAGCCAAAGACGACTCAGTGCTGAGACACCACAGGGAGAGATGCTACAGACCGAGCCTTGCCAGGCAGCTGCGACCATCCGTCAGCAGGAGGAGGAACCCTCTGCCAGGCCAGGAGCAATCCTGCTCCATGGCTCACACTCCCCTCCCAATAACTCGTTTAGGGATTAGGATTCTCCCGTACCTCTTGTCTTGATTCCTGCCTGGAAGACCCTGTGTCACCACAAGCCAGGGGGTGATAAAGGTGACTTCCCACCCTTCGTTCCTCATATCCACCAAGTGCCCATGAAAGGCAGGTGAGAGAAGGGAGAAAATCTTGGTCCTTGACCTTATGCATGAGCACAAGGACACCCAGCTTCGCTCCTCTCTTGCCTGTTCTTTGGCAAAAGTTTTCACAGCAATGTGCAGGGTGCTTTGGGTATTCTTCAAAATTAATAAAACATCCAGAAAAGTCTATAGCTGTTTTCTAGTTCTGAGTATGTCTAAGCTGAAAGCATTGCACAAGCCCAGAGGAAAGAAACGCTCTCCCTCCAGAGAAGCGAACACGATGCTCTCCCTCCAGAGAAGCGAACGCTGGATGTGAACATGCCACGGCACAGGCACCAGCAGCAATCAAAGAGCCGAAGGCGTGCACAGCCCTCGTGCTGTCACTCGGGAGGGCCAGGCCAGGCGAGGGGACCGGGAACCTGCTAATCCGTGTGAAAGCCACACCGTGCCTTCCCTTGGCTAGAGCTAGGCAGCGTGGGCTGCTCCATACTCCTACCAAAGCGCTACATTTAGCATTCAAATAAAGAGATGAGTTAACTTGAATCACACCTCGGTCAATGAGAGTGTTTCCACACACATCAGCGCCTTTATGACTTCAAATCCAGGCTCACTTATTTTTCTATTTTATTTTCAGTTTCCCTCTTGCTTTTCCTTTCCCTGCTGACTCCAACAGCCATTTCCCAAGTGCTAAGTGGTTTCCAAGCCAGACCATTGGTCTGCCTGGTTTCCACCCCCCATCACTTTTGTAATCGTCGCTGCAGTCCCCTGCGCTATAAATGGCAATGCCGAGTGTCCCTCTTGGATTTCACTAGACTGAGCCTACAGCCAAGGAATGGAGCAATCAGTAATGCAAAGTATAAAGGTTAGAGGGACTTGGAGCCGGAGCAGACAATGGAGCAGAGGCTGAAATCCATGCCCACAGTGAGTGACCCACCAGAATTGCAAAAGAGGACCCTGGGGCCAGTGTGGGCCGGTGGCGGGGCCAGACAGCCTGTGCCCGCCGGCTGCCAGCGAGAGCAACCCCTCATCCCATGCCCTCTGCTGAGACTGCAAAACTGACTCCAAATTTGTACCCATTTGGCAACATAACAAGAGCAGGACTTGTAACACACACAAAAAAAGTCCTAAGAGTCAATAAATTATATGTGCTTACTTTTTATGGGAAGGGAATAGGAAAATTGAGTTCAGGGGAATAATTTTTTGCCTAAATTAGGGAAGTAGAAAAAGGGAGGAAAAAATTATGAAATGCTCAACGCATAGGGATTTCTCCTGCAAAGACAGGAGCTGGCACACTCAGTGCTCCCATCAGCCATTACAGCTGCAGAACAGAAATAAGGGTCTTTGAGGAATTTGCTAGCAGGAACGATGCATCCCGCATTTCAGTATGGGAAAGGATCGCATATACCTCCCAAAGCTAGAATTGGAGAATCTAACTGAACTATCAGCAGTAATTGTTCCATATCCATTTTAACCCTGGTACTTGTAAGGCAAGGTATAAGGAATATGAAAACTGAATAGTTTAGGGACTTGAAGGCTAGAAGAGACTGCTGCAGTCTTGCTCTCTGCCTTCCCCCGCAGCACCGCCTTGAGACCTCGCTCACTAATTCTGCACCGAACAGATCATTTCTGCTCGAGGTGCATCATAGCCATCAGAGAGACACCCCGTCTCCACTTCAAAGATTACAAATGATGCAGACGATCACAGCTGAAGGCCCTTCAGAGTGATCTCTCAAGGGCAGGCAAAGGAATAACTCGCCCACTCCAGCGGGTATTAGGACAACCAGCTCAATCAAGGTTTTGCAGAGACTCACTTCCCATAGTACAAGCCCCCTCTTCAGGTAAAGGTCGCTGTCAAAAGTCAGTGTTAAGCGAAGATTTCAGAGGTACATTTATGTACAGTTTTCCTCAAGTATAAACAGAAATTGGGAAGAAAAACAAAATTAAGTCAGAGCAGAAATAACTGCTTTCTTTTTTCCTGTCCATGGGCCACAGCACCCACGAGACACAGCAGGGCTTTGCCGAGGAGGTGAGCAAACAGCTCCCAGAAAAGTGAGTGGGAGCCTGAACGGAGGAAATGCCTGACCGCAACTGTCAGCCTGGCAAACGCCCTGGCCAAGGACAGAGGCTGCAGCCAGCCCAGATCCAGGAGGATGTGATGCTCAAGCCCATCCAGGCCAGGGAGCTGCCCCAGTTCCACACCAACCAGCAGCTCCCAGCCACCCCTGAGCCCACAGAGGGCAAGAATATCGCCCCTGCAGCACAGGCACTTACTGACACATCTTGGCCTTCAACTTTAGGGGAATTAAAAGCAGAAAAGCGCTGACTCACTTGAGCTGGATTTCACTGCAGAAAACACCGCCTCACTGGAGGTCTGCCATTTCCTTTCCTCTCGAGCATCTCTTCCAAGACCCTTTTTGCCTGTCCTGCATTGAACCCACTCTCTTTCAAGCTCCTCCGTGGCAGTAATGGGGTTAACATTGCCAGAGTGACAGTGAAAGGCTTTAGGAAGTGCTCCCATCAGGGACATCTCCCCTGTAGCTTTCTGCTCTGTGCTCAGGCAGACTTGTCCTTAAACTCTTACTCTGATTTGGTGGCAGCTTTGGAGCCTGGGAATCCGCAGCTGGCTGAAACGTTACCCTCCCAAGCACGATCCCCTGCCTCCACACAACCAGCATAATGGAAAACAGTTGTTTGGCTCAGAAGCTTCTCAAGTCTTTGTGAAAGACCTGAAATGTTCCCAGTTTTGACAAGTGAAATACGAGTTTAGTTTATAACTAAAAAGTCGGGGGATAGGAAGGCTTGGGATATTTTGGACGCAAAAGCTTCCGTTTTGCCTCCAGTGCTTCACACTAGAGCTTTGCTGCCTTTTCCCTGCCACCGCGTTCGTGCTCAGCTCCTCTTCTCGACCATGGGGCTTGAAAGGACACCCCAGATGGTGCGATGACCCAGCATGGTTGGAAGGGGCATAAATACCTGAAATAGGTTAAACACGTCCCTGCGCAAGGGTAGGAAGGATAGGATGGGTTAAGGCATTAGCATCCCTGCGTGAGGTTTAGGAGCGCAGGGGTGAACGTACCTCCCCGTGGGGTGTGCAGTACATCTCGGGCTTGGTGAGGCCGCAGGTGGAGGATGCTCTCAGGTGGTGGGCTCGTCCCAGCAGGAGGTCTCCGGCAGGGGGGTAACAGGCTCCCTCAGAGCAGGTTTGCTGTGCCCCCACCAGCCACGGGGCAGCTGGAACAGCAGGAAAACAGGACTCATGGTTGCATCATGCTGGCACACAGACATCAGCCAGCGTGACTGCTGTTTTCTACAATAGACCAACTACAAACCTACACAGTGCACATGTCAAAAGGACAAAGGTATTTTGCCTCTGAATTACCTTTATTTTCATTAAGTTCTTTGTACTAACAGATATTTCTGAAACTCTTCTTTGCCACGTCCCCAGCGTTTGGGCTGCAGGGATGCGCAGTTCCTGCCCATCACGCTGAACAGCCCCGTCAGTTCTTCCCCGTTCGCCGGCACAGCCAGCCCGCCGCCGGCTGCTCAGGACAGACACCAACCAGCCTTTTGCCATCCACCAGCATTGTTATCAAATACCAGGCTCCCAGCTGCTGCCACAGCACTGCTGCTAACACAAAGCTTACATTAGCAGCTTTTCTAGTTGGTCAGCTTCCCCCATATACTTTTAGAAACCCCGTATGGTGAACCTTACCCAGCAGGATAAATAATGCCCACGGCCAAAGCTGGCAGCAAGACTCCATACCGCCACGGACACACCTAGGGAAGAAATTGCAGCATGAGCTAAAATGAGCAGAAAATGCCAGTCCAAAACTCAGTCCAGGTCCTTTGCATTCCTTCTCAGTTTACAGGGAGATAATTTTAATTGATCTACAACAGAATAACCTAAGTGAAAAATCAAGATTAAACGAGAGGAAAATCAGATGCTCAGGTTGTATTTGTTTTTAACGTACAAAGAATCCCACCTTTTCATCTAACTCATGAAGCATGCACAACATTCTCCTAAAGCATAGATGAGATTGCTCTCTTCCCAACACTCTCTTTGGCTCTTGTGTAATTGCTGAGGTGACCCACAGGTACCAGCACGGCACCTCGCTCTCAGCGGAGCTGTACCCTCTCACCGCCCGCTCCCCGGGCACATCAAGAAGCCGCAGACCCAGCAGCGTGATCCGCGGCGGGCAGGGAGCCAGCGCCGATGCCAGGTCGCAATGCACGGCCAGGAACGATGCCCTAAGGAGTGTGCACACTCACACGCCCCCGTACACCCCCCCAGCCACCTCTTCCCCGGCACGCTGCGCTTTCTGTTCTCCAGCCTCACCCTTTCCCTGGTGTTTCCAGAATCAATTCCAGATCAAAACTCGACAGCGCATGCGATGGCCCAAAGTCTTGTTCTACAGAAAGAGAAAACACATAAAAAAATCGCTGTAAAATACATGTCTCCTGCAGGGGCTCTGCGGGACAGCGCTGCGGGACAGCCCAGGGGAGGCAGAGCTGCCAGAAACCTCACCTGCCCTCTTCCCTGCGTGGTGGGAGCACCGTCCCCAGTCCCTGCGGTGTCCCCACAGCGATGGCTTTCTCCCCCACGGCACCCAGCAGCCGATCTGCGGCTGCAGGAGCCCTCTGAGCGCTGGTGCTCTCTTCTCCCAGCTTTTAACAGGCAGCTGCCTCACCTGGGAGAGAAGGTGCCTGTGGGTGCAGTAATGATAAAGGGAGTGATTCAGGGATCTTCAGACACACACACCCAGTTACCGTATACCTCATGACAGCTCCTAGACAGGGCACACAGCCGCAAACATAAATCACTTCGGACGAGGATGACGGCAGCATGAACCAGCGGCTCTGAAGGTAACCAGCAAGTGAAAGCCCATCTGTAGGTAACCCCATCTGGGGCTTGTGTGGCCACTTGCCAGGACATCACCGAGCCAGACTGAAACCAGCTCCCTCCAGAGCCGCTGCACAGCTGGGTGTCGGGGCGACCTAACGAGTATTTACCCACCCTCTCAGGCAGGTTTTGCACATCGTGCTTGGCATCGCAATGACAAGGCAGCGCCGCGCTATCAGCACCTCAACTCGACCATTTAAACCCTAATCAGGATGCCCACATGAGCTATAATCACACTGTATATTCACATATCAGATCTCAGCCTGAAGGCGACCTCGAGCGCAGCGACTGGGCTTTACAGGCAGACTCCACCGCACAGCCCCACTCCTGGCTGCAGCACTGCAATTCCTCAAGGATCCTCTCCCATGCTGGCCAGGGGCTCAGCAGCCCACGTCAGACAACTCCAGATCTCTGCTGCCGTGGCTTTGCTGTGTGCGCTACCTACCTCCCCGTCCCCACGCAGAGCGAGATGAGCGCGTGCAAGCTGAGGATCAGGAGCTCAGAGAAAGGGTACACACAGAGCTGGGGAAAAAAAAAATATTGTCCCTAAGGCTACAATATGTGAGAGATTGGCTGGGCTTCCGCCTGCGCCGAGGTGTGCCCGCAGCGCTGGGCGTGCCGGCCCTTACCCTCTTACTGCTCAGCAATGCAGTAACACCACATTCCTCCTCCTGCAGCAAAGATGCCTCCTCCCCATCCCAGCTGGCAGCAAAAAGGAAGCGGGAAGAAACACTGGAACGTTTTACAGAGAAAGCAAGCGACGAGACGACGAGACGTGCCACGAGCTGCCGAGAGCATTCCTGCAGGCTGGCCGCGAGCGGAGCCCTGCACGGGCAAAGCCACCACCAGCAGAACCTCGTGCGGTGCGGCGCTAACACCTACCTGTCCCGGGCTCGGCTGGGAGAGAGTTAATTCCAGGAGCTGCCGTGTCCTGGATTTAGTACAATAATAGTGCTGCTAACGCATATTGTTTTAGTTGTTGCTAAGTGATGTTTACATTAGTCAAGGACTTTCTCAGCTTTCCACACAAGCTGAGCAGGAGCACAGACGGGACAAGCTGGCCAAAGGAATATTCTCTACCACAGACACCACGCTCTGTACACAAATGGGGGCTGGCCAGAGGGCAGGAATCCACGACCACTGCTTGAGACAGGCTGGGCAACTGGTCACGGGGTGACGAGAGCAACTTGTACTGTATCACCTTATTTTGTATATTTTTTTACCATCATTATTATTTTCCTCTTCCATTACTGTTCTATTAAACTGTCTTTATCTCAACCCAGGAGTTTTGGGGTTTTTCCCCCTGGTCATTTTCTCCCTCTTTTCCCTCCCCTACAGGGGACAGGGTGGGGAGTGAGCGAGCGGCTGCGTGGTCCTAGATGCTGGCTGGGGTTAAACCCCAGCACTACCCCAGGCTCTGCCAGAAAATCACATCGAACTCTCTAACGTCCTCCTCTGGTGGAGTGACCATGCTGAAAGGAGAGGAAGGTTTGGGTTTCTGCAAAGCTGCTGGTGACGCTGGACGCAGCACTCCTGCAAGCCTTGGCTAAATGTCCGCTAGCTGGGTGCCTGATTTAAAGCCATACCCCTCAGCACTGGTAGTCAAACTGGGAGGCTGAAGCTGCTCTTGAAAAGACTGTAAGTGTCACCTATAGATCCTGTCAGAGTCATCAATGATGAGCATTCATACACTCTGAAATGGTGATGCTCCACCCCAAATTACTGTAAAGCACAGGGCATTGCAATTCTCCCACTTAAATAAGGGTAGGACTGGAAAATGCTACCTCAACCACAAGCTGTTTGAAAGAATTATCCAAAATACCTTGATCCATCCTTTCCTCCTCCAGCCTGCCCCCGGTGACTTGCCAAAGCAAGGTAAAACCATCACCTGGAATTTCAGGCTCTGCAAGTCCAAACGCCAAAAGCAAGGAATTGTCTCATTTACAGCACATCTACTGCAAATCAATAAAAGCACAAAAGAAAAGGAGCAGCTGTGATCAGCTGGGTGCTGAGGGACAGTGTGGCTGGGCGCAGGGGACCCCCGACACGGCCCTGTGCCCCTGACGGGATTCAGGAGACTCGAACGCTGTACACTGCCGCTTCACCACGCACAGATGACAGCACTGTCCTCAGTGCCAGGGAGTGAAGACGTGTTACAGACTGAGACACATCAAAACAGCAGGGCCAGCTACATACGGAGGAGACATAATGGTAAAAATGCATAACAAAAAAAAAAAATTTGGAGCAATCCTCTGTGATCAGCAGGAGGGAGAAGAACGATGCTCTCAGGACTTAGCCCACAGCTCCACCAGTCTCTGCCGAGCTGTGCCAGCGCCCACAGGCCTCCGAGGGCTGGGTAAGACATTCCCTAGAAAACAAATAAAACTAGCTCCTGCAGGAAACTGTGCTCTGAGTCATGGGACATGCCCTGCCCTAACACAGCATTAGGGGACACTACTCTGCTGGAAGCATCTTCTCCAGGATGAGATACGTGACCAGATCCTGAGGAGCTCCTGCTCCCCACCACACTGTCATGGAGCTGCTGCCTCCTTGCACCCAGTAATGTCCATGTGGGCAGGATAATTTGAGCTCCTGCTCTGTGGTGCATGTCTGTGACCTGCTAAGCAGCTCCTCTGTCCTGTCCCAGAGCTGCTCATCACAGGCAGAAAAGCTCCACATCTTGTGATCCTGTAGGGGTGGCAATGGGCTGGCATCAGAAGATCTTAGTGCCAGCAGCGAGCTGACATCCCTTCTGCATCGGCAGCAACCAAGAAAGATGCTGATGGGCTGGTTTTAAGTTTCATGTGAAAAGAGGTCACAGCATTGAGAACAGAAAGGCATCACAGCCAGCTGATTAAAAGCTAATCTCCCCCTAAAAACGAGGGAGGATGCAGCACAGCCCTGCCAGCTGGGGACACGCATGTCACTCAGTGTCACAAGCTCACATGCTGCAATGGCTAATACCTGCCAAGCCTCTGCTTTTATAACTAGGGTCCTCCTCCTCCAGGGAACCAGAGCTCCGCTGCCACGTGCAGTCAGATTCCCCACACTCTTTCTAGGCTCCGACTTAGGTATCAGAGCAGGATGAGCCACGGCGGAGGGAGGGAGGGAGGCATGATGGGTTCATTATCCTCGGGCAGCTGCCGGGGACTGCACCAGAGTGAACTTGGTAAGGAACACACTCAGGCGGTGGCAGACAAAGGTGAAAAGGATGTGACTCCTGTGTGAGTAGCTTTGTTTTACTTCCTCTGATGTGCCACTTGCTTTCTGCTCAGGTACATGAGAACTTTACTCCTTTGGGAGCTTTTCCAAGGACACAGTCCGAGTTCAGTAGCTTTTAATTCAGTTGTTGAGGTATGACAGCAGTTAGTCAGCACGGATGAGTCTAGAATGATCATGTTCAATCAGTTTTTAACATCCCTCTGGAGTTCAGAGGAACACAAAGGCAACTGGAAGCCATGGGCAGAGCACTGCATACAAGAACACTTAATCTCTTGAAACGTTTTTCCTACATTAAAGGAAAAGGATGCTAATTGAGTATAATTTTATAGCTTGAGCATATCAACATTAAACAATATTTAATGCTGCTGTGGCATTTTTCATTGAAGGATTAATAAATGCCTGAAACACAATTCCCAAAAGCACATTTGCTATATGGGCAACTGCAGAGGGGTGATTTGCTTAGTGATGCGGAGCAGGATCTTGGCACAAGGGAGGGCAGACTCCAGAGTCCCAGTCCCTGCCTTCCCAGAGTTGGGATGAAACCCCAAAGACGCTCCATCATTAGACCCGGTACAGCCCGTGTGTGCCTTGTCAGACACATGCAAACGTTTGTGGCAAAAGCCTGGAAGGAGGTATGAGACCTGGAGCTGGAAGCACTAGAGCTGCATGGGAAAACAGAAACCTGGGAAGATTTTGTCAGGGGTAAGAAATGCTGTCCCATGTTATAACTGTGACAACTCTGCTGACTTCAGTAACAAAACAATGTTTCCTCCACCTAATCTTTTCATTTCCCATTTTAATTAACACCCCACCAGCAAACCACCTCCTTGTTCCAGCACACGCAGATGATTTAAAACACTGTCTATGCTAATAGTCATGTTTTCTTTTAGAAGCATTTCCAATTCATGTCCTGAAAACCCTACACCTGCTCTGAAAGCAAACAAAACTTTGAACTGAAACCCAGCTGACCTAGTTTAGGTTTAAACTCAAGCCATGCTGGGAGCTGGTCCGGCGGGCAGTGCCGCTGTGACTCGGCCTGCGTCGGCTGCTGCCTCCCATCGTGGCCAAACGCCGGCACGTCCCCCGTGCCGGCCACGGGCAGGCAGGGGACACGGGCTGTGTGCTGCCTGCGAGGTGGGCAGCCCGACCCAGCACGGCAGCGTGGGACCTGCTACATACTGGCTGCAAGTGGCCAAATGCCAGAGGGCAGCTGATCCGGACACAGCAATTGCCCCGAATCCCAGGAAAGACAGGACTAGCTCTCCTGCGGGAGCGACACGCCAGCTGTGGATTAAAGCTAAAGCAAAGGCTGTACTATTTGCCCTTAAACCAGACTTTTCCTTTCCACGCCCAGCGGAGTTTCACCTTCCCAGTGCCCACTGTGTCAGCACAGGGCCCCGGAGGGTCCGTGGCCGTCCCCTTCCCGCAGCACAGCCCCCCCAGGCACATACCGATACGGGCAGCGAAGCTGGCAGGGGCAGCGTGCTGGGAAGCCTGCCTGCTTTGCACTGGGAGGTTTGATAAAATTATCCCTGCAGGGAAACATCTTTATTTTTGTCACGTCCCCATTTTCTAAAGGAGAAAATACTCCATTCGGAAAGTGTCCGGCTGCTATCTGGAGGATTTTTGCTTTTCCAGGCCATGGTGATGGAGCAGGGAGGGGGTGCCCGTGCTCCCACTGCTGCCGGCCAGCGAGCCCCTCGGCAGAGCAACCCTGCCTCCCCCTGCAACCATCAGTGGCAGAAAGTTTAAACTAATGGGGTGTTTATGAGCCCCTTTGAGCCACATATGCTCCTTGACACTACGAGTGGTGACTGAAATGGAGGCCACGCTATTTTCTGCTCCTGGTTGCCATCTTGTTCCTCCTGGAACCTGTTGGAATTGAAATAAGGGACTTGCTGTGCGCAGGGTTTGATCCTGCTGGGGTTGTATTTTACCCCAGTGCTTTCCCCATCTTTTCTCCCCTTCCCGGGCAGGGCAGTAGGCTGGAGCAGGTGAGCATGGCCCCGTGTCCCAGACCACGCTGCGGAGCTCACGCTCCTCATGGACAAAGTCCAGCAGCGCCCGACCCTTGTCCATGCACAGACATGTGGAAGATGAGGCAACCTCAGCAGTGCTCCTGCCGAGGCGATGCTATGCCATATTTTGGGAAACGTCACCAATAGGTAGAGGTCACCTCAGCATTTTGTTTCAAGTTCTACCCCCCAACTCCACAAAACCCAGAGCCACAGCCCGGGCTGCTGGGCATGGTCCTCTGGGAGCCCTGAGGCCAAGGTGCCGCTCGGCCTGGGGCTGGGCTCCCAGCTAGGTCAGGATGGGCCTCCAGACTCACTTCTTGCACAAAAGCACTGTGCTAGTTATGTGTGAACGTCTTCCTCCAAGGGGAATGGCGTTAAAGGAATACAAAACATTTGGATTCAGGATTTGGTTTCAGACAAGAGAATCTGGCCAGGCCTAGGGCAGGTCAGCTGGAAGAGCACCCACACAAAGCCGCGTGAAACAGGGGCGATATTAGGTGCTAAGCACCAAAGTCCCCGCGGCTGTTCCTCTCCAAGAGGCAGCTATCACTCCTCAAGACGCCAGGCAGAGCACAGCCACAGATGGGCCAGGTCACCATGGCTGAGCCACGTGGCCATCGCACACCCTGCACTCGCCCGTCCTCACTCCATGTCCGTCGGAGCCCACGCTCTTCTGTGCCTGCACCCAGCAAGCACACAGTGCTTCAGTGCAGTGGAAACCACCAGTGTAACAAACCCAAAAGTTTTATCCTTTTATTAATTTTTAATAGCGACAGACCCTTAATATGGCTGGCTGGCCTTTGGGGCTTCCTTTTCTTTTTACATCCCTATTTCACCCCGGTGTTTTGGGGAGGTACTGCCTAATGCACACTCACGTCTGAGCAGAGTAACTGTCCCCAAGATGTCTAGAGTTTCGCCTGGGGATGCTCTGGCAGCAGGGGCTGGTCCTTATGCCATGGTCATTTCCCTTCCAACACCTCCCAGTCCCAGCTGCTCTGCCCCCCGGGACACCAGCACGCACCCACAGCATGCCCAGCGCCTGCCCTGCCCCGCTGCCAGCATCCAGTCATGCACCAGCCAAGGGACACAGCTGACACCAGAGCCGAGCCACCCCCCACCTCCAGGAGCCAACCCCTCTCCAGCCCTTCTGCAGAGCTGGAGACACTCATCACTCCTCTCCTCCAGCACGTCCACACGCAGCAAGGGCAGAGCTCTGGCTCCCAGTGCCCGCATTCCCGGGAGCATCACCAAGGTTATCCCCGTGCAAAGCGAGCCACGCCAGCAGGAGAGTTAAATTTGGGTTCCTGCGGGCAGAGCTGCCCTGAGAAGCAGTGGCCGCAGCACGGCTTCGCCTCCACTCTCCACAGCCATTACAAGGCAGCTTTACCCAAGCCGGCAGCTCCCACACCGCACACCGGCCGAGATCGGCACGTGCAAACCGGAGAGCGGGGCCAGGCTGCGGGGCATCATCTCCCTGAGCCCTCTGAGCCCTCACACAGTTCGGCTCAGCCTTCCCCCGGCCAGCACTATTCAGGTTAAGCCTCAGGTGCTTACACTGCTTTGCAAATTCAGGCAGAGCTCTTCTTCCAGATGACGTTAAACTCATGCAGTTTTCCCAGCTATAAAGCCTGGTTTAATCAAAGTTGCAATTAAACCTGACAACCTCCTTGTGCCGACTCCTAAGTAAGATTAGGAACAGCTAAAATTAGTCTAATTTAGTGTTAATCATTAATCCTTTTATCCACTCTTAATCCAATTTAAATGTCCACACAAGGAGCTTGCACAGACTTTGTTACTCAAATTTAAAACAAAATTGAATTAAATATTATTTAATTAAATCAACACAATCCAAGGGCTGCTATAAGAGGCGTTTGCCACAGATGATTATCAGCTGCTTGGTTAACCCTCAAAGCCCTGGGCTCTGTGCTCTCCCTACTGCGGGACTGCACAGACATCTCCATCCATATGTAACGAGTGAGAAGTATCCCGCCTGGCCCTCGGGCTGGAAAAGAGACTTTCAAATATAAGGTTCAGGAGGCAAAGAAAATTCTGCCTCAAAAACTCACCCCTTTTTTTTTT
>VXBO01009506.1:650517-691654 GCA_013400135.1 Rhinoptilus africanus
GGGGTGGGGTGGGGTGGGATGGACATGGACATGGCATTTGTCTCCCCCGGGTGACAGACGCATGCCCTGTGTTGGAGGTGGGGTTGTACCTTTCAGGGGTTATCTGGGTTTAATGGCACAGATCCTGTCTGCCAGGGCCATGCCTGCCCAGAACTGTTTAAAAAAAAAACCAAATAACCCTGCCCATTCCCTAGCAATCCTCTTAACAGGCTGCGGCTGCCGCACGGCTAAAAAATCTAGCTTTGGTAGGTTTGTGAAGGACATCAGTAGAGACACCTAATTGTGCAGAATGATGTTAGCTTCCAGTACCGTAGGGGTGGCACAGATAGAAAGACTGAAGCAGGGGCAGACACGATGGCACAGTCAGCCTGGAGCGGGTGGAAACAGGGGTCCAAGCTCCAGGGCCATGCCCAGGGCATCACCAGCCTTGTTAGAAGACTTTCACCCATTTAAGTCTTCCCTGGGGTTAGTAAGAATCCGCTGTATTCAGGACTATGTCATGTTAGTCAAACCCTCCAGACAGGCACAGCTGGAAGATCCCGACCACGCTACAGCAGGGAGGGAAGGGAAACAGTCCCTGCCAGCCCTGAGTGGGGCAGAAAATCCCTCTTTATCTGCTCAGTGGCACAGAGACGGGCAGAGGTAGGAGCAGGCTACACACCTTCACAGAAACTGGGAGATGCAGCAGCGATATGCTACAAGCGCTAATTTAGCTAAAAGCAAAATAATTGACACAAACAGCGGGAGATTATGGAAAATGAAAAAGCTCTCTCTGACACCAGTGCCCAACGCATAGCTCCTCCCAGAGCTGCACGAGTTAAGATCAGAATCTGAAAGTATAAGAACGCAGCTGAAGTTCACCCTTACGTGTTCATAATACATAACCACGCAATTCATTTTGTCAACAATTATTTCTGTCAAAAACACAGGAGCACATTGCAGAGGAGGAATCCTACTGGGCCTGCACAAAAACTCTGTTCAAGCCTTGAATCAAGCACAAAGCACTTTTTCCTCATGCAGAAAAGAGCAGAGTCAAATTAAATTAAAACAGCCTTTGAGAAATACTTCATTTAATCCATAACCAACCCTTTTGGTCTCTGGCAAGGTTGAACAATTGAACACTTCATTGATACCAATGGAAATTTCATGGGCAAACATGAAAGGAGAATTCAGGCCTGAAGAAAGCCATCCGCTGACTGGTCCCCCCCAGTTCCAGCCCTAAGGAGATTCTGGGTTTGCAGCCATGGCCTCAGGGATAGGGAAGGCTGACCTGGAATTCCCTGTGGCACACTTTGGTGCATGGATAAACGAGGGATCTGAACGTTCGTGGCTGTGTCAGGCATGAAAGTACTGCCAGGTCTGAGCTCTCGCACCACTGTAATTCAGAAGCATCGCTGCTGCCGCAGGGCTAAAGAACCGATAAATGGATTAAACTGAGATGAGAATCTCATCTTTTTCCAAGGCAGCTGCAAACTCTGCCAATCACACACCAGTTCCCAAGATTCCCCCTTCTCTACAAGTTGCTGGTGTCTCACACTGCCCAATAGGAAAAGGAAAATTTAAAACACGAGGAGAGAGCGCTGGTCTCAGGCAGCCCAGCTCGCCAGTCCGGGGGCAGCCGGGGAGCTCCAGGCGAGCCCATCCAGGCTGATCTTCCACCGATCCTGAGTTTGGACCTCAGGTTGGCTCCACACCACGTACGTGGGTCCCCGCAGCATGCCGGCACCCTGCTGCCCACACCTCCTCGCCACAGTCAGCCAGTCACGGGGTTTATGAGCTTAAAGCAAAGAGGTTTGTGGAACAATCAAAATAGTTCCTCCTAAAACAGCTAATGGATTAGACAGCTAAACCATGCGCTGCGCCGGCGGTTCTGGAGCCAAGTCAGTAAAATCATGTCCTGCAGAAGACGATCTCCTGCCTCCTGATGCACTGCAAGCTCAGAGGTCGTTACCTCCTGCGTATTACCCCCAAAGGGCACCCGAGAGGTCAAGCCTACGTGTTACCATTTCCACAGCAGACTGCACTGATCGCAGACACAACCAGCTCTCTGCAGAATAGGGAATTAGGCACACCTTAATGGTTGATTTTACCCCAAGACCATATATAGTCTTAGTTAAACTGCACAATGATAAATTCAGTGTGGATGGAGGCCCAGTAATCCTTTTAACATCACTTTAACTATGATGAACAACAGACTTGCCAGATGCGGTAGATTAAAAGGCTTCAGCAAACTTCCCTGTCTTTAAACCATGGCACAACTCCCCACAGCAGCCCGTTTCCCAGCCCCAACTCCTGAGCCCCCTCACGGCTGTACGTTGACACCGGACACTGCAGAAATACAACTGCTACAAACACAACCCCATGCGACCAACATCCACACGCCCCGGCAACGGGGCTGTCATTCCGACAGCCTGTGTGTGAACTGTAAAGAGACATTTTAGTTCTAAGTACTGTGATACAGCAGAGAGCAACCAGATGGAACGAGATGTACAGTCAGTCCTAGCAAGGCCACTTCAGGCAAGCTACAGTGCAGAAGCATATGGAGCATTTAAGACTGCGTTAAAGTCCCGAGGGATAAGCTCTTGAGGAGAGCCGCATGTTGCCCAAGGTGTGTGTTACATCGCCCAGTGTCACAGGAGGCTGATTTCTGTTACCCTCTCTCTTTTAAGACTTGTCTGAACCTAGTCTACTTCAACCTGTAAATGTGACTTTTTCCTGCTGCATTAAATACTCAGGAAAACTACAGCTGGCATGAGATCTGGTATCTGTCTGTACCCATCCTGCAACACCTCTTCAAAGATCTTATTTCAGCTTGGAGCCGTTGCCCAGACTTTCATCATGGGGAGCTGAAGGCCAGCTAAAACCCAGCAGCCCTCCCTGACAGGCAAATCGCCTCAAGGGCATGAGCCCAATGACTTCTGAGAGTCCCCGCTCGCTATTTGCAATTTGGATGTTTCAAGAGCTGCCAGGATAAAATTAGGGGCCCAGATAAAAATATCAGCCTCTGCCACTCAATACCAAGGGCATCGGGAACATGGGCAGCGGCCAAGACTTAAAGCAGCCACAGTACCAACAATCAAATATCAAGGCAGCAATTCCTGATTTGGTCACGCAGGGAAAAAATAAATTTAGTGCCGAGACATGGCTTATCACAGCATTTACTCCAAACTGTCAGTAAGTAGAAATATCATGTAAATCAAATCCAGTCCTACAATCGTCTCAAGTCTCCCTTGGACCCGAGAGTGGATGTTTCGGGAGCAGCAGAGCCGTGGCAGCGATGGCTCTGGCAGGAGACGTCGGCACTGCCCACCGGCCGTGCAGCTGCACCAAAAAACACACCTCTGTCACGGCCCAGCAGCACCATGTTGACATGCACATCAGCCTAACGCAAATCTAACTGAGGGCAGCCCTTTATAACAGTGATATCTGTAAAGAAAGAAATTAAATCTGTGCTTATGGTAAAGTATGCTGGGAGAGCTGGGTATAAGAAATAATGTCCTAATGTCTACACGACTAAGGAAAGGGGGTGGAAGGAAAATCTTCTGCGTTTAACAAAGATTTGATAATAGGTAGAAAAAAGCCAAATATTACTCAGAACAGAAAAAAAAAGAAGTGGTATCCCAATTCCTGCCAAGTGCTTTTGAGTCTCAGAGCCGCATGCACGAACCTGCCCGAGCCCCAGCCCTGCCCCTGGAACACGTTCCCTCCCGGCCATGCCGGGCTGGGGGCACGGCCGGGGCTCCCCAGCAGCTCCTCTCTGCTGCTCGGCCAGTTTGCTGTCAGAATAAGTCTCCTTCACGTCTTCGTTTCCTTCCAGTGAGCTCCAGGCAGCACTAAATGAAGAACCTCCCCTGTGCAGAACGGTTAGCGCACCACCAGGCATCACCCCTTGAAAAACATGGCTTCAAACAGAGGCACCAGACAGAAGCTACCTGCAGTGGGGGATACATCCAGGAACATTCCGGTGACAGCCCTTTCAGAAGCAAGGGGCTGCCCCGCTGTGCTCCACCTCACCAGGCTGGGACCAGGAACTCCACGGGGCTTCCCTCTGCCAAGGCATGAAGGTTTGGCAGCCACGGGGCCAGGACCGGCTGAGATCAGAAAACACTTCTGTGCAGTCACCTCTTCCTGCCTTCCTTAAAAACAAGTTCTTAAGTTGCATACAGCAAAACAAACCCAGAAAAAGCGGCGAGTGGGAGTGAGGAGCTGCAGCACCAAAGAAGGGCGACAGCCAGCCAGGAGCAAACCCCAGAGGGCAGTGAAGCGTGGCCAGACCCCGCAGCTCCCACTGCCCCCAGCCCTCCCGGGGACCACACCAAATGCTTCAGTTCCACGCAGGACACCAAAAATGGCACACATTCAAGTTTTCTTTTATAAAAAGCTTAAGTCTAAAATATTCAGTATTTCAGTCCTTTATTATAAGCTATTTCGTTTCAGAGAAAAGCCCCAAACCGACCTGCAATTCTCACTAAACACCACACCAGCGAGGCAAGTGCAGCGTTTGGCTCCGTAGCCACCGAGCTGCCCCACATCTCCCCACGCCGACACAGAGCAAAGAGCACGATCCCTTCCCGACACACTCGCAGACACGCACAAAGGTTGACAGTTATTGCTTTACTGCAGGATCCTAAAGCGCTAGTAATAAACAACAATATCTGAAAAGAGCCTCTCTCCCTGCTGGCAACGCAGACAAGATCGCAGCTGAGGTAAGGGTAATTAGTTCATTTTTTTCAAGCCAGGGAATGAAATGGTTGCCCAATGATCATGACCCAAGCTCAAAGTAAAGGGAGGCAGGAAAAGGCAGAGAGCCTGCACTGGTGTTATCTGACCAAGCGTGGGCTGAGCGCCGCGATGAGGATCCCAGCGCCAGACCAAAGGGGGAACACGACCCATTCCTACTGCGTAAGGTCGATGGCACTGAATTTGCTCCTGCCAAGACTCAGGGAGCGAGCGGATGTTACGTGGTTTTTCCCTCAGACTATACTCACTTAAAAGTAAGAACAAAGAACTTGCAGAACTCAAAGCAGGAATCCCAGCAGCAAGGACCCTTATTTCTCTGCAGAACACAACATCTGGCACTTCACTGCAAACCCCCCTGTGCCTGAGCAGCCCCACGGAGCCGGGGTGGTCGCAGCCCTGGTGCTGGGTTTGGCCCAGGCCCTGCTCCCTCAGCTGCTCACAGGGGCAGGCAGAGATGAAAATACAAACCCTGCCCCAGCACAGCATTTCTGGAGCCGTTTGGGGGTGGTACCCACTGCCGGGCCCCCACTGCCCAGCATCCCAGTGGCAGGCAGCTGCTTTGGGGCGCAGAGCAGCGACACCCCCGGGAGCACAGGACCTTTGCTGCGTGTCCTGCCACGCGTCCCCCCGCAGCACGGCAGCTCCGGGTCGCTCCCCAGAGCCTGACCCCTGGGAGCAATCAGACCCAGATTGCATGTCTGCATGCACCAACATACGGTGCCGGCGGGAATAAAAGCCGATGTTTAACCACCTGCACTAGGCTGCCTCTGATGTTCTCAAGTGAAACTTGATGCTGCTCAGCAAGGACACACCTCTTCCAGGGTGTTGTGCAAAATTCTGCATTTTAACGTAGGACAGGAAATATGAAAAGAGCTGGGCAGAACCCAAACAGCACCCTCGGTTAGGCTGAGGTTCGCCAGCTCCAGCGGCAAATCAAAGGGTTGGCTTCACTTATCCATCCTCCCGAGATTTTCCAGTGCTTTGGAAGTTGCAGTTCTTTCGCTCACAGGTTTTAAAGGATTGGCATTGCTGCTTCCCTCTGGAGCAGCTCTGCAGAGGGCTTTTTTCCCTCCCTTCTCTTTCATGCTTTATTTCCTGGCTCCACAGTGGGATGGGTCGGTTGCAAAAGATTCTCATTCCCTTTTTGGGATTGGTTTTGGCCTTCTGGTTTTATTCTGCGAGGGATAATTTCAAACCGGGTAAGTATTAAAAGTGAATCTGTCTTTAAGAAAAAAATATTAGAATCCACATTTGAGCGTTTTGCATAAAAACTGTACAGAGCTTGGACCAAACCACATCTGAGCCTTTGTGTGGTGGCTGATACTGGAAAGTTGTTTTGACAAAGATCTGAAATCAAACTGAGCAAATAATACGCAGAAATATTTCCCGAGGGAGCAGGTGAGGCAGGGGGTCTGCGAAGGAGAGGGCTCCGAACACTCCATTTTCCAGTGCGTAGCAAAAGAATTTATAAACATGACTTTTAAGTGTTGGATTTTAAGTTTTGAAGCATGCACTTAGTGTATGATTTTTGTTACAAAATTGTTGGGGTGTTTCTAAGTTATGTCCTGACTTGTGGAAAAATCTGCGGAACGAGCCGAGCACTGTCCCTGTGTCGCCGCACGCAGCGCGGAGCCGCAGCTGCTCCTCAGTGCAGCTTTCTCCAGCAGAGGGAAGAGACATCCTGGTGCCGGCCACTTTGCACTTGCAGGCTCACCTAGCTTCCAATTAACTGCTTACTCTAAAGGGCATTCAGGGATTTTATTTTTTTTTAAATAGTATTTAGATAAAATAAATCCCCGTGCCTTGGTCCCCAGAGATGCTGAAAGGGAAGCGGGTGATTGTCACCGGAGCAAGCACCGGAATTGGAGAGCAGATGGCGTACCACCTGGCACGGATGGGAGCCCACATTTTGATCACAGCACGGACAGAGGCCAAGCTACAGAAAGTAAATGGCAAGCTGGGCACTCACACGTGCACGTTCACGGTGGTGCACACACAAACATACAAAGGCCAGTCTCGCATCACAGGTACATGCGTGAGTATGTGCACGTGCAATTGCCATGGCACAAATACCAGACAGGCACAGGTACGCACACTTGTGTTGTCTGGCGCTCCTGCATGCACAGAAATCCCTCTCCTGCAGATACATGCACTCTGCATAGCACATATTATGGTATTTGAACTCGCTTAGTTATGTACACATATCCCTATAGACAGCGGCTCCCTCAGCACACACACCCTCATTCCTCTGCAGTGATATACATGCTCCTGCTCACCCGACACACATGCAATCCCAGCACAGGCTTCACCAACAGAGCACCAGACTGCCTTGGGTAACACGTTCACCCCGGGAATAATTTTCCAGGCTCCCTTTGAAGCTTAAAAGGCTCCAAAGACACTACTGAAACTCCAAACCGCTGGTTTAAGGTGGGACACATCACAGGGAACACAGACAAACCCTTCTGCTCCCACAGCAAGTGTCCTGGGGCAGGGAGAGGGGTTTCTGACGCGTGGTGTTGGTGCAGGTGGTGGAGCGGTGCCTGGAGCTGGGGGCAGCCTCCGCGCGGTACGTCAGCGGCACCATGGAGGACATGGCCTTCGCCCAGCACGTGGTGAAGGAGGCAGAGACTTTGCTGGGTACGTTTACAGCCTGCTCTCTGCAAACAGCAGCGAAACATTGCATCTCGACTTGGCCATGCTGCTTTTTGCCACATGTCCACTAAAAAAAGCAGGAGAGAAGGAGATGGGGTGAGACGGGAGAGATCTTTCCCTAAATCTGCCCTTTGCAGTCTGCCCAGCTTTATTGCTCCTCTGCTCAGCTCCTCTGCCCAGCTTTATTGCTACAGCTCAAACTGAACTGCGCTCTCGATTTCAGCTCTGTGCCCTCATGACATCCTGTTCTAGTATCATAATCCTGGATTTCATCACCCCCAGCTGCTGCGGTCTGAAACCGTCCATCGGGCCCGTAGCAGCCTTGCTATTGCGGTCATGGGTCACAGCTGCGGTGACGCAATCCTTCAGCTCAGTGCGGAGCACTCTCCCACCCCGGGCCTATGACAGCTCGAGGGTGATCTCCCTGGGGCCATGGTACTTGTGTTTCAAATGGGGCGGGGGGGGTGGTGGTGGTGGTGGAGGGGAATAAATTAAAAAATCAAGACCAAATTTTTACTGGCAGCCACCATCCGGATTGTATCCCCACTCCAGAGATGACAGGCCACATCTGTGACCCAAAAACCTGAATTCTTTGGGTGATATTTATTCTGCTCCCAGGAAAGGCTCTGCTCTGCGGGTGGTAGCCCTCTCCCTCCCAGCACTAACCCCTGCTCCTCTGCCTGCAGGAGGCCTAGACATGCTGATTCTTAATCACGTCGGCACGTCGTACTTTGGTTATTTCAATGGGGACGTTGGGCACGTACGAAAGCTCCTCGAGATCAACTTCCTCAGCTACGTGGCCATGACCGTGTCTGCCCTGCCCATGCTAAAGCAGAGCGAGGGCAGCATCGTAGTGGTTTCATCCATGGCAGGTGAGTGGGAGCGAGGTAGGTGACATGGGATGCCGTCAAAAGACACCGTGGGCTGATTTGCAGAAGTAAGCAGCATGCAGAGACACCAGGCATCCTAAAGGAGCCATAGCTGCTTGACACACTCAAAAAAACCCCAAACTAACCCCCCAAAAACCAAATCCAGATCTTTTTTGTATTTTCTTGATGGAGTTCGTTCTCTGATGCAATCGAATCGCCCCAACTTGCTTTTTGACCAGCCCTGCAATTAAGCCCCACACCCTGGTGTCAGGCTCATTAGAGCAGCAGAGCTCATGCCCCTCCAGTTTTACGGAGAAGAGTAGGAATGCAGTCATTTCTCACTGCACTGGATCCCTGACCATTCGTCTTGGTTCGGTAGGTCAAGTTCCTGCTAATATTTGTAGAGCAAGTTATTAAGTGACTCTATCCACAAAAACATGACTCTGTTCTAATAAATTTCTGTTAAGTCAGGAAACTAAATTGCTAACAGATGCCCCCACTCACAGCCGGTATTTTGGTTCGCCTTCTGGTCATCAGCTTAGCTCAGTATCCAGAGACAGGAGTTTAAACTTTGCTCCATCTCCCCCCTCCGAGGGTTTCCTAGTTACTGAGAGTTGCTCATGCCCTGAGCGGAGACATGAGACATGGTCTTGGCCTTAAGACCTTAAAAGAGCTGGAAGCTGACGGGAATATTTGCAATGCTGCTGTTCAGGTGCCAGGATGACATTTCCCTTACAGTAAACTCCCTTTGGGTAAAATACTTTATCTGATGAAGGGCAGAGCAGCTCTCCATCCTATAACAGAATTTCACTCTGTGTCCAGGTAAAGTCGGGTTTCCCTTTACGGTCCCCTACTCTGCAACTAAGTTTGCCTTGGATGGATTTTTCAGCTCCCTGAGGCAGGAATTCAGCATTCAGAGCATTAATGTTTCCATCACACTCTGCATCCTTGGCTTCATCGATACTGGTAAGATCAGTGCTGTCTGATCCAGCTGAACAGCAGCTTCTCAGCCCCTTATCCTGCCCTTCAACTTCCTCTGCCACCGACTCTCCCCCTTCACCTCTGCCGCTGCTTCTCCTCCATCCCTGCTGCTGCGCGAATGCATGCCAAACACGCTCTGGTCTCTGGGGGATGCTATCATAGAATGGTTTGGGTGGGAAGGGACCTTAAAGATCACCTAGTTCCTCCCACTAGAACAGGTTGCTCAAAGCCCCATCCAGCCTGGCCTCCATTGGCTCGTACCTCTCTTCCACCAAAAAAATGTCACAAAATTAGCTTTTTTTCCATGCTGCATAAAAGCAGCCACCACATATGGGCTGGCACAGCCTGACATTCAATTAGTACACATGGATGTGCCAGCCACCTCCCTCCCATTAATCCCATCTATTGATGCAACAAGATACAGGGATGCAAGTGCACGACTAGGGCAGCTGGAGGAGTTCTGTAGGCACTGGGCAGCAGAGAGAAATTTAGTCTCATGAATTTCTGTCTGTTTTGACGTGTGTACTGCATCCCGGGCTGCATCCTCGGCAGCATGGCCAGTGGGGTGAGGGGGGTTCTGCCCTTCTGCTCCTCTCTGGGGAGACCCCCCTGCAGCGCTGCCTCCAGCGCTGGGGCACCAACAGCAGAAGGACACGGAGCTGCTGGAGCAGGGCCAGAGGAGGCCCTGGAGATGCTGGGGGGGCTGGAGCCCCTCTGCTGTGGGGACAGGCTGAGAGAGCTGGGGGGGGTCAGCCTGGAGAAGAGAAGGCTCCGGGGAGACCTTCCAGCCCCTTCCAGTCCCTCAAGGGGCTCCAGGAAAGCTGGGGAGGGACTCTGGAGCAGGGAGGGGAGCCATGGGACGAGGATGAAGGGGTTTACACTGGAAGAGGGGAGACTGAGATGAGATCTCAGGAAGAAATTGTTTATTCTGAGGGTGGTGAGCCCCTGTCCCAGGTTGCCCAGAGAAGCTGTGGCTGCCCCATCCCTGGAGGGGTTCAAGGCCAGGTTGGACGGGGCTTGGAGCAGCCTGGGCNCGGTGCAACACCCTCCTCTGCCGGCGGAGAGGGGCCGTGCGGCCGGGCCGCCCGCCCCAAAGCTCCGCTCGAGCTCGGGAGAGTCAGTGATTTCCACGTCTGGGCAGCGGCACCGCCTCTGGGCGCCGCTGGAGGCGGGGAAGAGGGGAAATCCCCGGAGCCGCCGCCTCAGCCCCTGCCCCGGACGAGGGAAACGTACTTACAAACTAATGAGTAAATAAAAGTTACTAACGTGACGCCTCCGTGTGTGCTGGGGGGGGTTATGCCCTTTGTGCATTAGTAAATGCTGCTGTAAACAGACACAACTCCGCTGACTTGCCTTTCACAGGCAAGATGAATCCTTGCGATAATCATTGTTCTATTTGAGGAGTAACTGCCTTTTTAGCCTATTTTTTGATTAGTTTAATAGCCAAATTAAATGCAAGTTTTTAGCCCAAGCAGAACTTTCCACACCTGGTGGACAGGTTCTGACACAGGTATAATGGGACGATGCCCACAGACGCTGGGAGCTGCTGCACCAGCAGCCGCAGGCGCGGGCTCGGGCCCCGGCAGCGGTGGCCACTGGATGCCAAACCAAAGCGCAGCCCGCAGCGAGCTCGGCGCCACTGCCCTCAGCCTGGCAGCGCTGCCCGGGCTGCTGCAGGTACCCCCAACGCGGCTCTGGCCATCGGAGCACCCTCACCTGTTCTGAGACAAAGCAACACGACACCTCCCCAAACCCTGCCCACCGAAGCACTCCCCAGGATCCGTCTGCTCCTCGCTTCCTACAGGAAATCGGAACCAGCACTTCCATTTTCCTTATCCTGAGATTGCCTACACAAACCAGTGCGCGTGGAGGGGGCTTTTGCCTTTTAAACTTTCTCTTTCAGAAAACTGTTTGCAAACCCGTTTGCCATATGCCCAGGCAGACGCTGAGCAGCGTGACACGCAACACTCGAGAAAGATGAAGATCTTTATTATTCACCCACTTGGCTCTTTCACTGCCTTATGCAACCAGTGGATTCCTCACCACAAGAGCGCGATTTTTGAGGCGCAAGAGCCAGCCAGCAAACACCAATGGTGGTATCACATAGGATAAGCCAGAAGCACCAATAAAGATCTGAAAAACACAAACTTTGCCAGCCCTGCTCTCTCTAGGTCCTTTGAGCCTGTCCCCCGGCGACCACTGGTGAATAATAAATCCTTGTGGCAGCCAGCGAGGAAGCGTTGCCTCAGTTTTAGCCATGGAGTGGAGAGACAGAAGGACGCCCGTTCCATGGAGGGCTGCACCCAGGGGACAGGGGTGTCCCAGCCCCAAAGGCAGCCACCAAACACCACACCCACCGCTCTCCGGAGCAAAAAGCTTTGCAGTGCCTTGCCTTTGATGCTCTCAAACACACACCCGAAACTTCTGGCAGGACAAGGGTGCAAAGGGACAGCCTAAAGTCCAAAGCGACGTGCTCTATTGGTTAATGTTTGCTAAATTACAGGAAGCACAAAGAATAGTCCAACAGATACCAGCAAACTTGTGCAAGACAAGAATCAGTTCAAAGCCGCCAGCACTCCCGTCTGCAACCTACTGACGTGTCCACCTCCCACGGTCAGAGCCGCGGAGTCTGTCCCGCTCCTGCCCGTACTTCTGCAGAGGGATGGGTCTGCTCCTCAAGATTTTCATCCCCTTGCTGGGGGTGGCACTGGCCTTTTATTTTTATTCAGCACCTGAGAATTTCAGTGAAGGTAAGTAACTGAAAAAACTCGCTTTAAAACAACAATGAGGGAGGGTGGTGCCAGAGCGGCAGTGTGTGCCCACGCACAAGAGTGTGTCCAGCAGGTCAAGGGAGGTCATTCTCCCCCTCTACTCTGCACTGGTGAGGCCACAACTGGAATACTGGGTCCAGTTCTGGGCTCCCCAGTTCCAGAGAGACAGGGAACGGCTGGAGAGAGTCCAGTGTAGGGCAACGAAGATGACTGAGGGACTGGAGCATATATATCCCTTCCAAGGAAAGGCTGGGAGAGCTGGGATTCTTTAGCCTGGAGCAGAGAAGGCTGAGGGGAGACCTGATTAATGTTCACAAGGATCTCAAGGGTGGGTTTAAGGAGGATGGAGCCAGGCTCTTTTCAGTGGTTCCCAGTGACAGGACAAGGGTTAACGGGCACAAGCTGGAACATGGGAAATTCCGATCAAATATGAGAAAAAACTTCTCTCCAGTGAGGTGTCAGAGCCCTGGGACAGGTGCCCAGGGAGGGTGTGGAGTCCCCTTCTCTGGGGACTTTCAAGCCCCGTCTGGATGCACCTGAGGGATGTGCTCTGGGCAATCCTGCTTCAGCAGGGGGTTGGACTGGGTGAGCTCTAGAGGTCCCTTCCAACTCTGAAATTCTGTGACCAGACCCCAGTCAGGGTCTGCACAGGCCGTGCACGCTGCTGCTGCTGCTGCCTGCAGCTCCCCGCACCCAACGGTGAGGGGCGGCCGGGGCAGAGAGGAGCCGCGGTGCCCGCCTGCGGGGAGACAGCGCGGGCTGCGCCAGCTCTGAGCCCCGTGCCCTCCTCCCCAGAGATGCTCCGAGGGAAACGGGTGATCGTGACGGGAGCCAGCGGTGGGATCGGGGAGCAGATGGCATATCACCTGGCACGCATGGAGGCCCACCTACTGCTCACCGCACGGACGGAGGCCAAGCTGCAGAAAGTAAATGGCAAGCAGAGCGTGCTGGGCAGGCAAAACAGATGTGCAACCCAGATGCCCAAGTCCTGGTCTGATCAACCTTTACCCTTTCTCAGCATCCTGTATACAACATAATCATATCCCTAAGCAGTCATATCCCTATTTATAAATACTATGTATTTAGCTCAGATGTACCATTGTTTAACTTTGCAGCCAGAAACGTTTCTCTGAGCAATGTGTCCCCTCCCATGAAGGGAGAAGCATTTCTAGCGGGACAGGGAGACACGCTGCCCATCCACCCAGAGACAGCAACAGCCTTCATGGGCTGGGGATGAGGGGGCATCTCTCGAGGGGGCTCCATTGCCAGCACCGCTCTCGCTGCAGGTTGTGAAGCGGTGCCTCGAGCTGGGTGCTGCGTCCGCCCGCTACGTGAGCGGCTCTATGGAGGACACCACGTTCCCCGAGGCGGTGGTGAAGGAGGCTGAGAACACCTGGGGTAGGTGGTGGGCAGCTGCCCTTCCTCACTTCCCAGCACACCCTCTGCTACATTTTGGGGCCATCCCAGCCACCGAGAAGCTGCTTTGGTTTGAGATGCCAGTTGCTAATAGCAAACGCTCTCTGCTTCCAGGTGGCCTTGATATGCTCATCCTAAATCACATCGGTTACACGTACTTCAACTACTTTGACGGGGATGTTGCACACATACGAAAGCTCCTGGAGATCAACTTCCTCAGCTATGTGGCGATGACAGTGTCTGCCCTGCCCTTGCTGAAGGAGAGCGAGGGCAGCATCGTTGTCGTTTCATCCATGGCAGGTGAGCACACAAGGTCCCAAGCTCTCCCTGCCCACGTCCCCTCCTCTGCCTGCAAGGGATCCCTTCTGCCGCTCTTCTTCAAAAGACAGAGTAAAGACCATAAGGCAGAGAGCCACCCACTGGGAGTCGGGATCAGCATATGATTATATCCTGAATGCACAATTCAAGTCCTCTGGGAGATTTATACTCTATGCCCTGTCCTGCCACTCTCTTTGCAACCCACTAATCACCTTCACCCATTGCGGTCCATGGTACACCACTGCAGGTGATTTTTTGTGCATGGCCACAAATGCCTTTGCTATACGTGGGTATATATGCAGGAATACAGGAACAGTATCACCCACAACTGAAACTACTTCATGCCATTGTACACCATATGTTAACATTTTAAACATTCCTGCATTTGTTTATTTCTCTCAAGCATTCATGACAGCTTACTCCAACACCCCACATCACAATATTGTAGCTACTTGAAGGGCAAGAGGAAGGGAGCGTCGTGCAGCCTGGTGTCTGCCCAGTACATGAACCCTGACATTGTGTCCCTTTGCTCCAGGTAAAACTGGCGCCCCATTTAGTGCTCCCTATTCTGCAACTAAGTTTGCCTTAGACGGATTTTTCAGCTCCTTGCGACATGAATTCATCATAGACAAGGTCAACGTCTCCATCACACTCTGCATCCTGGGCTACATCGACACAGGTAAGCTCAGCATCACCGACTTTGCATTTCCAGACAGGGCCAAGCCGAGCCCACCACGCGCCCTCCGGCCCCAGGCTGCTCAGCACGGAGCTGTGCCACCACCTGCAGCGGCTGTGCCGTTATGGAAACGGCACCACGTCTCTTTAAAAAGCATGGCTCAAGACCTCTGACTCTGCTATCTTTGCAGTAAACCTGGGGGAGGTGGGGATTCCATCCTACAGTCACTCAGGACATCACTATAATTGTTACTTATTTTAACGACTCTAAGCCTTGTTAAGTAGGTCTGATCCCCAGAGTTTGTTGGTTTGTTAGAGGAAGCTACAGACACCCCGACTGAGCTGGTGGTGCCTGTGGCAGCCCATCCATCCAACACTGTTCCTCCCCTCCCTGCTCTCCAGAGAACGCCGTGCGAGCGGTCTCGCACGCCATCCGGAGCACGCCAGCACCGAAGGAGGAGTGTGCGCTGGAGATCATCAAAAGCGGGGCACTGCGCCAGCGGGAGCTACACTACCCCTCCCGGGTGGTGGGCAGCGTGATCCTCCTCCAGGCCATCGCCCCCGACTTCCTTGACTCCCTCACCAGGAGCGGCTATAAGGTGGAAAACATCAGAAGAACATAGCCCCCAGGGCAGCGAGTGTGCCGGGATACCTTGGGCCAGGCACGAGGGATTTGGGTGTTAATCTGGCTACTCAGGTGCCACCAGGGCAGCCCCGTGCTGATGCACCCCAGCAACCCGAGACGGGATGCGCCAGAAGCCTGTAACACACAGCATGAAAATGTCCTTTTTAGTAATGAACACTTGCAACTGGCTTTTTCTGACCGAGAAGCACTTCAGAGAAGCTCCAGGCAGCAGGATCTGCTGCCAGCGTCCTGCTCGTCCGCAGGTTTCCTGCTCAACCTCCAGAAACTGTTCCCCCCCAAGAGCCCCACAGGCAGCGGTGCCAGGCCCTGCGGGCAGCGAGCCGAACCAGGGCCCAGAATGAGCACAAACCACCCAAAGCCACGAGAGCATCTTTGAACAGGCAATTTTTCTGTCACATACCCATTTTAGACTGGTCTTTGTAAAAATAAATCCTACATTACTTTACGAGCTCTCTGCCTTTACTTGTGTTCCTTTCCCACGTGCACAGGCACACGGCCCTTATCAGCGCCCAGCTGGTTAAACCGACCTCCCTGCATGATTTGCATTAACGCAGCTTTCACTTCTCTAAAGACCTTAATGAATTTCTGCCATTCCTGACCTCTCCTCAGCTGCCGATACACACTTTTTTTCCTTTCCAATCTGCAAGAAGCCTTAAAATAATAGCGTTACCGTACTTCCCTAAGTCTGGATTTTTCTACCCCAAAGCAGCTTGGGGAGACTCAGTCACCGAGGGCCACAAGCAGCTCCGTGAACCAGCGCTCAACATCCGTGTGTCGGAGACCGATAAAGGGAGATGGCCCAAAAGATAACTGCTGGCTCTGCTTAGGGAGAAGCTGGAGACTTTGGGGTCCCAAGATAACCCAAATCCTCCCGCAGGCCGGGGCCCTGCGCCCCGCAGCCGGGCTGCGAGCAGAGACAGGAACCGGGGCTCGGCTGCGGCTGCAACGTTTCCTGTTTTACAGAGCGAGTAAAATAGCGAGAGCAGCAAAATGAGGTGGTTGGCACGAAGATGGCAGTTGGAGCGTGTCCGTACCCGATAACCCCTCGCTCACCCCGCTCCTCCGCAGCAGTCGAGGGGTAGGACGGGACCCCTCGGGCCAGGTAAGTGCCCGCAGCGCCAGGGCCAGCGAGGGATGGAGGGGAGCGGAGGCTGCCGCGCTCAAGGCAGCAGTGTGCACCTTTTTTCCTCTTTTTCACCCTGTTTTCAGCCTACACCATTGACACCAGGAGGCTGTAACATGAACCAGCAAGAAGCACTTTTTTTTTTTCCCAGTTTCCCTTGAAGCAAGAAGTGCAACAGCTTGGAAAGCAAAGATAAAGGACATGTTTGTTAGAGAGGGTAATTCGGGGTAACAGAAGGAGGAAATAGAGTATTAGCTTGTCAAGAAGGCCTCAACAGTTTGCTCAGCTTGGGGTGAGTAATGGCCTGTGTATTTCTTTAAGCTTTACCTTGCTTTAAAGTGCATTTTTCGTTAACTGAGGTTATTACACGGGCTGCTCTTGGGATGCACCGTGACAGGCTGGACAGCCCAGAGGCAGTGCAGGTGGGAGAGGGGAGCTATTCCGGGAAGAACTGGATGAGCAGGGACCGAGCACAGCATCTGAGGTCTGGATTGAACACGCAATTGGGCCATTTCTAACATTAAGAAAAAATAGTTGAAAAAAATGCTTTTAAAGTGTTCTGGAGAGTTCGGAGCAGTTTGGCTGTAGATAGATGCTTTGTCCCAAGCTCTGGAGTTCGTACCCAGCTTCAAGGGAGACATCACGGGGTGCTGGTGTACGACCACCTTCCTTTTCTCTGTGTGAAGCTGTTGGCCAGACCTTGCCTTGCTGCTGGGCGAAGGAAAGCATGTGTGCACCAAGGGACTATTATCATACAGACGTGAAAGCTGCAGGGAATACCCTGCTCAGCCTTTTATACCCCCAGACTCCTCCAGCTCTAAGTGTATCGCAATAAGAAAAAACTGAATAGTGAAATCCTGTTGGGATCCTTCAGTACACTTAAGCTAAAATTAGAGATGCTTCAGAAGCTATTCAAAGAAAAGAATATTCAAATAAAAATGAATTAAAGCACATAAGCAAGTGCCACGCTTCAGGTGTCTCGAAGCCCACATCCCACACAGGGCTCAGGGTTGGGAGCAGCGTCCGGGCTGTGGCTTTGCAGGCACCTTCCCTACCCAGAGCAAGAGCTGACCGCCCCGAAAGCGCTGGTCTCCTTCCAAGGGAAGCCCTGACAGTGAAAAGACGGCACTAGCCATGAGCTTTGGGTACACCACAGCTAGCACAAGGAAAATAAAAAGAATTACGGAGCAGATTTTAATGCACACTAAAAAGCATGGAAGTATTATACATGTAAATAGGGTCTACTTCTTCCCATTTTTTTTTTCCCATCAGACTCAACAACTTCCTAATTGCTTGAGACAGAATGAGACCAATAAAGTTTTGGTGGTTTTGTTTGACACTGAAGAACATTTAACCTGAATTTTCAGAGACTTAAATTCTTTTTTTTTTCCCCTCCTTCCTACATTAAAATGATTTACTAAACATGAGAAAAGCCTCACTCACACATCAGACACAGCCCAGGCTGAGCTCCCTGGGGCCAAGCACCCTCCGAGCATCATTCACAGCACGTGCACGGGGTTGATGAGCCTTCTTCACTGCTGATGGGGCGAGGGGACAGGAGAGGGGGACACAGCTTTCACTCAGGGGGATGAAGGCAGAGGAGCAATAACTACCCACAACTGCTCAACTTTCTCTAACCGATGCAGAGACAAAGGTCCAAATACATTCAATATGACCAAAGTCTAGTAAAAACCAATGCACCGGTGGCTTGCAACTGCGCAGAGAAGTCGGCCGGAGGGAGGAGGTCACATACCTACACCCTCTGTGCGCATGTAGATAGTGCAGCAGTGCTGGAGCGGAGCAGCTTCTCCTTCGGCCAGGTCATTGCCTTGTTTGGGACACAAAGTCCCCAGAAACAGAGACAGAATTCATGCCTGAGGCAAACTGGAACCATTGAGAGCCTGTGTCCCCAGTTCTTGAGCACAGCTTAATAATGAATTAATCCCAAAGTGTAATGATCAGTCACTACATTTGTATTTGCAATGAAGAAACTGAGTCACAACTTGGCTAATGCGTGTGCGCAGGGCTGCAGCCAGGAAGGCTGCGGGAGGGAACGGGAGGGCAAATTGTTGCCCAGCATCCGAGCCACAAGCCAGGGAGGGAGACAGCAACCAGGAGGTAAGAGAAAGCAGCATTAAGTAGCTGTGGGCTTCAGGCTCAGACCTGCAGGGACTTTGCCAGATACTCCACTGAAAAAACCCAAGCCCTACACCACCACAAGGGTTTCACTGCTCCAGACCCCTCTGTGCACACAGAAAAGGCAGCCACCACTAAGAAATGTAATGCAACTGCTTGAAGAGTAAGTCATACCATAGCACCACTGTATTTGGACCTATCAAAAAAAAAGTGGTACAAGAAATGCCCACTTAAAATAAGTTTATTGCGGAAATAGCAGTTATTGCTCTTCCTGCATTTTCATTCTTTTCTTTAGGCTGGCAAAAGAGCTTTAAGAGCACGCACCAAAGAAATAGTCCAAGTAACAGAGGGATTTTATTTTATCAGGAAAGGAATTGTCTCGGAGGAAGCAGGGGAAGTATCATTACTTGGTAGGGAAGCCAACTTCATGAGGTTGCGCTAATTGTTTGAAATTCTGTTCCTGGCATCCCCTGGGTCAGCACCGCCCAAGAGAGGAGCCAGAACAGCGCAGTGTGTTTTACAGAACCAACACGCACAAGTTCACGGACAACAGATTTCTCCAGGAACATCACCTGCATCTGTTGCGTGTGGACTCCAGAATCAGTGTACGATACCTCACATTTATTTAATCTTAGAAATATTCTGTTTCCACTCAGATGGTGTCTTTTCCCTTGGTTTCACCAGGACAGAGGACTTCGGAGTGGACGGGCAGTCACAAACCAGCAGAGCTGTGCCCAGCATGATCAGCCAGCCCGACAAGGCACGGCCGCGGCACCGGCGCGTGAGCGAGAGCTATGATGAGAAGTGTGAGCGGCGGCACGAGACACGGGAGAACCTGCGGCGGCGAAAAAACGTGACAACCTGCCGCCGCCTCGGGAGGGGAGCGGAGGAGCCATCGCAGAGCCCCCGGCAAAGGGAGTTCCTGAGGAGGAGAAACCTGGCAAGCGATGCTGGGAGGACACCGCCAGGACAGGAGCCCAAAGCACGCGTCCCCCTGGATCCCTCCTCGCGGGTGGATCCAAGACTGTCCATCCTGCTCCAGGTAACGCCTGCCCCCGGCAATGCTCTGCCTGCTCCAGCTAGCACCCACTCAAGGAACCACAGCCCGTCCACCAATCGCAACAGCATCGGGATTCAACTCACAGTACAGACAAAAAGTGAGAATGCACCACCAAAAAAAAAAGTGCATTTCCTTATGAACTGCAGAGTAGGGCACAGGTAAATGCTGTTGCCTCCCTCCTGGCATGCTCCTCTCCCGTTTTCTGAAGCCTGACCCAGATGGAAATTTTCCACCATTCCTCCAAGTAAAACCCCACATCCTAGCTGCATTTTAGCAGTTTTGCACCTACAGAAATTATTTTTACCCTTGAAAATGGAGGTCTAAACACCGGGCTTCCCTCCATCACCTCCATTGTTAGCAGGACGGGTGCAGGAATTAGGAGACTCCCTGGTACGCATTCCCTACGCAGCGCTGCACCGCTAACAGCAGCCCAGAGGGCTCACTGCCCTGAATAACATCTATAGAAAGATGCAGTGCAAAACACCCCAATCTGAGAACCAAATAGATTTCCTTCTAAACTTGTATCCCGTGCAAAATGAATAACTCCCCTGGTATGCTGTGAGTTCATCCTAGGGGCTTTGCAAACCTCTCTGAGCAGAGAGTCTCGAACGCGAGATGGCTGATGCAGGCACACCCTCAAGAGCAGAGCACCCACAGAGCAATTACCTGCCTCCTGCTGCCATTCAGTTCACTGGGTTTAATCACCCACTAGACAGCAGGAATCTGCAACAAGCATTTACACGCACACAGCCCATGTATGGTGCCTTCCCCTGTTTGCTTTCGCAGAGGTAACAAGAGCGAGAGGTTGCCGGGGCAGAAGGGCGATGGGGCGAGCGCCCCACTTCCCCGCGGGGAAGCCAGTGCGGAACAGGTACCTCTGCTCCAAGGCAGCCAAACGGTAGCAGAGACACAAGCCAGGACCCAGCTCCCTGCCACCAAAAATCCTCATCTTTTCCAAAGATATCTCAAGACACTTTGGGAGGGTTCCTTGTTCTGTTCTGACGACCCCCCTTCAAAAGCCAGCAGGGTTTTCCCCACTTCCCCACAGAGCTCTGGAGCTGCTGCAGCCATATCAGCAGATCCTCGTGGACTTGCCATGGTTTCTTGGCATCTCCCTGATGCTCTTTACCCAGTCACTGCATGGACAAAGCCTGATCCAGCCACAGCCCATTTTGGAGAGATGCTGACTCAAGCTGCCCTCTCATTCCAGCACCCATGGAGCTGCCCCATGTTCCCTGCTGCGCACTCCCCGCTCAGCCTCAGTGTGCCCCTCAGCATTTCAGCAGAAGCTGTCCCCAAGCGTGGTGCCTCCGTGAACACCCAAGGTAGGTGAGGATGCTCAGGTTTCCCAGCACAACAGCAGCTGTGGCATTTCCCTCCCACCTCAAAGTCTCCATGGAGCAGTTTGGGATGCGAGCCGGTAGCCCCTCTCAAAGCCGAGCTGCCTTGCCAGCAGCCCCACACCTGCACTAAGTTTCACCATCTCAGTCTGAGTTTCCCCTGCAAACTGCAGGTGTTAAGAACATTTTTCCTGTGGAGCAAGAACCCAGGCCGTGGGTAACCACCCATGCTGCTGCGCTGCCGCTCTGCCCTACGGCTTCCCTGTAAGGGCCCCACATTACCCAGGGGCTGGGGCTGACCTCGGCCCGCAGGATTACCGAACTTCTACTTCTCAGTCCACCTGAGCAGCACCCTCCTCTGCCTTTTGTCCCCATTGAGTTGAGTTACTGGATGCTGTGTAAACAACTGCTCTCCAGCCTAGAAGCGATGCCACCTCGGAGACAGCCGAGATGGACGCTCGAACAGCACTTCACAGCCCATGGGACGGGGCGCGTGGGATCTGTCACATCCTTTCGCTTTCCTTTCACAGGAACCCAGACCCTTACAGATCCAAGCGCAGGAGTGAAAGACTCGAGCCAGCAGACAGAGTAAGCCAGTCCTCCCCTCCCTCCCCAGGCTGTGAGTTCGGGCACCCACAGGGCAGCAGCCTCCAATGCCTAAGCCCAAACGCGTTTCAGCTCGGCACAAGCCTTCGCTGTACAAACACCCCCACTCTGCTGGGCTGGGGCAGTGGCCAGCATCCATGGCCTGCACCAGACCCCGCAACACACTCGCCTCAGTAACACACTTTCTTTTTATTTTAGTTGTGGAATAGCAGTTTTAAATAAGGTAAGCAAAACACAGATAATAACTAACCTTGAACTCCTGCAAACTAAATCAGTTTCTAAACTTTCTGACCAATACATTGGCTGGTGCTAAATTTCTGTAGTTTCCAAAATGATGACACTGCTCCTATGGGCGAGAAAGGCACTTCTGTCCCACAGGTATCTACTGCTCTCATTCAGTAACTGCCCTAAGTTGGTACCGGACATGGCAAAGATTCCATAACTCCAATGCTGTGAGTTGCTGCAGAAGATATTTTCACTTCCCTGGAAAAACCAAACCAACAAACCCCAGGAGCTCTCCTCTGCCACCCAGACATAGGCTGTTAACTTCAGTTTTATTTTAAAATATTTGGATCTTGTAGCCAGTTCATTAAATGTTTATAAACTGAAACAATCCTATCATTTTTAAACACCGCCCCTTTCCCTTTCAGGAAATGGTGCAGCTGTCCAACTACCTGAAGGTAGGTACCCAACATTGTACGTACCCACCCAGAAAGCAGGTCTTCAGCCAGTATTTTAAAATTATAACTATTCTTAAATAAAGAACTGTTACATACTCAATTTTCACATGGCCAAGAAAGCCTACAGGCAAGCCACTGAGCCCAAAGACCTGTCTGAAACTCCCAAGCGGAGGAAGCCCTGACCCCAAGCTGGAGGTGGGAGCTGGGCTGTCCCCACCAGCTCTGGGGGTCCCCGCTGACCCGCTCTCCCCTTCCCGCAGGAGGCCCTGCACCGCGAGCTGCTGCTCAAGCAGAAGATGGTGATTTTGCAGGAGCTTTTCTCCACGCTGCTGCAGGCGTCCGAAAAATCCTGGCAGGTACCGGGGAGCTGCAGGAGGCGATTCCTGCTGGGGCTGGGGGAGGTTTTGCCTTGGTGGGACCCGGCTTGTGTGCAGAAGCCAGTGCTCCCCACAGGTCTCACCCTCTTTCCAGGAGCTCAGCTCTCATTCTGCCCGGCTTCGGGGCTTTACAGGCTTGCAGATGTTTCAGCGCTGTCCCCTAGCAGGCAAGACATCGAGCAGAACCCTCCACCTCCAGTAGCTGCTTGCCCTGCCTCTCTCCTTGCCCTCACCTTGTTTTTTAGGGAGGGTTGAACACAAACTCAGAACTTAAGGGATCACTTTCCTTGAAGTTTTTCCCTTTTGTGCCCCAAAACATTGTTACAAACCGTAGTTTGCTTTCAGACCAACAGGAAGTGTAAAACCCTTTTCTTCTGTAAGGTTTTTTTTTTCTTTTTTATACTTGCTTTTCACACTTTTTCTTAAATAAAAAGCAAAGAGCTCTATTAGTGGGAAAAAAAATTGAAATGGACCCAAACAACCATCTTGCACCAAATTTTCCTTCCTAGGCAAAACAAGTTTCAAATGTTTTGAACTAATTTTTTTTTTCTTTTTTTGGCAAAATAAAAATTTGAGATGCACCAAACTGATGCATCCAAGTGCTGGCAAACACGGTGTTGGATGGGGGAAAGACAGGTTGTTTCTTAATCTGGGAACGTAAGGGCTAAAAACCCCCACCCAGCACACACAGCTTCCCTGCTGAGCTCCTGGCCGCCCAGTCTGCTCCTCGCCAGGACCCGCAGGGACATCCTCTGTCCCAGTTCCCGGCAGGAATGAGTTCTGGCCCCCAGACACAGGTCAGGGACCCAACACCACAATGCTCTGGCCCATCTGCTTGGCCGTGGGTGCTCTGCTGAATTGGGGCCCTGCATCAAGCCATTTCCCCACAGCTCAAACAAAATCCTCCAGGCAGCACTGAAAACCAGGGCCCTTTTTTTGCTTTCAGGAGGTAAAATTAAGGTGATGCATTTTATGCAACATACAGAGTGGTTTATATAGGGTTATTAAATCAAATATTAATTTACAGTTCATTGTGCCATTAAAAAAAAAAAAGTGGTTTGAAAGTTCTGTTGGGGCAGAAAAGCGAGTGATTGGGTGAGATGGTGCAAAAAACTTGGGTTAGATGTACTGCGGTTAGAAATTTCCGCCTTCGCTTGCTTCTTCAAATATAATTTGAGCAGGAAAAAACACCCTGACACACTCTGCAGGAAGTAGCCATGAAACCTCAGATTAGAAACAGGTGGGTGCACTTTGCTTCTTGCTATCTCTGCTACAGAAGACAGACTTTGCTGCTCCCTCGCGCACTCAGCCCTTCCTCGGACTAAAAATTAACTCGCTGCTGGCACTGGAGCCAACGGGGCAAAGGAGGCAGATGCTGCCCACTTGGAGGGGTCCCCAGGAGCTGCGTGGAGGGAGGGAGCCAGGGGGCAAGGGGCTTCTCTGGGCGGTACAGACAGGTCCTATACAATAATGCTGTGCTGTGGAAATCGATGGTTTGTTGCCCAATTCCATGCCCAGGTGAGATGCCAAATGCTTGTTGCAGAGGCTTTTTAATCCATTCCAATATTTTGGGTTTCAGAGAAGCGCGATTCATGCACATGAATGATCTGGCAATAAGTCTTGAAATGACCACAGCATCATTTTTGAGATGCTGCTCCTGGTGTGATGGAGCAAGCAAATACTCCGCAGGGGGATGGAGTGTAGTTAAACTGAAGGGATAAAGCATTTGGTTCTTTCCCCCTCTCACAATTTTAATTCTAGGTTAGAGGCACCTTCCTATCACAGGTCTGTACCTCAAGTCCTCCATCTGCTCTAAAACTTGTTTAGCTGATTCAAAAATGCTGCTAGATGAATGAAGCAAAGTAAGTCTCAGTTATTAAGAATAATTACTTTTAAGCAGTTCTCTTCTTAAAGAAGAAATTTGCTACTTTAATATATTTTCTTTCCTTCCTGACCTCTGAAGTTGAGCCTGACTTGGAAGTACCTTGCAGCTCTACAGAGTTTCAGCTCTTTGTCATTCCCAGTGCATTCCTACTACTATATGGACTTATTTTCCTAGCACAAGCATCATGTTTGGGCAAAACAGAAGCCTTCCAGAAACAGCATTTATTATTACTGCTTTAAACCAGCCATTTAAAATTACTAAGGGAAGGAGCATTAGAGAATTCACTGATCACAGGACAAGCAAAACACTACAGCTGTCCGCCAAAACCAGTTTAAAATACTTATATGGCACTTAAATGACAGCAGTAGAGAAATGCAGAGAGTGAGAGAGGTTTTGGAGCTGCTCGTTCAGGTAACCTCCAGTCTCTGCAGAAGAGGGCTACAGAGGATTCAAACCCAGTATTTGCAAGAGTGGGCATATTTTGAGCACGTTAGCCCTAATCCTGTCCTCCACACAGCCTTCAGGCCGCGTCCCCGGGCTCTCTCGGAAGGCGCAGTGCAGGGAGCCCCAGGTGGGGTTCAAACAGCATCACCAGAGACATGGCAGAAGAGATGGCAGCTATAGGGTTCTGTTATTGTTTTATTTAATTTGGGTTTGGGGGTTGTTTTGGCTTTGGTTTAGTGTTTTTAGGTGGTTTTGGTTTTGTTTGGTTTTTTGGGTTTTTTTTGTTTTTTTTTAAAAATCAGCCCCTTTCATATAGATAATCTTCAACACAAGGGCTTGGCCAAGATTTGCTCACGTAACTTTTCTGGTCAGAAGCATAATTGCTTATGCCCTCCCACGTACGCGCGCATACTCACCCCCCACTGCCACACTCTTCTGGTAACAGCCCTAACAGACAGCGTATTCCATTTAGGGAAATCTTTATGGTTTTTTGCCAATTTATAAGCTACATCTCCATGAAAGGAGTTTGCCAGCACATTTCTGCTCTCACGCGTAGGAAGAGCCCGCTGCTCTGTTGCCTTGTACTTTGCACAGTCATTTACTTCTGTGCACAACGCCCGTACCACCCCCCCCAACGTAAGCCTTTGCAGACAGCACAATAAAACAAAGTACAGAGGAAAACTTGGCATAATATTTCACATATAAAAACACTTTTCAACATTCCACCTACTTTTTAACAGGACAGAGCCTTTAGTATTTTGTACCAACAATGGAATTGGGAAGATTTATTCTTTGGGACTGTAAACTTACTCCTGTGCAAATTTAAACAGGTCTAAGACATCAGAGAGCCTGGTTTTGCTTGGGTCTAACAGCTATTCCTGTAACATCAAGGAGTTGCTTTTTCAGAGGCTTGACTTCAAACAGCAGTAGTCAGAGAGGATACAGGCATTCTCAGTATCGGTGGTGGAAAAACAGCCTACGTGAACTCTTTGCTAGAAATTTTATCTGAATTTGCATGCAGTCTGGTTTCAGAAAACCTAACAAGCCTGACTAACTCTGAGAGGAGATTATAATAAGGCAAATGAATCATCCCTGTTGCCCTCTATCCCCCTGCCCAACTGCTAGATGTGGCAACGCAGACCCAACCTATTTCCTAAGGGAATCAGCAAGACAAGCCCTTAGCACCAGCCGGAGCTCTGGGGAGGCGCGTTGCAGGGAGGGACCACCGGGCAGGGAACAGGGCTGTACGCGGGGCCAGGCGGCAGCTACGCTTCTGCCAGCCCCAGCCAGGCTAACCTGAAATCCCCTTGCTCTCAACTTCTCATCTCGCTGCAAGTACCGGCACTCAATAACCAAAAGGAACTGCCTCAGGAGAGTTTTTCAATATGTAAAAGTCTTACTTCTACATCCCATTTATTCCGAGATTGTGAAGGGTTTATTTGAACTTCAAGGATTGAAAAGACTTTGACCAAACTTACTCACCATGTTATAGATGAAGAAAAGGGAGAAAGTGAATCAAAACACAAGCTAACGAAACATTGGGGGCATATTGTATAGTTCATGATTCCACACATTGGTTCACTTGTTTTTTTCCCCAGGGTCAGCTGAACGAAGACAAACTGAAGTGTAAACTAAGGGCACTTGAAAATCAGCTGCAGGCCTGCACCCAGGTAATGGCTGAGAAACAAACACGGGTGAAGAAAGGCATGAAAAGAAAATACCAAACCACGTAATTAGGTCAGGTCTCAGTTTCTAGAGCCATCTGATTAGATATGGATCTGAAAACGATTTTTCCTCTTTGCTGAAGCAATGCTTCACAGCAAATTAACAGTAGCATTAACACACTCCAGATTTGCTAATATTCAGGTTTAGCAAGATTAGCAATATGTCAGATAAAACCCTTCAAGCACTTTAATTCTTCCTTTAAAGAGTTACTCAAAAGAGTGTGTGAAGAAGATCCTGATAGAGATGGAGGACCAGAAGCAGACCTATGAGCAGAAGGCAAAAGAGGCTCTTCAGAAGATGCTGGAAGATAAGCTCCAAACAGAGCAGCAGCTGCAAAACTCTCAGGTGAGCAACACGTTTTACACCTGACTTTGCTTTAACACGGTCTGACTAACACATTTCAGAGAAAGGTGATGACTAGCTTACCATTAGTAACAAAGATACCCTTTTTTTAGCTACTAAGAAAAGTCCAAAGCACCTTAGTGGCAACCTGTGCTCATTTTGTGAGCCACACATTAAGTTATTAAAACCAGCACACAGTTGGGGAAATATACTGCCATTTGGCAGGTTTAAGTGTAATCCCTTCCCCTCTACCATCCATTTGTCCCATTCCTTGCTCTGCACATGCAGGGAGCAACAAGCCACTCACATAGCCATCCAGGGCATGAGGTCTCCAGATACACTTTTTCTTGTTGCTCTTTTATATGAAAATGGATTTTCCCCAAGAGGTAGCAATTTGCTTTGACCCACAGTATAACTGGTATTTTCAGAAAAGCAAGTAAATCTTATCCCAAATACTACCAGGCTTCTAAATCCTCCCGGCAGCACGGGAACTCAGGTTCCACAGCCAACCCGCTGCCCGTGTTCGCTCTGTCCATCAGATGGCATCAGCCCCACGTGGGTTATTATAACCCCGGTGCCGGAGGCAGCAGCTGCCCCAGCCCCGCACACAGGCTGGCTCCTGTGAGTGCCCACGGTGTTGTTCAGGGCATGGTCCTGCCAGGACATGGGTCACAGCCCACCCGTGGGTCCTCACTCTCCTCCCCAGAGAAGCCTGGCAGCGACGAGAGAGGACCTGGCCTTCTGGAAAGAGCACTACACCACGCTCAAAGCCGAATTGACCAAGATGACCACGACGCACACGGAGCTTGAGAACAGCTTCCACAATTTGCAAAGTGAACTGCAGGTACACAAGTTCCCTGTGGGAACAGCATCCACAGGAGTTTGTGTTTTCCAATGTGCAAGGGGGGAAGCCCCCAAGTTGAGATCGCTATATAAAAAAAAAAGCCCCTCTGATGATGCACAGTGGCCATACGTGTTACCTGGTCCTCAGCTCAGGGCTGCCTTTTGCTGCCAGAAAGGCGGCGATGCCATGGGTTCACTGTCTGCCCATGGCATGGTGCTGGGGCTGGGCTGATGCCGAGGTTCTTCTCGCCCTCAGCGAGCAGCCGGGCAGAACGAGCAGCTCCACCAGGCCCTGCGCAGCCTGCAGAGCGAGCACGCCACGCTCCACCGCCGAGCCAGCGCCTTGCGGGAGGACAACAACCTGAAGGCAGAGCACATCAGCGCCATCAAAGGTATCACATGCACGGGAATAGGGGGGTGTATGTGTGTCTGTCCTCCAAACAAACGGAGGATACATGGAAAATACTCTTGAAATCCTGCTCCTCAAAGCCAAACACACACACATGCAAAAGGCGCACTCTTTCTCTCTCTCAATGTGTCGCACATCTCAGCTTGCCAAGAAAGCCTCTGGCTTCCAGAGGGTCCCTAAAGTCGTTCTAACTAGATTAAAGGACCTCAGAGAAGTCAAATGATTTTGCTAGAAGAAAGGATGGAATGGGAGACCTGAAACAAACAAACAAACAAACAAAAGAGTCCTCAGCTTTGATAAGGACTTTAGCATCCTTTGTCAGATCCATCAAACACAGAAATACAAGCCTGCGCGGGTGGCAAGGCAGTTCCTGTTACTGTCTGAGGTCTCTGCATGGTGGGCGATATTAGCAGCGCATAAACACATGCTAATGGTGTCCTAAAAGACCAGTTCAGCTAGAGACAAGGAAACTTTAACAGCTGAAAGTCCCTTCCTTTCAGAGAAGAAAGTCCAGTGTAGCCAACAACATCCGGCCCGCTTTACACATCTGGAGAAAGGGAAAGTTGCCACCCTCGCATAAAAATACGCAGAGATTTACATCAACCTTGATTTTTCTTATTATTATTTCAGAAAAATTGCAAAAAGAACAAAATCAGAAGGTAACACTGGAGGCAACAATCAGCCACTTGCACAGTAAGTGACGCAAAGACGTATGAAGTAAGAGACCTGGGTTAGTGCTGCGGGCGGTAACAGCGGCTTTTCATGTTCACAGACTTGATACAGAAACAGAGGAACGAACAGAAGATCCAGGAGATGATGGTGCAAAGGAAAGGTCAGCAAAGTTTGTAATTCCCACCTAGAAATCCTCTCATGGACACAGGAACGTTAGACCTGACTCTAGGAGAAATCTCCACTGGTTTAGAAAAAAGGATTATTTTAAAGCTGCTCAAAGCGAGTTGTTATATTTTCCTAGTTAACATTAAGATGTAAGTGTATTTATGATGGCAAAGAGTGTAAAAAAATAAATGGATTTCATTGCAAATTCTAATTCAGTGACTATGACATTTTTTTCCCCAAGCAAAGTACATTCCAGTTTATAATTGCAACTACAGCTGTACTTCAAAAACTTAATAAAAAGCATTTTAAGTTTCCCTCCCTTCCCTTTCTGCAAAGTACTCAGAAATATTCCTCTAATGATGATTAACTTGCAGCTACAGCAGAGGCAGGCCTGTGATAACTAACTCAGCTCCTGTGTCCTCTGCTGTGTGCATAGCACACAAATATTATCTTTAAACTGTGCTGAGTAAACAAGATCTAAAGCAAACTGAAAGCCTGGACCTGTTTCTCATCAGAAGCCTGACTGTTTTCTAGATCAGGTTTCTACCATGCAGACCCCACCTCTCACTCCTGCCAAGGAAAAACAAAACGCTCTGTTAGAGCTCCCCGAGGAGGAAGGAGAAGAAAATCTGAAGGATGAGATGCAGAAAAGGACATCCCAGCTTACAGCAAAGGAGAATGAGGTGAGAAAGTCACTGAATCCCCTGCTGGGTAGCGAGCTGCCGGTCTAAGTGCTCCAGCAGCACAGCACATGAATCCTGGAAGCACCCTGAGCTTAGGATCTCCTGTAAGGATTATCTCTGCTGAATTTTTATCCTGATGCCAGCCTCACCTAAACCCCCAATGCAGCATCTGCGTGGAATGGCAGGGCACCAGCAGAGCCCCCTTCATGCAAACCCATTTCAGCTCTCACAGGCAACAGGGTCTCACCAGTCCCACAGGGAAAACCCAAAGCCACACTTTAAGAGCTTTAGCCTTGAGCACAAAGGAAGGAGAGGAGGAAAATAAAAGGCTTGCAAGTAACAGGAAAGGTCTGCTAACAGAAGCAATGTCCTTACAACTGGGCTGCAAAACATTTCAAAGCTTTCCAACCTCTTACACACTCTTTCCCATAAAAGAGACTGTTTTCAAGACAAGACTGGTAGCACAAATTGTGCCCTCTGCCAACCAACATCCCCACAGTTCTTACAGCGGTACTTAGAAAGGATTTATAAAAAAGGATTTATAACTTACTGTAGCCAGAGCTCATGCAGGAGAACGGCTTGTCCTACTGACCCACACTGGTGAGTGCACCACCACCAGGCATCACCCAGCATCACCTGGAGAAGGGCTTTGTAAAGTGCAATCACAGCAAAGGGAACACCTGGGGAGGGCCCAGCTGCCCCAAAGCGGCTCCCGCAGCCTCCGGGCTGAGGCAGCCTCCTTCCGCTGCTGCACCGCTCGCAGGGAAAGCAGCAGGGTCTCGTGTTCAGGAAAAAAGGCAGTCCCTGGGTTTTGGGGTTGTGCAGTGCAACCAAGGTGTCTGTCCCATGTGCCCCAGGTTCAGGGGGCTTAAGGGACTCTGCAGCTGCTCCCACAGTCAGTGAAATGCAGACTGAGTTTCAGAATGAGAGGAAAAGCCTGCCACAAGTTTGCACTCCACGTCTTCTTCCTGACCTGCACACACCTGTGGTCATAAAAAATGACTATGGCTTTTTTCTTCCATGTGGTGTGAAAGATGACAACAAAGTCACAGGGTGGAAACTGACCGGGCATTTCCTCTGTCACCACGTTCCCAGTAACACTGACATCTGCTCTGTCCCCCATAGGTACATATGGACACACAGGTAGCAGAAGTGAAAATCCCCCATCATGGCAGTGACAGCACAAGGGCGAAGTGCTGCAGCCGCTGCGGGAGCCCTGCTGGTCTTGGTACGTACATGAGCGAGGGGATCGCTCCTGCTAACAGCCCCTCGCTCTGCTTGCAGTGCACGGAGCTGCGCTCGGAGCTGGAGGCCCTGAGCGAGGAGTACCGCTCCTGCCTGACCAGGCTGCGCCAGTGCCGGGACGAGCTCAACCACTTCCAGGGCGAGCAGGCAAAGGTAGGAGGAATTCCTTGCCCCGACTCCCAGTGCTTCCAGACCAAGGCTGCAGATCAGTCCAGGAAAAATTCCTGCATTTATGTGTGCAGTGCAGAAAGATGAATGACAGGTTTGCTAGGGATGAGATGAGAAGTTTCTCCTCCCCTACAATTTCCTAGTAACACTTGCTTTTCCTGGTAGAGGCGGCGCAGTCACTGGATCCCTCTCCTGGTGGCAGTGGTAGCAATGGCCATAGCCACCTTCCTCGCAACTTACAGACCATGAAGGACCTTCTTGATGACTGACCTCACTGCAGGAACTGACTTCTGCTTCACCAGCAGCAATGCGCCCTCGCCGCAGTGCACCTTCTGCTGTTTCCTACTTGTTTGGTTCATATCCTGAGCTGGTCTCACTCCAAACTCCTGCAGCTCCAATAAAAGCTGGGAGATCTTCCCTTTCCTTGGCTGCTTTGGTTATTCTGTGTCAGCTGAAGTTCATGCTGCCAGGTCCCTGTGGCACTGAGGGACAAAGCCACTCCAGCTGTCACTGTCAGGGCTCACGGGGGGCAGGAGGGATGGGGCATACTGTGCCCTTGGGATCCAGCCTCCCTGGTTTTCATGCCTGGCAACGGAGAGGACAACATAATTGTCTTCCTTTATTTATTCCTCCCTAAATGAGAGATATTCAACCCTGGACCACCTCTACTAGTGCCTGACAAAGAAACACAGCTCAGGGAGGCTTTTTATCACTGTCCTTGTGGGCCCAGTTCAATCCGCCACTCTGCAAGCCCGTCTCGTGGCCAAGCGTTCCCACAGCCACCTCCACTTCCCCTCCACTCCCAGCACCAGATGAATTCCACAGACATTAAGCCCCTTTTGGAGCTGTACTGTCCAGGTGTTACAGCAGCAATTACCCCTCGTTCAAACGCAGGCTCAGCTATGAGGCAGAGTGAGACGCCACATTGCACAAGTAGTAAATACGATATGGAGCCTACCTCACAAATTCACAATACTGTGGCGTTCACATTTTTTATTAATCCTCAGCTGTTTGCAGTAAATAAATGTACCCTGACTTTATAGGGCACACTCTGCAGGGAGGACGGAGGCTGCAGAGCAGCTGTGAGTAGGCACATCCACACATGGGTCTTCTGGGCAGTTCATGTGTATGATTTGCAACTGGCCTACGAAGTCTGGGGCCCAAGATCATCACGGTTCAGCCTTTGGTGCTCAGGGGCCTCTTGAGAGCCTCCGTGGGCCACACACACAGGAACTGATCCCTCACTTTGGTCTCTGGTGCAAGTGAGAAATAAGCCATCAAGTCTATGTTTTACAAGGCAACTGCTGGAAGAGACACCACCTTGCTTGAAATGCAGAGATCTACAAAGTCACTCTGTGTGCTGAAGGCCTCCTTCAGCTCATCGCACCAAGCGTCCAGCACCTCCTTCAGCTCTGTGCAGAGGCTCTCCGGGATGCTGAAGGAGTAGATCTGGACCCTGAGACCGTCCCTTATCCTGGGGCAGGAGGCCTGGACCGTGAACACTCTCAGCATCATCATCCCCAGGCAGTTCTCCGCACCCTCCTCTGCAGCGAAGGTGTACGCCGCTGGGTAGCCCAGCAGCACCCCGACGATGGTGCAGAGGTTCCAGCCTGTGGGGACAACCTCGCTGGAGGACACAAGGCTGGTGGCGGTGGCCTCGGCGGCCTCCAGATGGGCGAGGAGGGCAGTGAGGTGGCCCCTGATGGCCTCAGCCTCCAGTGGCCCACAGAGGGCCGGGCACCGCCGCCCCGCTGAGACATCCATGAAGGGCGCGGGGTGGGCTCGCAGCACGGCCGCCAGCCGACGCTGGGCCAGGCCCGGGTGCAGCAGCAGGGCCGAGCCCTCCATGTCCAGCAAGTGCAGGCGCCGCGGGGCCAGCCCGGCCTCCATTAAGCGGTCCAGGTACCGCCGCAGCTCGGCGGGCCCCGCCGCGCCGCAGTCGTACAGCAGGGCCGGCTTCAGCCCCGCCGCCACCGCCAGCACCTCCCCGGCCAACTGCAGGGCTCGGGCCGCCGGCAACCGCCGCCGCCGCCCGGCTCCCAGCTCCTCCCGAGCCGCCGCCACCAGCCGCGGCGCCGACAGGGCGCTGCCCGCCCGGGCCTTCGGGCCCATGNGGGGCCTCCGGGCCCATGCCCTCCGTCCGCTGAAGGGAAGCCACCGCCGGGCCTAGTGCTTCCGGGGCGGCCCCGGCGCTCCGGTGGGCGGGGATCCGGGGGCGGGGCGACTGGGTCCCGCCTGGAAAGGCCGCCCCGCCCCGGCCTGGGCCTGGGCCTGCCCGGGACCTTCTCCACGGGGCGTGGGCGGCCGCCGCTCCCCTTAGCTTTCAGAGCGTGTTTTCCGCTTCAGCTGTTTATTTTGGATATAAATGTGTGTTCGTTGTGTGTGCATACAGAGATACTAAATACAAATTTTAAAAAAGCACGCTGGAAGAAGTGCCAGGGTCCCAACCGCAGAGCAACCAAAGAGAGAAATAAAGCTAGACACGGTGATACTCTCCAGGCGGTTTTAATAGAGCACAGATTAAATCCCCCCCCCGTCTAATGATCAAGTATTTATATACAATGTATCGAGCGTGGATTAAAGATAAAAAAAATATTACAGAATTGAAAATCTGATTCATACAGCAAACAGCTGAAAACAGGAGCCAGAGATACTCCTGTAACCCCCTCTGTTTTTTCAAAAGTACTGCAGAAACTGAAGCCAATGACCAGCTTTACAGATTTTATTCGGATTCAGGCAAGGCACTCGTTAAGAAGCACTTTTCGGTATGTACAAGGTGAGAAGCCGTGGGGCAGAGCCAAGGGCTGTCACTGTGCGGGGAGCGGCTGGGCCATGTGCATGGGGGGGGCCGGCATGGGCCACCCCTCCTGGTGGTTCTGCAGCAGGCGGTACAGCTGCTTCAGGTGGGCCACGATGTTGTCCTTGATGTCGGGGGTAGAGATCTGGAGCCGCACGCTGCCGCTGTCGAAGGAGCGTGTGAAGTCACCCGAAAACATTTCGTAGATCATCCGGGCCACAACTGGAATGACCTGGTTAAGAAGAAGTCAGTTGTTTTAGCCTAACGGTAACATGGTATATTCCTGTTATTTTGGAGGAATCCCCTGCCCTGCACGCAAGGGATGGTTTCCACAATAACCCGAAGTGCACCCTCAGACTGAAGGTATTTGGCACACATAACATTTGTATTTGCCATGACAATACCCACCAGCCCTGTTGGGGTTTCCCAGTGTCAGTAACCGCAACGGAGAAGAACAGGTCTCGTATCCGTGGGCATTGATCCAGAGCCAACACGCCGGCCCCAGCAAGGCTGGCACGTGTCACTTCAGCTCTTACCTGAACCACAATCAGCTTCCTCTCCCTGGGTTTTCCATCAGGCCATTCTTCTCCAAAACAGAAGTAGATCTCATATGGTGGCTGTTTCTCAATTTGTCCTTTCTGGTGGGCAATCAGCTCTAGGAAGAAAAGCAGAATGCTGCAGGGTTGTCCTCTTTGGTTAGAAACACTCACTACAATCCCACCTCATTATATTATCCCAGGTCTTACCTACACACTGCCCATTGCCAAAGCCACATCTTATACATACATAATAACAGCTCATTTCTTTAACAGCAAAACCCAGCAATCTTTTACAGAGCATTAAATGAGTGCACATTCACTTCCTTCTGATGTGCACCTGCTCCATGGCCACTGAAGTCGGGGAAGCGGTGGCCCCGACCCAGGCTCCATGCAAAAGCAAACTAACAGATGGATCCAGTCCGACCCCCAGTGCAGATCACCCTTTCCAATAGTGCCACCAAGCGCCCAGACCACTATCCAAATCTTTTTTTTTACAAACAGAAGCTACCTACCGCTTAGGAACGTTTCCAAACAGAAGAGTTTGACTTTCTTTTGCCTCTCGATCAAATTTGGTGTGGTGGAGGAAGGCGCACAGGGACCAGACCAGTACACCTTACACTGGCAGAGCCGAACAGCATAGATGGCATGGCCGCTGACCTCCAGGATCAGTCCCCTGTCCATAACATCCAGCAGCCGACTTGTGAAGACCTTCTGCCTTTCATTGGTGATTTGCTCTGTTCCTGGAAACTTTACTTGCTCCAAACTAATAGGCCCAAATAGCTCTTCCTGGTCTGGCATAGGACCCAGCTCTCCGTAGAAAAGTCTGCATCCCTGCGGGTTGCTTACCGTCGTCGTTGGTCCAGTCTCCTTTCCTCGATATTCAAACTTGATTTCTAGGTCTGTCACTGAGAGAGAAACTGTCAGTATGGCTTTTCCTGGACCTTTGTGTGTACTGTATCAGCAGAAGAGACACACCACACAATTCACGCTTACAGTCACAGGGATGTTTAAACTATACACAGCTCTCCATGCTGACAAACAAACATCCACAGGAAAAAAGTCAAAACTCTTTTTTTTTTTTTTTTAAAGTGCAATGACAGAAGCACTACCAGTCCACATACGTACTTGGCAGAGAGCTGATCCAGAGCTCAGGGCTGCTGAAGAAGTCATGCTGCAGTGCAGTTGTGGGCATTTCCATATCTAGAGGTTCATTCTTTGGCCACACAGCTTCAGGGCTACAGTTTTCTGCACTGGCTGGAGCCATTGGAGAATCTACAAAAAGGAACAATTCTTCAATAAACTAAGATTTCATTTCGAGCGTGCACCAATTTACAAGCAAATACCTTCACTAATACATTAGTCTATGCCACCAACCATTGATATTAAGAAATGGAAATGTCTCTTGAATAGGGACATGCTGAGACTGATTCAGTTCTTCCTCTTCTTCCTCATCAAGATCATTATCCTTTTCATCCCATGGAGCTGACCCAGTGGAACCTGCAAATAAGCACATCTTTGTGGGTAGTCAATCAGGGTGAAACACTGCAGTGCACTTCTTGAAAAAATAATGTAAACTTCATATTAGCTTTGCAGAATATTGGAAATTTACTTGTGTATTTTCTGAATATAATTTTAAAAAAAAGGAAAAATCTAATCTGTACAACATACTATTTTCAGTTTAATTCAGTATAATTCTAGAAAGCTGAGAAAACAGCTAAACTATTGCCAACATTGGCCTGTTCAGCAGAAAACATGCAACAGTGTACAGCTTTATTCTTTTTACTACAGGAACACTATGGATCAAAGTCCTCCTGGTTTAAGTGCAGCTGGGCTTACACACGGCAGCTGCTTTCTGCTGCGCACAGAGGCAGCTTGAGAGTTAAAGCCACGGAGAGAAAGAAACTCGCATTGGAGGAGCCCTGCTCAGTAACCAGCCGTGTGTCAGCGAGGCCCTCACCTGGATTAATGATTGATCCCTGGGACTGCGGGATATCGCACACTTCATAAATTTTAATAGGATTCATGGGCACCTCCTTGGTGCCATCATATATCAAATTAAATTCCCGGCTTTTGTTAAGAGCACATCGAAGCTGGGCTTTCCACTTTGCAGGGTCTGGCTCATCGACTCCTTCTTGGTACTTTCCCGTTTCCACAGCCCAAGCCTGGGGACAAAGTACACTGGCTCAGTCCAGCCCTCCCAACAGAGCAGCTTTTATCAAAAATCAAACTTCCAAACAAATTCACTGTAAAATCCTTCTCTTGCAGAAATCTTAACTACAGCTCTTCTGATAATAACAACAGAAATTCCTGCTTTAATGCTTTTTCCATTGAAAGAAAGGGGAGAAAAAAAGACGTAAATCCAAATTTCCAAAACCCATTAGCAATTCTGAGCATGCATCTTCATACAAGTTAAGAAAGGATAAATTGTACAAGACTGTGCACTGAGTTTCTCTAGGTATCTCAGGTTCAATACCTAAAGTCAGTTTTGACAGCAAGCCATACCCTGCCTAGGAGGAGTGGACTCGGTTAAAACGGAGCGGAAAAGCAGCCACAGACACCCAGCTGGCCCTCTCCCTCTCTCACCCCAACATCAGACTATCAGTCCACGATCCCTCCAAGGCAGAGGAGGTCAGAAATTCCTCAAAGGAGCGTAGGAGTTATAATGAATCTCTTGGGATAACAACATTAAGGGCAGCAGTGATGAGTATTGGAAGTTTGCGGTGGACCTCTTAAGATCTGTGTAACAGTGTTTAATGGTTTGCTGCTAAGAAACAGCCAACTACCACATCCTAAACCAAGCAGAGGAAGCAAATAGCAGCAATGTTCCAGGGTCCATGCAGACATCGTCTGGCCTTTGGTGGCTGGAAAGGGTTAAAGAACTCAACACTATTTCAGGCAGTGCCAAGCTTGGCATCCAGGTGCACAACGTGGCTTTTCTGAGGTCAAAGAAATAGGACAAAATGTGCCTGGAAACAGCTCCCAAGATGCCTATCCAGCTCCTGGGCTAACAATTCAACCCTTTGTCTCTGTTTAAGAGCTGTGGTATATCCAAGCTCTCCTCTCCCTCACCTTGAAGATGGTATTGTCCTCCTCATGCTGCGGGCTGTGCCGAGTTGCATGCTTCCAGGGGATCTGAAACCGCTTGGCTTCTCGGTTCAGCCAGATAAGGCCGGGATACATACCGCTATCTACCTGGGCTACCAGCCACGGCTTCAAACGAACTCTTCGTGGGTGCAACGCCATTGTCTACAAAAGAGAGGGATAATAGTAGACCAACTGCTAAAGGTTAGTTGAGAGTCACATGCTTTACAGAAAAAGTTAATTTGATGAAAAAGGACCCTATGCAGTGTTAATGTTACTGTTTGTTATGCTACTGCACATTGAAACCACTAATTCAGATTCAGCTAGATGACTCTTCTGCCAGGAGGGGTTACAAAAGGATCATGAAGCGGGGACCATAACTGTTAAAAGAACAACAACTTACTATTAAATATTCCAGTAAGCAGAGACGGCGCGTTATTTGTGTTAGCTGAGTGCGCAGAGGGCGAGCCCCAATCAAACCCAGCTGTAAACGCTGCGCAGGAGATAAAGCCACAAACAAGCCACAGCAAGAACAGGCAGCAGAATATCAAAAGCCTCCGCATATGCCGCAGCAAAGGGGCCTGTCTGACCTAGCTCTTCTTCAGTCGTCTCAGACGTGCACCCAGGAGGAGAAAAACTAAGGTGTGCCAAATCAGAGGCTTTTACCCCAGCTGAGGTAAAGGTGGAAGGCTCAGGCTGAAGCGGAGAGGACCATTTGATCAGACAGACGTCCCTCTGAAAGTCATTTCATGACTTTTTCATGCCTGCTCTGAATGCAGTATAATCATTCACAAACACCACTGACCTGTAATAACCAGGATGTTTATCCAGAAGGACATGAACTGCAAGTCTGCCTGCACTCCTGCTAAAAATCAAGCGATGTTGACTTAATGCTTAGGTTTTTTTAAAAAACAACACTGCAGTTAATTGATCAAATGTGATGTTTAAGTAGCCCCATGTTGCTACTACATTTGCAACCAACTAATAATATTTTCCTTGTGCAGCATGGATACAATGCCAAACAAACAAGACTAATGGCTGTCCCTCTGCAGAAAGAGACAGCATTTGGTATCTTTAGATTTTGGGAGGGGACTTTTATGCCACACATGTGCTTAGCAGGTTCATCTCCCGTATTCATTGGTAAATCTGAAAACAGATGTGAGAAACGATAAACATGCCTATTAATAAAGCAGCTACAGGATAAGTAAAACCATTGCCATAAGCTCCAAATACTGCTGCAGGAGTTGCAACATGTGTCTAGTGGCAGAGATAGAGGAGATTCAAAAACCCTACCCAGGAACTTGTCTAGGAACAGGTTTTATTTGTTCAAATACCTGCAGATCCCATTCAGATGCAAGTGTTTACACAAAATTAATCTGAACACAACTTATTTTATCTGTTAAGCAAAGAAAATGTTCACATTCAATTGCAAATCATCTTTAAACAACAGTTTGAAAACGTGCTTTGTCAAGGACCTGGGGACATTAAAGACTGCTTCCCAGGAGTTGCCAAGGATCAGAAAGCAATCATCAAAATCATATTTGTGCTTCTGAAACTGCTGTATTGGTTCTGCACATTGAAAATCCTACCAGAATTAAAGTTTCAGTAGCACGCTTGCAAAGACACAAAGTCCAGGTTAATCCTAGACTTAGAGTTGAGACCAAAACTAGGTATCGATTTCCCTTGCAAAGGGAAAACCAGTAACATAGCCCTGTAACAAAGAAATCCTAACTAAAGCTTGTTTCTAGAATCTCTTGTACTCTTCACTTTCCTACAAGCATTCCCCTCTGCCTCTAATAACATACACTGTGTACACGCACATTTGCAAGACCAAGAGCAAATTCAAACCCACACACCAAGGAGAAAAATTCATGCTTCTCTCAAGCAAAATAAATTTGGTCACATGGAGGGTGCGCTGGCACTGCCGTATGAGGTTTGAATTGTCCCTCAGACCACAGACAGCGTCTGTCAATACGCGACATTACAATGCTTTATGACCTTTTATCACCAATGACTTGTTGACACAATAACCGAGAGCAAATCAACTTGAATCCCATTGCTGGGCTCAGACGGTGAGTCAGCCTCTTACAACCTTCAACTTCAATCCAGGGGGGTCCACTAATGCCAGAGGCTGCTCCTGCCCCGGGAGCTGCAAGGGTGAGCTCGGGGAACGTCCTCACACTCCTAATTGGATTTGCCAAGGGAGGCTTGGCCCTCAATCAAGACTCCTTATACCCAGGAATCGTCGAGTCAGGGACTAGTTTGGGTGGGAAGGGACCTTTAAAGGCCATCCAGTCCAACCCTGTGCCATGAGCAGGGACATCTTCAAGTAGATCAAGTTGCTCAGAGCCCCATCCAACTTGGCCTGGGATGTTTCCAGGGATGGGGCATCCACCTCCTCCCTGGGCAACCTGGGCTGGTGTCTCACCACCCTCAGCATAAACAATTTGTTTCTAGTCTAAATCTTCCCTCTTTTAGTTTAAAGCCATTACCCCTTGTACTCTCACAACAGGCCCTGCTAAAAAGTCCCTCCCCAGCTTTCCTGTAGCCCCTTTAGGGACTGGAAGGGGCTCCAAGGTCTCCCCAGAGCCTTCTCTTCTCCAGGCTGAACAACAACTCTCTCAGTGGGTCCCCACAGCAGAGGGGCTCCAGCCCTCTGAATGGAAGAATGCTAGAAACTGTAATCCTCCAGTTTGCTTTATTACCACTCAAACTGTCTGGTTCAGGGGGTAATAAGCACATCCCTGTGCTGCTAATGCATCTCTGGTCAGTGATGTAATTATTCACTGTACCCCAATTAATAATAAAGTCACACGTTTTTCCTTGGAGGAGAGACATTCACCCCCACAGGAGCAACTCACGCAGACTCAGGAATGAGCAGACATCCTGCAGCCACCTCCCTGACAGCCCCAGTTAACTGTGGCGGCTCTCGGGGCCACGGCACGGTGCCAGCAGCGTCAGGACACAGGGCGCACCAGGAAAACGCGACCTGCAGCCTGGCTCGGCCTCGCCACATGGATGCTTTCGCTCTCCGCCCGCGCACCCCAGCAAATCCAGTGCTCCCGCTCCACCCCGTCACGAAGCTCTGAAGAAGGAAGGGTCTTCTCCGGCTTCATTGCTGCAATACCACAGACCTCATCCCTCATTACCTTTGTTTGATTACATTATCCTGTATTTAACAGATTGATATTAATTGTTTTTCAAAGGCAAGCAGCTCAACCCTTAACATTAGCGTTCCCACAGAAAAACAAGATGAAGTTCCACCTGAGTGTCCAATGCTTAATCATCTCCCTACACGGGGAACCTATAGCTCCCACCTTTCCGATATCCCTACATCGCTTCTGTGGCAGCCACCCGTGCAGGGCGGGTGACACACCTTGATCACAATTAACTCTTGGAACTCAGGATCCCGCACCCCAGGCGGGTGCCCTCAGCCCTCCGCCCTGCCTGGACAGCCCCTGGAGTTGGAAGGGGCGTGAGTCCTTCCAGACCGTGTGGGTTCTCAGGGCGGTAGCACCTTTGGGCTGAGAACAGCTGGGGGGGAACGGGGGGGGCACATATTACCCCTGCCCTGACTCTAGGCCCCGCTTTACGCCAACTTGGAAGACGCAGCCTAGAGCTAGCGCAGCCCCAGCCGGGAGCCATGGGGAAGGAGCAATAAACTGACATTTTCAGCGCGTTTTACCCTCCCGGCTGCCCTCGCACCGCGACACCCCCGCATCGCCGCCCCTCGCTCCAGCCCGCAGCGG
>VXBO01009506.1:691682-718968 GCA_013400135.1 Rhinoptilus africanus
CTCCGTGAGTGTGTGTGTGTCGTGTGTGTGTCCCCCCCCGCAGCTCTCCCGGGCAGGCGCCCCCATCGTCTTACCGCGTCTCGGCTCTTTTTAATGGAGCGTTTAGGAAAGAAAAGAGAAAGTTCCTGGTTTTTTCGCGGCTCAACGCGCATCTGGCCCAGACGATCCGCAGTCGGCTGGGGGTGGCGCAGAGCCACGGGCACCTGAGTTTTCTCTGAAAAGCATAAAAATGTTCCTCTTCTCCACCCCCCCGGCACACACTTACCTGGGGCTGCGAGGGGGCTCCGCAGCATCGCCCCCCCCGGGCCCGGCCACAGCCTTCCTCTGCGGCGGCCGCCGGCCCCGCCGTTCGGTCCTTTTCCTCGTAGGTGGAGACCCGTGAGTCAGTGGTGAATCTTGGTTTCAGGAGATCACACAAGACTTTGCCATTGAGTTTCAATGAAGCAGAAAAAAACACTGGGAATTTCCCTTCTCTTTCCCATCAAGAGCACTATGGATAGCACTGATTCCTGATTTTGGAAAAGCTGACTTACATCCAAAGCTCAATCCTACGCTGACTTTGGAAAGATGCAAAATTTTTAAAATCTTCACATGCAGAGAAAATGTAGCTCTGCATTTTTATTGAAAGTTTGCCTTGCAGGACAAATGTTTCAGGCTTCATTCATCGCTGAAGCATTGCCACGCAGAGGTAACAATTAGGAGGAGTTTGTCAGCACATAATAAACTCTTTCTGGCAATAAGCAGAAGACAATAGGTGACAACTGGAAGGTTAGTGGCATTTCTTTGTGAATTTTTGTGGATTGGATTTTAGATGGGTTTGGTTTGTTGTACCTGACCATTTCTGATATGCAAAACAAGGGAGAGCTGCTCCTGTAACACTACCTTCTGCTGTGTTGTTATTCCTGCTGCGCAAAAATGTGCAACGGCAGGGCCGTTGTGGTGAGCGCCGGGGAAGAGATGCAGAGAGACGCCCAGCCAGGGTATGAGGGATCTTTGATCTCTCCTCAGATGGGTCAGCACAAAAGCTGCCGTTCATCCTCCCTGCATTCCCCCACTCCACGTGTCCATCCTGCCTGGCGACAACAGGGAAATTTAAGGATGCTTCAGGTTTGCTTTCCTTTGTGGCCTGATGCTCGGAAGCAGACGCAGCCAGTGATGCCATGCGTCTGCAGCAGAGGCTGGGAGCAGCCCTGGGCAGAGCTTCGCCCTTCCTCGGTCCCCTGCGAGGACACTGGATCACCCAACCCACCAGAGGGGTCTTAGGTCAGGACTGGGATATTTAAAATAATGGAGGAACACGGCAAAATGACGAGGAGGGGGACACTCCAGCGTGGGCAAAGGATCTAGTGTTGCCTCTGGTTTCGCTGAGGCTGGTCCTCTCGCAGTGGGCAGCGGTGCCTGCCCGCGCCCTGCCGCCCTCGCTGCAGCCTCTGCTGCCTTCACCCAGCGGTAACGCAGATGCCAAGAAAATGAGTCTTCCCAGGCCTCCGCAGGGTTTGTTAGATTTTTTTCCCTCCTTGAGTTTCTACCAGCCTCTGCTGAAGCATGTGGCAGCATGTTGTGAACCGACGGGAAATAAGCTGTCTTTTTCCATGCTCTTGGCTGGGAAACTCCACAGCTTTTGAGCTGTATAGGTGATAATCTAGGGATAGCTCATTAGGCAGGGCACGTAATCAGACGTTACCTGTTTGCAACTAATCATCCAAAGTGTTCGCTCTGACATAATACATAAAGCACCAATCCTAACCCTTCAGGCAGCCAAATAGCACCAACCTCTTTACTGTAGTGTTTTCTAGAAATCATTCTTATTATTTTTAGTTCTCTCTGCTTATATTTACCTCTACCTGCATCTTTTTCAAATCAAATGAAGAAATCCTTTGGCTGATAAACTGTACTTCATAGGTGACGTTCTGCTGGCTGAGAGACAGCAGCTCCGTCACTACAGCCTGCAGAGCACACACTTTGGACAGAGCGTACACGCAGAGGAATTTACACACCAGGAGCTACGGGATTTAATTGATTTCAGCCCCAAGTTAACATCAGTACTTTTGTCAAGACGATTGTATGTCCTGATACCTGCAGGAACACCAGCAAGGCTTTGTAACCCCGGTCTCCTTCAGTATTTTGTTCCAGCTGGAAAAGACTGTAGTCGTCAAAACAAGGGGGAACCATTTTCTCTCCTGGGAACAGATCACTGAGTTCCCATAAGGCAAAACAAAATTATGCAACGAGGCAAGACAACGTCCCGGGCATGTGGAGTCTTGCTGGCTGCTCTCGGCGCTCGCATTCCACAGCAGCCCCGGCGCAGGAGCGCGGTGTGAAATGGAGGAGGCTTCGCACCCGTGCGCAGAACCCCCAGCTCCGCCGCTGGGCCCTTCCCACCCCGGCCCCGCACCACCTCTGCTTCTTGAAAGCTGTTTATGACCCAGAGAGAGAACCCACGCCCTCGCCAGATGTTAGCCAAGACGATTCAAGAAATATCATTGAGGGGAAAAAGCTATTTCTGTACAAGGTGTGCATAAAAGAGCATGGGGAAATGGAGAATGCAACAGAACTATTTTATAAACACCACCGTGACTGTGGCTGCCAAAGACCTCTTTCAAGTAGGTCTGGCTAAGGGCAAAAGCTGGGGATAGACCCAGTATAACTTTTTTGGATGAGCCAGACCTCAAGCTGCTCCGCTGTGGACAAGTGATCTTACAGTCAGGGGCTAAACTTCATCTGAAGCATTTACAAAAGGAAAGATTGGGTTATTTTTTTTTTATCTTGTTGCATTCTTCTAAGCACAGAGATAGACAATCAAGATTTTTCTACATTACCAGATAAAACTATACCTTTTCAATGAAAGAGAGCAGGCTTAACCTTTCTGGTAAGACCTCAGGTCCTTCCCATCCATCTCCATACTCCTGCAGCGCTGCCTAGGTCCTCTTCTGGCTGAAACTCTCAAGTGAAACCATGCATTAATTAGGCATCCTTATGTACAGAACCACAGAGTTATGCTAGGCTCCTGCAAATTTGTTTAGATACAGGCGCATGCCCAGAGGTACAGTACCGCTGATGGGCTACTTCCAGCTGTGGTCAGATTCAAGCAAGCCCTGTTCTTAGGGTGGGATAAGAATTTCTTTACTGCTCCACAATATCACATTCTAGACTGATCCTTAAGTAGTATTTTTCCACATAACAAAATTTCCTCTCAAACTAATTTAAAAAAAAAAATTTAAAAAATGAACAGATTAAATTCTTTGGGGCCTTAGCATCATTATAGTGAGGAATCCCTTGTTCCCTATCAATACTACTCTAATCCTCTTAAAAGAAGACTCCTAACTGGGTATCAGCCTGGCTCAGACACTTTTATAGCCACGGGTCATTCCTTTGCAGCTGACACAGCTAATGGTTGGATTCAGAGCACCTGGTACAATGTGGATAAAAGCTGGTGGCTCCAGTAGGCAGAGGTGTGGGGTGGCAGGTTGTTTGGGCTGTGGGGTGGGAGTGAAGCTGTGTGTTTTAGTATAAAAGCAGTGAGTAATGCTCAGAGGTAGGGGTAAGTGGGAAGAGTATTTTGATGGATTAAAGGTGTAAAAGGGAGATGGGAAGTAAAGAGAGCAAGGATAATTCAATGCTTTAAAAATAGGGAAATAAAATTTTATAATGTTCCTTTTTTTTTAAATGAGAATGAAGGCAGTGTGTAGTTTTATATCTGTGTGTTTACTAGTTCTCTCAATTCTTTTGTGTAGAATGAAGCCTATATAGGCATTCATTTACCTTTATGCACTAGCAGTTTTTCCTGTGAGTGGTATTAGTTGTAAGTGCTTATTTTTTCATTATTTGCTCTCTGTAATTGCTATTTGTTAGTATGTCTATTTCACTGAAACACTGAATAAACAGCCCTGCTAGTTTATGCTGGTATTGAAAAACTAGCATTAGGAAAGCTTGCTTAATCCTTTTTTTCCTAGAAAAACTACAGTAAAGTGAGTGAGGCTGTATGTTGTGTGCAAAGGGATCCTTAGCTCCCAAGTTCTTTGACCTGAAGGTATTAATGTGCAGCAGGACCCTAAGCCTCTGCAGTCTGCTCCTAAATAGGGCACAGCTCAGAATACCTGAAGGTCTTTGTGACTCAGGGGTGGGAATCTCCTAATGGTCTTAATTATTTTTATATGTGCCTGATACCACATGTTATGCTGCCCTAATGCAGAGAAGCAACTCTGCCATCACTAAGCAAGCACACAAAACTCTGGTGGTGAAAACTGTAGGAAAGAAAGAGGAAGAAAGCAGTAAAATACAAAAAAGAAGGTGAAATAGTAAGGCAACGTTAACAACAAATAAAGACACAAGACAGCAAGAAGAAAGAGTGAAGAAAAAGCAACTAGAGGTGATAAAAAGACAGTGCAAGCAAAGGACTCTGGCAGGGATTTCCTTTTGCGCCTTTTCATTTTTTTAAATTTTGCTTTACGGCGGGAAATGGGACAGCAGTTCACCAATGCTGAAGGAGAGCAAGCTGAGATTGATGTTGCCGAATTGCAGGAATGGTATAAGAAGTTTGTGGTTGAATGTCCCAGTGGCACTCTCTTCATGCATGAATTCAAGCAGTTCTTTGGGGTCCAGGATAACCGTGAAGCAGCAGAGTATATTGAAAACATGTTCAGAGCGTTTGATAAGAATGGGGTAAGTGGTGAGGGGGTTTTACAGTGATTTGTCTAATAATCTGCAACTCTTCCTTCTGTAATTTTGAGGTGTTTTGCTGCAGTTCTCACCCTTATTACTGTGCTTCATGAGACTAGGGCAAGGGCAATGCCAGGGCAGGCAAAGGAGCACACGCCGCACCACTCTGTATGGGCTGGTATGGATCCTTCTCATAAATCTGTAACTATTAAGGACAGAATGTCCCTTTAAGGGATTAAAAGGTTGAAATTTAGGAAGTCGCATTTTGAGACAGTATTGTTTAAAGATCCTCAAACAGCCAAGGTTGCTACATGGAAAAAATATTTATCTGTTCTGATAAGGGAGGAGTTACAGTGTGAGAAATTCCTACTGGGCTTGCTATAAATTGGAGGAAGTGTGTATGTACAGTATGAACAGGTGGCATGTAACAAAATATTGACTTTTAGCTGCTTGAAAGTGAAGGAATGGTGAACAACTCAGGCATTCTGGTTTTGATTCCCTTTGCTGTATTTGTCATCAGATACCTGGGAAAAGTGGGCTTTCTGGTTTAGTAGCAGTTCACGCATACCCGAGTATTGGCGCAAAAGACAGCGTAATGCTATCCTGTGATATATTAGATACTCAAAAGAAATGTAATATGGTTGCCTTCCTGATCTCGAAATGGGTAAGCAATGCTTTGTGAAGTGTTTAACTCTTTTCCTGAAGCTATTGATCATGTTCAGTTTGGGGTTGTTTGTTGCTCTACATCAAGACAAGAAAAGGGGAGACAAGTATGCCATCTCCTGGGTACACAAATGTCCCTGAAGCTTCCTTTGAAACCAGGGGCATTTGAGATGGTAACAAAAGTCAGTTTGTGAGAGAGGACAAAAAAGCTATGGAAGGTGTGGGCAGATTGATTTGTGTCAGAACTTGAAGTTGGCAAAGCCCAAATTCCTGCAAAAAAGGTCCAGGTCCAAATTCCGTTATGAAAGCTGTGCAGAAAGGGTTGCAGGGCAAATGGTGTGCGTAAAAGGCAAAGTCCCATTCCTAGTTTATAAGACTCTTCCTAATAAAAAAAAATCTATTTTTAAAGGATGCTGGTACTTACATATATTAAGAACATTAAATTAGGCTGAGGTTCGTGTGTTTGCTTAAATATGCCCATGGTATATGATCAATTAAGCAGGACCTACCAATCTAAGGGATTATTAGTAATATGGTAAGGAAACAAAACCAAATCTTAAATTGTCTTTTTATGCTTACTGCCCTTCGAAGTCCAGCAGTAGCTGTTTTTGCTGGCAGTTACTGCAAAGCCTTTAGTGCAGAGCGTGCTGGGAGGAGATGCGCAGGCCAGGTCTTCCAGGGGATTTTGGTACCCGGGTCAGGAGGGCTGTAAGGTGACGTGGGGCCACAGCGGAGCCCTGAGGACAGTGTTGGTGTATGTGGAGGCATCTGTGGAGGCTGCCCAGGGAGCACCACATCCCTTCCCTCTCTGAAGTTTTTTGTAGGATGAGCACCTGATGTAAATCCTTTATTGTGGGTGTTCTTGCTGCTGCCTTCTGAAATGTGATGTTTTCATTGTCTGTCTGCCTCAGATGAATCAAGATCAAACAAGGATGGAAGAAAGGGGTTGGGTGTTGGTCTCATTAGTGAAGCAGCTGAGGTTCTTGAGAACAGCAATCCCTTCCCAAAAAGTCAATGCCTCCTGCACTGATCCTCATCTGCTTCCCTGTCCGTGTAATCTGTGGTGCCCTGGGGAATTTAAATTGCTTGTTTCTGGAGTCCTGGCAGGTGTCTCCCCTTATTGCACTGTAGGAGAACTGCTTTGCTCTCCACTGTCACTGCTTGGGAGCTCACCCTTGGTGCAGAGGGACACGGCTGTGCTCCCTGGTGGTCTTGCACTGGCATGAGTCTTCTGGAAAGTGGAAAATAAATAACTGTCCCATGGAGTATCTTCTTGGCTGTTTTTTATCTAGGTTTTGTAAGCAGGTTTCTATCAACTGCACACAGATAAGTGCCATTCAGTGGCTTTTCTGTTTCTCCAGGATAATACCATTGATTTTCTGGAATATGTAGCTGCCTTGAATCTTGTTTTACGAGGAAAACTGGAACACAAGCTGAGGTGGACATTCAAAGTATATGACAAGGATGGGAATGGCTGCATAGATAAACCTGAGCTGCTGGAAATTGTTGAGGTAAGTAGGCATTGCCTAATTGCTTATTTAAGCAATCACAGTTCTTTGGCAATGCAATGATGTATATGGTTTTTGTGATAATGAGGTTTCAAGGCAGCTGTGGGCAGTGATGAAGGGAAAATGCCTGCCCTTGGTGGAAGGGTCGCGTGTGCTGGGGTCTGGTGGAGCGCGATGGGGTGGCTGAGGGATGGGTTAAACCTGCGGCGGGCAGCCTGGCCCCTGCTGCTGCTGAGGCTGTGCAGAAACGCAGCATCTGGGTGCTCTTCAGGAGTTCCCGTATTTCTGCTCTGCCTTTCCGTTCAGCCTTACAGGAGCTGGGGTTCCTGCCTGAATAGCTGGTGAGAATACGCTGAGAGGCACAAATTAATACAGAAATCCCTTTTGTAATTATTCTCTCTGGGTTTCTGTTATGTTCTGCACTTAGCTTTAATTAGTGACTGTGTAAAGGTGTGAGAGGAGTCATGGGGCTTAGCAGACAGAGGGTGCCTGGGCTCTTGCTTTGGGTAAATATTTTGGTGATTGTGCTAGAGTCCCCCCTGTGCCACAGGTGCTGTAACACCCTTGCACACCAGGACTTGTGAGGCTTAATCAATGGTCAAGCATTTTAGGATCTTGGGTGAAATGCAATACCAAGAAAACATCAGAAGTTCAATCTGTGGAAAGCGGGTCCTTTTGGCTGGGAAGTGTGGCCAGGCTGTTACCTGCAGCACCAGCAGGTGTGGGAGCATCTGGGCGGCTTTCTGGGGCAGGGTCAATTAGAGTCTTGAGGTCAGGCAGGAATTGGCCAGAGCTGCGTTAGGCCCTTGCTAATCCCCTCTCTGGGAAGACTGCAGGCAAAACCCTTCAGCCTAAGGAATAAAGTTAATAATGAACGAGTGGTTGTCATGGGAGGAACAGATAAAATCTGCCCCTTTCCAGTGACAAAGTGGAACAGAAACTATGGGTCAAAATATGTGCTAATACAGGTTTGCTCTTGCAACCTGGGCACAAGTTCCCCGGGGAGAGGGCTGGGTAAGTCCAGATGTGCCTGGCCTCAGATGTTAGAAAAAAAAAATCATACTGAGAAGTCAGATGATTTTCTCATCTGTGAAACTCTTGCCTTGTTCTTTGCAAAGGAACCCTGAGGTCTGACCAGTATGTGCAAGGAAAATAGGAGGGCAGCAGCTTCAAAGAGCAAATGAAGTAATCCACAGCGTGTGTGAGCGTGAGGTCGGAGGTTTCATTAAAGGTCTGGGGCTGCTGAGTGGCAGATCTTTCGAGAAAGGTTAAAATGGCAGCCTTTGTAAAAGACCTTTACGCTGTTGGGAAGATAATGGAGTTCACTGCTCTTCATTCTCCAGTCCTTCTCCTAATCTGTGAACTTCTTTTCAGTCTATCTACAAGCTGAAGAAAGTGTGTCGGTCGGAGGTGGAGGAGAGGACCCCATTGCTCACGCCGGAGGAGGTTGTGGACAGGATATTTCAGTTAGTGGATGAGAATGGGGATGGTAAGCGATTGATAGCTCAGATTGCATTCATGCGTAATGAGAAGCTATCTCTGCTGGACAGGCTAGCTTTAATTACGTCTATCGATAAATCACTTAGGGCTATTATGTTACTCATATTAGACACACTGGGTTTGGTTCTGGTCTGCTTGTTAGATCAAGAATGACTTGGTACAGTAGGAGGAAATAATCTTCATGGCTATTGTAATGTAAAATACACAGGGGTCACTAGGCCATCTGGATTTTGATGCCACACAGATCTCCTCCTCTGAAAGCCTCCAGTAGCCAGAGTGCAGGTCCCAGTCCCAGGGCAAATAGCCTGAGTAAAGACAGTGGCTCCAGTCAAATTGGAGCTTGCAGGATCAGACTTGCAGTCCTCCTGGAGGAGCACGTCTCGGCTAACGCAACGCTTGGTGCTGAGGGACAGGGCAGGTGTGAATGTGTTGGGTTACAGCGTGGTGGTTTATCTTGGCTAGCTGGGCTAAACTCGCTGGGGAAATGAAGTAGAGCTTTTGTCTTATTAGCATATTTTTATGAAATGCAGATGGCTTTTACTCCCGCCTTCCTTTTATGTCTTATCTGTCATGTCTTGTCTCCCCACCTTGTGTCCTCCTCATCTCATACACAGGGCAGTTGTCTCTTGACGAGTTCATTGATGGGGCCAGGAAAGACAAATGGGTGATGAAGATGTTGCAAATGGACGTAAACCCTGGGGGATGGATCTCTGAGCAGAGGAGGAAGAGTGCGTTGTTCTGAGAGAATTCAGTTCTGATACAGCTGAAAATGTGATGCTGAGGACGACTGTGGCTCTCACTCCAGCGTGGTAGGGACTTTCCTTTTAAATACAATCTCAGCATCCAGATGAAAACATCAGTGGTTTAAGAAGCCGTATCTCAATCTAAACCCCACGTGCTGCTGGTACCCAGAGACTATTTTTGGCCCATGAATAAGTCTTTCTGTGTACTCAATGCCATGTTTGCCAGCTCTGGTTTTTGGTTACACCTCAAGGAACAAACTTTTCATGGCTTCCTGCAGTGGATCCTGGGCAGGGCTTTATTCTGATGACAGACAGGGTTGGAAAGTGAGAAATCCTGACGCAGTGGTACTGTCTCCAGTGCAGGGCAGTGTTTGCATCATTCGTACCTGCAGAGATACAAACACATCGAACCAAAACTGACAGCCAAAGAGGTGTTCTGGCAGGCTTTATGCATTCAGGATGTCTGTGATGCATAGTAATATCGATGCAAATTTAGATTATACTGCTAACGTAAAATGATTGAACACAACATATCACTATCAAAAATGAGACTTGGATTATAAGGGGTAGCCAAGACAGTACACAGCGTCAAGGAAAATATGACATGTGGGCTGGGCAGGTGGAGTGGTAACTCCCTGCGTCTCCCTCCTGTGGACCAGCTCCTCGTACCTCTCCAGAGACCTGGGCTTCTGTGGGGCTGGAAAAGTGCTATTTCCAAACCCTGAGCCGCAGCAGAAATGGCACCTCTTTACAGCCACATTGAGAGGGCAGATTTGCACAAGTGTGGTGCTGCTCCTTTTGAGCCAACGTTTCTTACTGAGACATCATTCAAACAGCTTTTCCTGCCCTGCGAAGACTGAACGAGCTCAGGAAGCTCCAGGACTTTCTCTGCTCTGGGAGAAGTTTTGTGTGGAAGGAGAGAGGAGGGAAGAGCAGAGTTTTGCTGGGCAGGGTGTCTGCAATGAGGATCGGCACTGCTTTATTGGCAGGACCACAGAATGGAACAAGTGACAGAAGAACCCAAGTGAGTTACCGGAGTGGTACAGTGGGTTGACACTGGGCTCGATTAGCCGCAGACTGCACATCAAATTTGCACAGGTTATAGGCTGAGCGCTGCTCTTATGGCTGACCCATGTACCTGCGTGTGTGTGTGTATGTGGAAAGAGAATCTGAGTTGAGCCAGTAGTTTGGTTCACCTTAATTTGATTTATTGGGTTATTAGCAATAAAAAAATTCCCCGGGAAAATAACATGATTTTTTTTTGTCTGTTTCATTTAAATTTTCCTATGGAATCAGTGGGCCAAGCCACATCCATGGAAAGACTTGCAATCCCTTTCTTTTGTGGCCTTTATGACTGTAGTACCTGTCGTTAGCTGATTAGATTACTGGTTTGCAGTCTTGTCAATTTAACCCATGCTGGAATTCAGGATCATGAGGAAGCAGTCAGGATTAGACACAATCAGTGCTAGAGTTCAAATCCATGTACGTTTCCACTTCTAAATAGCCTTTCTAAGAGTTCTCTGTACATACATGCTAGCTTGTGGCATGCTTACTTATCGGAGCAGATTGGGCTTCTAGTTTATGCTGCTGCAAGGCAGCTGTTTGAAGCTCACTCAAGCCAATAGTTTATCAGCCTGAGAGCTAAAAGAAAAACTTTACTTCTGACTTGAGAGCCTGGAAGAAATGTTTCACTTCATTGATTTTTCCAACTCATGGACAAACGTTTTCATTATAGGAATCAAATCTCTAATTCCTTAAATTTCAGCAACTTGACCAACAAAACACACTTTACTTGTGCTTCTTGCACAATTTCAGTGCACGTTTATTTACTCTAGTTGCATACTGTGGGTTTACCTAAATGCTTTACATTTTCTTGTCCTGCTCCCCTGGTGAGACCAGGCAGGGCAGGAGCTGCTTGGCGTCCCCCGCGCCAGCAGTCCTCCGCTGCGGTGGTAGAGGGCATCCTAACACTGAGCACTGCTAGGGTGGTTCATTGAAATTTTGTAACACATGACTTTAATAAAGAATGACTTAATTACTTATTAACATTCTACCTGGTTTGTAGTATTTATTTTTCACTTAGAATGAAGGTGAAGGTCTGTGTAAGTAACTGAGCAAAATTGTAGTCTTTAAGACTGGTGTAATGAAATTAAGGGTGGTGTTGACAGCTAATGTGGGTAAGAGGATGGCTAAGGCAGAGATGGTGAAGCTGTTGCAGGGGCAGAGTAGGAAAGGAGTATCTTCTGGTTAACTTCTGTGTAGTGATGGTGGAAATCATGTGTATGATAAAAAAAATATTCTGAATGGAATCTGAAATAGTTGCTTACATTAAAGTGAGCTGACGGTGCTGCAGTGAGGTGGACCCTGTTTTGACCATGCCAAGCTTGAAACATGAGCCTTGAAGAATTTAGAGCTAAAAGTGTCGGACTCTGGAGCAGGATGCCTCCACCTCCTCTGGCCCAGGCAGCCCTATGGTGGTAGCACATGGCAGATAATGTGGTGTTAGTGCTGGCATAACCCAGTGGAAAACTCTTCCTCTTACCAATCCTGTAATCTTTTGTCAAGAAATCACAAGGTGCTTTAGTCTTAGTCCTATTTTTAACTCCATAGGTATAAACACTGATCTCCTCCCAAACTCAATTCAACATCCACATCAAGCTGTTGATGTCAGACATTTTGCATAATCCATTTTCCAGACTTACAGCCCAGCTAGAATTGGATTTGACTGATCGGATTTCTTTTGAGTCTAAACGGGGAAACAGGATGGCTTGGAAAAGGCAAAGGCCGTGTGCTTTTTCTGAGCTTCTAACATCTGCTCTGATGTTTGATGCCTCTGAAGTGGGGTAGGATTGAATGTGCAATAATCAGGTTCAAAAGCTGAAGGTGAGGATGTTGCTGAAAGTGGATGATGGGGGGAGGCAGCAGGGAGCCACGGAGGCATTGCATCCTCGAATACTCGGGAAGGTGTATTCCCAGGGAAAAGTGCTCAGAAGGAAAGAAGGCAATTACACCTTTCTCTCTGCTTGGCCATGCTCTTGATTTGTCTGTACACCTGATGTTCTGAGAGGGGAGGTTCACCCACTGGTAGCTGCGGTTTGGTGCCCAGAGGAAAGGTTTGTGTCAAGGCCATTCTCAAAGCATCCACGTGCAGCTTCCCCTTGAAAATGTCATGTGAAATACGGAGTGTCCCTGCCAGGACCTCCGCAGCCCCGTGCTCATTGCTGCAGGATCTGTTTTGGTTTCACTCAGTTGTTTGCTCGCAGCACCCATGCTCAGTTCTGGCAGGAAGAGAGAATATTAATTTATTTCTTTCCTCCTCTTTAAAGGGAAGTGCACCTTAGAAGTTTAGAAAGTATCTCAGACATATTGCCCTTAAAGACCTTGTATTTAAGGTAACTCATGGTGGTGTGGGATCTGATGTGCTGTGCTGCAGGGCAGCCCATCCCCTGGGGATAGGGGACCTTTGGAGGCAGCTGCTGAGAACCTGTTTTGTTTCATTTCTTTAACTTCTGCTCCTCGCACCCGAACGCTCAGGGCCGTGAAAGGAGACAGTTTTGCATTTGCCCTGGTCTGTCCTTAGCTCGCCATCTCTTCCCCCGTTTGAGGTTGCTGTCTCAGGACCCATTGGTTCCCTTCCCGGCGGGTTTCCGAGCGTGGGTTCCCACAGCCCGTCCCCGGCTCCCCCTGCGGACGCAGCTGCCGCCCGCCCCGTGTTGGGCAGAGGGCACCGCGGGGACCGGGAGCGGCCGCCCAGGGCAAGCGAGGGGTGGTTGGGGGATGCTGGGCTCCCCTGCCCCGGGGCCATGTGGAAGGATGAAGCGCTGCTCCACATCCTCTAAGAAGGAGTTCCCCACCCGCCTTTCCAGCTGGGAAAGGCCCTGAGCTGTCCTGCTTCCAGGCACCACGGCAGGACGCACAGTGCCCACCCAGGATCCTCCCAACCGCAAACACTCCATGGATCAACCACTTCTGCAGCCTTCAAAGGGCAGCTTGGCATCCCACTGCAGCTTTTACTGTGGCATCTAAACCCCACTATGAGATAAACCCCACATCTCACCCCACACGTGAGATAAACGGCGTGGTGCTGCCGAAAGTCGCTCGCTGGCTGGTTTTAGTGTAGGCGCAACTGTTAGCAAACCTGGGTCCAGGGACTTGTCACTGCAAAGGAAGGATCTGACCCCAGACCAGCCCCACGGGGCCGTCACCCCTCTGATGGCAGCTCCCGAAGAGCCTCTCCCACTCCTGCTGTGGGGCTGCGCGGCCTCTCGTTCACCGGTGAGAGGGTCAGAGTCAGCAACGCGTCCGTGGCTGGCACCACTATTTTGAAATAAATTAATTATGCATGAGTTAGGGCAAAGAGAGTCACAATATTAGTTTCTAATTATTTTTAATTTGCTTTCTTAGAGGCTGAAAAAACATCCTTTGGAGAGAGACGCTGAGGTTTGAAAGGTGCCTTTGGCCAGCCAGCAATCCTGAGACAACCCTTTTAGAATAACTTTGTCTTTATAAATAGAAATTGGGCTTGTCAGGGCTGCTTCTTGTGGCTTCTTGAGGAGAGAGGCCGAATGTGTCACGGGTGGGACTGGATGTGTCTTTCTGGAGGGAGGGAGCATAGAAAGCCCACGCTGAACTCGCTCCTTCCTTGCTCCTTGCAGAGACGAAGGAGGAAAGCAGGAGGTGCCTAGAAATGTGGGTGGGTAAAGCAGAGCTCTGGAAGAAAGGGCTGTAGGACTACCCAGGGGTTGAGGTTTTATTGAAGCAAGCCATGCTGGCTCAATGCAGACGAGGTTCAGAAGAGCAGGCAGCGCCCATGGGACGCGAGAACCCAGGAGCAGCCCCTTTTCTACGCTGATTCTGGAGAAAACGGACTTCTTCCCATGCTCGTGCTGGTCTTGCAAAAGAACTATTTTAATGAAGCCAAACCAAAATTTTCTGCACTTACGTGAGACAGTCAATCTGTCCTGCTGGAAACAGAATGATTGACGGAAAGAGAGAAAAAACACAACCTGAAATAATCTTGTAAAATCTCTTTATTAGTTCACTATAAGATTGGAAGTACAAAAGCTTCCAGGTAAAACACTGTCAAATTAAAAAGATGCACAGGAAAAACAGTCGGGAAGTTGTTTATGAATTGCAAGCATCCAGTGCTAGATAACAAGTCTTTCAGCTAGGCAAGAGGTGCCTCCGGGTGTCCTGTATGGCCTCACCGCGCCTGGAACTTGCTCCCATCAGATGAGGAAGCCCCTCTCCGGGAGCAGCCCGGGCGCGGGGCCGTCGGGCGGTGCGGGGCCAAGGCCACCGCTCCCGCAGCCGCCCTTGTGCGTGTGCTGGGTCCTGGGTGCAGCTCCTGCTCGTGGCACTGGTCGTTAGCACCAGCCGAGGAGGTTGCTGTGCCCGGCATGCTACAATAAAGCATGAGTGGGTTTTATTCCACGGGGGACAGTGCTTGAGCCCACTGTGCCGTGAAGCTGATGGTACCCATTGCCTGCTCAGGAATACGCGGGTACCTGTGGGTGCTCGTGGCGCAGACGCTGCGTCTCCAGCAGCACTCCCCTCCCAACTGCATGCCGACAATTCGCTGCCATTGTAGTTAAAAACCCACCTGATATTCGAGGGTGCCACAGAGTGTAACTCGCAGGAGGGTTTGAGTTTGTTGTGCAGGTGATAAGACATGCAGGAATATTCTTACAAACATTCAAAAATTTTCTAACTTTCCCTCTCAGGTTACTGCCATTGCAGCCCTTTCAGATATTTCAGAGAGAAACATGCCCTTAAAGTTCAGATAGTTGTTAAAAAAAAAGGCACCATTCTGTTTTAAAGCTTTTAAACAAAGAAAAGCCACTGCGTTCGCCACTCCACCACTCTCCTTTTTCTAGGTCATAGGTGTTTTTACCTTACAGTATCATTAATGATTGGTAACGTAATAATAACAAACCAAAGAGCAAGAGACCAAAACTGTTGATCTCATGCTCTGGAAATATTGAGGGAAATAGAAGGTTCAGATCTATTTCTAGGTTTCCTAGGCGTGTCCTTGGGTGACCCCTCTCACCGGGGCCAAGTGTCACGCAGCCCCGGGGTTCATCCCCCGCAGCCGCTGCAGACACCGGCCACGGCCTCAGGGTGAATTTTGAGGCTCTTTTTGTGCGTTCTCAAGCCCCATGGTGTGGTGCCGCTGCCCTTCTCAGGGGAGCGAGTTGCTCCCCTCTCTCCGCTCAGCAGCAACGTCCAGAGGCCCCCGCACAGCGGTGGCCCTGGTGGCCCCGATGGCAGCCCTGGGGGTGGCTCTATGCTTCCAGCATGAGGGGCCACCCTCGCAGCTGATGGGCTCCTGACAGGCCTTTCCCCTTGCTGGTGGGGGCGGCTGCGGCCAGGGCGGTGCCTGGGGGCTCCGGGCTCCCATGAACCCCCTCCCAGGGGAGCGGCACCTTCGGAGCAGACCCTGGTCCCTGCGCTAGCGGGACAGTCTATCGCTTCTCACACTGGCACTGGGACGGCTCACCAGCTCCCACAACCCGATTTGTTTTAATAACGCAAGGGGAGGGGAAGTGGAGGTGAAGGGAAGGCATCCCGGGAGTCTACTGGTCAGCCTCCGCGTCCTGCTTGGGCTCATGCGGGTTCTTCCCGTCGTTCTGGATCAACCGGACGATGTGTGTCAGGTCCAGGCTGCGGGTGAGGATCTCCAGCAGCATCTCATCCTTTTGCACACCCTCCATGAACTCCTCCAGGGAGAGCTCGCCTGTGAGAGCACATTCAGGAAAGCTCTGTTAAACCCCGCAGCCTTTCTCCTCCTTCCACCGGCAGCCTCAGAGCAGCCCCCCAGGAGCTCACAGACCATAAAACTGGGCCCTTCCTGGGGTCTGGAGTCTGTGTATCGAGCACCCCAGACCCCGTCACAGCTAATCCCTGCGCAGACCCCCGCCCTGCCAGTATGACGAGGGATACTTTGCTGTGTCCCCTTGGGCCGGCTGCAGCCTGTGGAGGGGATGGGGAGCTAAACCTTCCCGGAGAGTGGCTCTCTGCCAGCTCTCCCCATGTCCTGGTGGTTTGGGACATCCAGCACCTGGAATTGCTACGGCAGAGTGAACTGCAGGTCGCGGGGAGTGGGAGCAGAGTTTGGCATTGCATAAGAAAGTTCCTCACCATCTCCGTTTATATCGATTTTGTCAAACACCATGTCTGTGAATTCCTCGGCCGTCATCGTTTCGTTGCACGGGTTGATAGCTCGAATAGCCTGGAGGGAAAGAAGGACACAGAGGACAGAGTTATGTATCCACCAGTACAAGTGGCCGAGTGACCGGACAGGAGAGGACGAACTTTTTTGCAGGTAGTTAGGTTCTAAATGGAATAAGTCCTTTCTAAAAAACTGGGGATTAAAATAACTTTAAAAGGCAATCAGTGCATTAAGAGATTAAGCGGGCACACTGGGATAAACCAGGAGCCATTCATCTCTGAAAATCCTTAGATTAAATTCAAGTGCTTCTCTCCGCCCGGGTTCCAGTGCAGGTGGTTAAGGAGCTGCAGCGAGAGGAGAAGGGGCTGCTGCGTGTCGGAGCCTGCGGGTGCCGGGGGGTGCTGGAGACGGGTCCGGCTGGGGAGGGCAGCCTGGAGGGAGGACTGGCAGGGGACGGGCAGCAGGTTTGGCCGGTGCCTACTAATTTACCGGGGAGTTGTCTTTTGGGTTGGAATATTCCTGTTACAACCTTTCTGTCTGCTTGCATTTAATAACCACGGTCTGTGAAGGAAATGGAAAAAGCTGATCCCACTCACTTTGATGATGTTTAGCAACTCTCCCCGGTCAATGCAGCCGTTCCCATCCACATCGTAGAGCTTGAAATACCACCGCAGCTTCTGATCCACCTTCCCTTTCAGGACCAGACTCAGAGCTGCCACGTACTCCATGAAATCTATGTAGCCATCCTAAAAGCAGAAGGTTAGAGAGTAAATGAGACTAAGAGCAAAAGCTCAGGCAGTAAGTGATCTTCCTGGTCACTTTTGGAAATCCCCACGGGAAGACTTCAGCGTGTGGCCACCACCTGGAGAGCAGGGCTTGGGGAGCGCAGGAGGGGCGCTGGTCCCCACACACCCACCGTTAATGGCGATGCACCCTACGGGAAGGGCTCCGCGCTGATCTACGCAGAGTCGTTATGTGTCGATAACGAACAAACTCAGTGCGTGCGCCTGGCTTGGGGCATAACGAAGCCTCGAAAGCCAGCGTGCGCTAAAGGAACCTCTTTATGCAAAGCAGTGGTAATTCAGAGGTCAAAGAGGAGCAGGCTTACGGAGATGAACCCTGGTGGATTACCTAACGTTATCCTGCCCGCACACACCCACAGCTCCTCGCGGCTGCGAGGGGCCCCGCACGCAAACCTCCAGGAGCGGAATGAGCTCAGGAGCCGCCCCAGTGCGTTGCTGACACCGCGGGAGGGGGAGGCACTGCCTAATCCCTGCCCCTTTTCTGTATCTGCTTCACATTTGGTCACATCAAAAGCACAAACAGTTTTATCTTTGACTTTCCTCCTGGGTGTTTGGCCACCATCAACTTATGCCACAGCGTTAGAGACGTTCAGCTGGGCCTGCAGACGGCTTCCAGCCAGGGTTATGGTACCAGTGCAAAGCTGTGCTGGGCTGAGCTCCGTCCCACCAGCTCCCAGGCACTGCCCAGGACGCTCCCCGCTCCCAGGAAACTTGCTACATCCCGTAGCACCTGCCACAGGGCATCCCGACAGCACGTACCATGGAGATACAAAGCGCTTTGAAGGAAAATGGTACATGCTATAAACCATGGAAAGTCTTTGGGAGAGAATAAGCCAGAGTTCTGTCAATGAGCAAAGCCACTGCAGCATGGGGCAGGTCCAAGAAGAGATGATCTGCTTTATCCCACTGCTGTGAGAGCCAGATTAGGTATAAATAGCTCCTGAGCCCCATTCCCAGCAGGATTTCTTGTGCATCAATTCCCCTTTCAGGCACGCATTCGAACACGGGCAGTGAGCAAGGTAAAGGCCAAGGAACAAACAAAATACCTAAAGGATTTAGGGCCTGAATTGTATTGTTTTCAGTGGGATTAAGCCCAGTAAACCCTTTGGGTTGCCATAAAATATATTCCTCATCTCGCACAGGGTGCAATTTCTAATGATTTGCAGGTAAAGGCAGGTGGTGCTTCCCCTCAAAGATACAGAGTCCATCTGCTGCCCCGGCGCTGCCGACGGCTGCTGGAGCCCCGGGACTGCCCTTCCACGGGGACCAGAGGGCCCCAGCTCCTTATCGTGTCTCATAAAATCAATGAAACTGTAATCCAATTATAATGTAAAACAACAGAAAACCAAGCCTGATCTGTTGTGCAACCCACCGCTCACGGCACGCTGCTCGGCTCGGGAGCTCGCTCTTTCTGCCTGAACGCAGCACTTGCTCTCACACTGCTCGCTTGGTCCCCGCTCTCACAACATTCGATAGTTAAAGATTAAAGGGCACTTCATTTCAGAGGGATCACAGACTGGCAGATAAAACCCCACTATTTTAATAACTTAAAGGGGAAGTATAAATTCCGGGAGAAGTCTATTTTCTCCCAGAACAGTCAGCAAGTGAGGAGTTTTCGTTGACATTTTTCACCTTGCGTACCTGATCTTACGATTTATGAGGCTGCCGAGAATAAAGCCGTACATACTTAGCCACACATCTCCATCGCACGCACCCAAACACCCCCCAGGCGATCGCTCGCGGAGCAGAGCACAGCTGAGCCGGCGCAGGCCGAGCGGGAAGGACAATATTTACCTTATTAAAGTCAAACGTCTCAAACATTTGCTCAACGTATTTGTTCGCTGCCGGACTCAGGTTTTTCAAGCCAAAAAACTGTTTGAACTCATAGAGGGTGAGCTGGCCAGAAGGACACTCCGTCATGAACTTCTTATACCACTGGTGGCACTCGGTGGTGCTCAGCTCCTCCACGGCTTTCCCATCCATGTTCCCCATCTCCGCACCAAGCGCTGGTCACTTCGCAGCCGAAAACTGATGTTTTCTGATGTTTCCTTTTAAATTCTGCTTCTTGCCTTTAAAGTCCAAATGTCTCCAGCACTGCAAAGATCACAGTATCGGGGAAAAAACAACCTGCCTTGTGCATAGGCTGTCCCGATTCAGCGTTGGTAGCGATGGATGCAAAAGACACCTCTCCGCAGGAAAACTCAAAAGCACAAAACCCTCTTTGGACAAAAGGCTGACATTTAAGTACCCAGCAAATCCCTCCCCAGCCAATGAGGCTCGGGGGGTGATGGGCTCCTGACAGGCATTAAGGCTTCAGGGTTAAAATAGAAAGGAGGTAAAATGGGAAAATCTCGCAGATTACAGGCCCAGCAGGAGATTATGAGGGTGGAATGTTCTCCAGGATGGTGTAATCTCCTAATCCACTTCATTTATGATTTTTTGTGGGTCACGTGGGCAATAACTTTTGCACCAAAATAAGGGTTAGAAGAAAGAGAGAAACCCACTCTGTGCTGTTACTGTCTTTTTGGTCTCCCTTAGTCTAATTCTGGCTGGAGGTTTTCCAGACGGAGCTGTCGATTTGAGCCTGAAATTCAGGGAGAAGGAAGAACCAATTCAGCTGCTGTAAGGGATGCTGTGTGAGGGTAAATTTGATGTGCTGAGACAAACATAGAAACATAATTGCTTTGAATGGTAGAGCTTTAAGTGCTTGAAAGGCAGACACCAGATGCTATGATGATCTTCTCCCGGGGAAGCTCCCTCTCCGCCAGCCGCTGGGTCCCCTCGTCAGTCACTCTGCTCCTGCCATTGAGTGTTTCTTCCACAGAATCGCCCCGCACATCCTGGAGCGTGTCCTGGCCGCTCGGCTGAGGCCAGTGGAGTTGAATGCACCTTTGATTTTCATTTATGATGAATTACCATGAAAAATTCTCCATGTAAATACGACCAAGACCAATGTTGGTTTTACCCCGATGCACAGCACTCAGGGAAGGACTGGGAGATATGAAAATGTCTCCTCAGAAAGCAGCATGGGCCAGATCCTCCACCAGTAATGAAATGGGTGTGACTACTGGATCTCTACCAGCAGAGAGTCTGGCCCTATACACTTATATTTTTATATCTAATGGCTTTAAGACAAAGACCCTAACTTTTATGTGTTGCGGAGCTTGGTATTGCTTCTGCACTGAAGTAAATTAGGAATAACTCTGCTAAAGCAGGTGGCATTACACAAGCACAAAACAGGTAGGAAAAAGGAATTAGATTGAGGAATGCTAATTGGATGTGCTAATCTTGCCCAGCAAGGAGAGCTTCAGTGGGGACCCTGGGCTCTGACCCCCTGCCAAAGGGGACAGGGCTGGGACAGCCCGCCCTGAGGCACAGAGAGGGGCGGCAGTACAGAGGCGTTCATTAATAGCAGAAAGGTTGTATATTAAATGTGGATATGTGCTCGCCAGCTGTCTCACAAAGTATTTTCTAACAGGGCATGCAGTTCCTCAGAAGAGGCAATGCAAAAGCTGAACCGCTGCCCGCTGCCTTCTGGAGAGGAGCTGCGGGGCTGAGCTTCACCCCTGGGTGCTGTCTCATTTCTGAGCGCCGCAAATGAAACTGCTCTGCCATTCACGAAGAGCAATACTTTGCCTGTGTCTAGGAACGCGTAGTGAAAGAAGGTGTCCTTTCAAAGAAAGAGCAGAGTTTAGGCTCAGATGAGGAAGCTGGTGCAATCTTGTGCCCAGGCCAGGCTGGTGCAGAAGAGCCTGTCTGGTGGCCATTCCTGCCGTGCCGTGCACTGCTGACACCCAGTAAGCAGGTGGCAATAAATGACAGGACAAGTCGGACCGGGTTTTTAAAGCAAAATCCACACCACATGTTTTTCTGGGGAGCAGTGGCATGGCTTCACCGCCCAGTCTTCAGCTCACGTGTTCACTGCCAGTCACAACTCAGACCCTCGAAGGGAAGCTGAAGTCACACCGGTCACTGGTTTCATTGCTTGGGCTTTATTGCTCTCCACTACGGCCTTCTGCCCATGGTGGGACTCCATTTCACAATATTCACACTCGATATGTCCATCACCTTCCTGGTGTGATCGGTGTCATGGTGGTAGCGGTACCCGCAGGTTGGCTTCTGCGCAGTGTAGAAGGGGCTGTATGAGTTGGAGCAAGTTGGTTGGTAGAAGAGAAATTTGAAGGAGTTGGGCTGACGGCCCCCAAAATGGGTGACAAAAGGAACGAAGCGAGTGTCCAGCGGCTGGTGATATGCTGGAGGCTGTTGGCTCGTTGGGACGGGCGGTGTGTGAGAGACATCCTGCATCGCCTTGGTCTCTCCCGTTCCCTCTGGTGTCTTCTGGTCTTTGCCAGGGGATTCTGGTGTTTTAGTCACCTGTGGAGCAAAAAAGCCAGACAAAGGCATTGTGATTGCCCCCACACTTGGCCATCTTCGTTTGTGCTTACTGCCCTGATGCAAGAGTTGCGTACTGGTGACCAGAAAGCAGCAAGTTAAACAAGCCAGGAGAGCTTGGGGACCGCCAGCCCGCTTACACTCTCCGTAAGGGCAGTCAATACACACCATAAACGCTGAGAAGCCAGGTATTTACATTTTTTTACCTAAAAATCTAGGGTGGTGTTACTTAAAGAGAAAGTGAGTTTAAAATCAAATCATTTACTGGGAATATGGAAGCAACTTTGTGAAAATAAACCAAAGTATACTGAGGGAGGACACATGATGGTACTCAAAGGACTTGATTCTCTCTTGGCCTGCTGGTTCAGCTGGTTATTTGTAACAGTGCAGAGTGAATATAAGGTGCTACCCAGTTTCTGATGTTCCCACTGTCAGCCTGACCTGGCTCACCCTTGCATCACTTTTGGGGGGTACTACGTTTTCCTTGTGTCTGGCACAGGGGAGCCCCAGTCTCAGATCAGGATCTCAGTTACAGTAGCTGTAAGTGACAGCAGCACATGCACCTTGTCAAGTCTTCATCAAACCACAGCCATGGCAAACCAGCCGTGAAAATGGCTCAACCCAGTCTGCCCCACAAGAGGCAATGGGCCATATCAGCGACGGCAGAAACACAACAGCGCCCTTTGCAACACAGCCTGGGGCATCATCGCCGCCAGCTCCAGGTCCCTCAGGACCCTCAGGGTTGTTGACTCTTGTCAGTCAAGCTCTGCCTTGTCATCACTTGGGTCAGATTTCTGAAGTCTTGGAGCAAAGGCGGTACCATCACCCGTACACAAGGGCCACAAAACCAGCCCATTTTGCCCATGCTTTTGCAGAGACCCTTTGCAGAGGAGGCGGTGGGAACGTGTGCCCCAGGACACACATGGGGTGGACTTGTCACCCATGGCTGCTCCAAGGATGTGCTTGACTGGGAAAGTGTTTCTGCTGATGTTATTTAACCGTGACTCAGTTATCTTGTTTTCATTGATGACACCTCAAATGGAAACTGGCTCTTCCCCCTGCAATTATCCGCTTTACTCCTGGGCGTCCTAAATAAACGCTTTGCTGTCTGGCTTTATTTTTAACCTTGTAAAGAGGTTTCCTAGTTTCCGTGACGCCCTGGCTTACTTGGTGCTCTATTTCTGTGTCTTGTAACTGGCTCTGAACACTGGCTCCTAAACCTATTAAGAGGGGGACACACACAAATTGTTTAGAAATCTCCGTAGAGCTTTTGAGGAAAATTACCAGATCCTCACAGGTTCACCACCTCTTTTTGTCAGAGGTTTCCCCAGCACAGCCACCTGCCAGCCGCTGAAAAGGCTCCGCTGCTGGAGCTCAGGACAAGGGTTATTTCAGCAGTCGCTGCCGCAGGGAGATGTCAGTCCATTTTTTTTTCCACAGAGGATAAAATAATGGGATTCTGACTCCTGAAGAGCAGATTTTGTACCATGACGGTCACTTCAGTGTGGTTTGTGTACCCCTGCGCTGGTCACACTTGTTCAGAGATGATGATATTCACATGGGTGCATGATTATAGCTCATGGCCTTTCTCACTGTGGAAGATAAGAGACAAGTACGCACACGACTGCGCTGCCGCAGCTGCCCCCGCCCAGCAGGGAGGCACCAACGCGGTTAAAGCGGCGCATTTGGGGTGTGGAGGTGAGGCCGTAGTTACTTTGAAAGCCCAGCTGCTAAGTCATGTAGATGCTTTCGAGATGTGCAAGCCTTGCTTGGCCATGGAGGGCTGATAGTCACTTCCAGTGATGCAGTGATGGGCAGGACACCCTCCCAGGGAGTGCTGAGCTTTGGGCTTTGCTCCTGCAGTGGGGTTCTGCCCTGGGGGCTCCTGCTCATCCTCTCGGGCAGCTAAAGCTTGGCAGAAACAGCCCTCGTGCCCTCGTGCAGCTGCTTATGTGATCGCTGTCTTTGAGGGGAAGCACCAGCTCAGTGTCCACGGCGCTATTCATGGCACTGCCTGAATTAAGAGTCTCATGTAATGCTGCGGCATCCACTCGTACATTCAGAGATCCCTAATCCCTCCCAAATTGTCTCTTGTCTCTCAAAGAAGATCCCCACAGGTGGGGTCACAGAGGGATGGCTGACTGCACTAACCAGGGCAGCAGGAAAGGTTCAGTGTCCCACCCCAGGTGAAGGGTTCCCCTGGGTGGCTGCCAGCGCTGACCCCCAGTTGCCCCCCTTACTCTGTGCCGGGGAGTCCCCGCGCCGGCAGCTCCTGGCTCATCTGTCCCAGGACTATCATGTGCTGTTTGCTCTGAGCCCTTGGCGACCAGAGGGGCGAAGCTGGCTGATGGCAGTGCAGCTGGGATTTGCGAGGCAGGGGAGCGACGATGCATCACACAGACACCACCAGGACCCCTTTGTCCTGGCCACCCTCAGGGCAAGGGTCTTCCAGCCCCCTGCCTGCGGGAAGGGGACATGGTGAGCTGGGGTCCCTCCTGCCAAACCGTGAGCTCCCACCTGTGAAGCCATCTTCCCGGCAGGGACCCCAGCATGTGGGGCTGTCTGGGGCGGGGGCTGGAAGGAGCGCCACCGGGGTGGGCAGCACTGGTCGTCAGGGCCATTGGGGCCACCGGGGGCCATTGTGACCACCAGGGTGTCACCGAGTGGTGGCTGTCACAGGGGTGACCCTCGGGCAGAGAGTGTGGAGGAGGGCAGGGGCTCAGCCGTGGAGATTAGGAGGGTGTTGTTTCTCCTGGCTGATGGAACTGGAGAAGGGTTGCATCCCGATGGGAACCATCGCTGCTGCCTGTCCAGCCGGGGCACCCCGGGCTGCTCTGCTGGCCCTGCTACCCCCACCGAAATGTGGACGTAGCATTGTGGACCCACTCCCCCCTATAGACAGGAGCTGTTTCTCTTTCCACACGTGCAGTTTGCTGCTCTGTAGCCATAATTTGGGTTTCTCCTCCTGTCCCCCCCTCCCCGGTTCAGGTCTGGCTGGAGCAGGGAAGGATCTGCCTCTGCAGGGAGCAGCTCCTCAGGTCGGCGCAGAGGCAGATTGTTCCGGGGTGTTTACCCATGCGGGGATCAAAGGCAGCCTCACACTGCGGTGTGTTACATCAGAGCAGGGCTCACATGGCTATTTCTATGCCATAAAATCCGCTGGCGATCTTCCAAGTGCTTTCCCGTGCTCTGTGCCCAGCCCGGCCCACCTGTCCCTTCAGCTGGGTGGCCTCTATCGCTCAGGAGATCCCGGCGATCGGCAGTCCTCCTCCCTTAAAAATACAGCCCTGCCCCCAAAGCGGGCACCTTTCCTGCATCTTTTGGGTTCCCGCTCTGCGGAAGCCAGCCTGCCGAGCAGCACCCCCCACACGCTCTTCTTGCTACTCCTGAGCTTTTTCTGGTCTTCTCGGGGGAGGTCCGTGCTTTACTGGGAGGTGCAAATATTTTTCAGCTGGAACAAATATAGGGGAGTGTGCACATGAGCTCTGGCAGACTCGTTTAGCAGCTTGTGTTCACTGGGATAATAAATTCACCTCAAAACACGCATCCCTTCATGTTGTGAGGAATATGTTTTCCTACGCTCACCACCCAGGGTGAGGCACGGCCACCGCCGGTGGGGTGGCACGGGTACAGCTCACCGCCCCTGGAGCTGCTGCGGACCCCTGCCCCGGGGCAGAGGAACAGGGCGGCAGCAGCGTCCGGGAGCTGAATCACACTCTCCCCATCCCGCAGAGCATCCCTGCAGCCCTGCGGCCCCTTTGAAGTCTCTTTGGTTTAACGACATTTTGTGGGATGCCTTCGTGTGCCAGCCCAGGCTTTCTCATTCCATGGGATTTTAGTGGCTTCTCTTCTTAAAATAGTTCCACTTCTCCTTCCCCTTCTCCTCGACTCTGTCTCTCTGTATATCCCATTCAATTTGTTCCGTTAAATACTGTGAATTCCCACGAGCCCTTATGCCTTGCCTGTCTTGCAAAGATACTGTGTCCTTTGTCTTTCCAGTAGCAAGTGGGTCCTTCATCTGATTTCTGCTTTGGAGAGGTGCCGGGAATTTTCTTTAAATGTCCGGGGCTCAGCTAGATGGATTCCTGCGAAGAGCTGGCTCCAGCACCGCTCTCTCAGGAGGAATGTTATTTCACAGTTTCCATCCTATTACGCTCTTACCTGCAGGCAGGAGCACCCCTTCGCTGCCATCTCGGCTAAAACACAGCTGCGGGGCCCTGCGGCGTGTTCCCAGTGCAGCGAGCTCCGGGCGCGCAGGAGTCGCGCTCGTGCAGACGTTCGCAGGGTTGTTTCCCTCCCGCGTCTCACACAAACAGCAGTTAAGATAACTGCCAAAAGTCCCACTAATTGCAGGCCTCGTGCACGGGGCCGTCCCTTGGGCATCACCCGCTGCTCCTCCAGCGGATCTCGGGAGCGGCTCCCACCAGCTGGATGGAGCTGCAGGCCTGGAGTGGGCTAAAGGCTCTGAAAACTCTCCTGAATAATTATAACCCCCGTATTACAGCCACGGTATTGAATCCACCTGGTCTCACATTTTAACTCTCCTTTCGTGCTAATTTTATTTAAGTGCTGCCTGACAACTTGTGCCGTGATTAGATTTTCCTTTATAAATAGCGTAACAGTGCTCATTTTTCAGTGTTCACAGGTGATTGAAAGTGTTGCTAATTTGTATTTTGGGGCGAGAAGAGGTTGTGAAAAGCATAATTTCAAAGTGACTAAATAAGTGATATTTAACACTGAAAAATTAAATCTATGTAATTTTGACTGTCAAAATGTGGTGGAAATAGAAGTCAATGTAAGACAGGATGACTTTACCCTGAAGCTGTTTTTTTTTTACCCTGAAGTTAATATTTGCACAGCTATTTTGGGTTCAAAGTTCTCCAGAAATACCAGCATTTATTAATAACTGATGTTACCTATTAACTCTCAATTTTTACTTGTATGACACAGAAGATTGTTGGCAATGCTAGACATTCGCGTTCGTACCTCAAACAAGAAATGATCTGGGGTCAAGTCCCACTGTCTTTAAGCTTTTGCATCAAAAAACCCCCAGACCCTAGTAACATGCAGGTCGCTTTGGACAGGAGGATGTTTCTGGGGGTGCGTAGTCCCAGCAAAGCCGGTAGGGAACTGCAGAGGGACTCGTACACATTGAGGATGGGGGTTTAATTCTCAGTAAGATGCTTCCTAAAAGCTCAGTGCTAATCTGCTTCCTGGCACACACAGAGTGGAGGGACAGGATCCCACTCCGGCTTTCCCTGACTCTGGCTGACATTTCCCTGTATTGCAAGGACACCTGCAGATCCGAGCCAGGGAGTTCAGGCTCTGTGCAAGCAGAAAGTCGTGGTCGGGGGAGCCTGGCCCTTGGGTCAGGACGACAGCAGCAGGCGAATAAACACAGTCAGGGAACGATTAAACTTAGATGCTCAGTATATGGCCAACTTGAAAAGATTGTGTTGTGCTGGGCTTTTTAAGAGGAATCAGATGTTCAGTTATTTATCAAGCTCATATATTGGATATACGCTCCTTTTCCAGGTCGGTGACCCGTCCCCCCGGGCACAGCCCGTAGCTGTGAGCGCCGTGACAGTCGGAATCATCCGGCAGGTCCTGGGGGACGCTGGCGATNCTCGGTGCAGGGCACCTTCAGCCGCCTCTTCGGCAAGCGCCACGCCAGCCCCGCCGCCGCCTCCCTCTTCGCCACCAACCCGCCCTGGATCTTCTCGCAGGAGGTGACCTCGGACAGCGCGGGTGGCACCGGTCAGTGTCCCCTCCCTCCCCCGGCGGGAGCCCGCGGGTGACGGGGCTCCGGGAACGGGCCGGGGGCGGCGGGGGGGGGGGGGGGGGGGG
>VXBO01009506.1:719227-778159 GCA_013400135.1 Rhinoptilus africanus
CTGGGCCACCGAAGGGCGAGTCCCAGCCTGCGCTCGGCGGGCGGGCGAGCGCTCGGGGCGCCGGGGAGGGCGCGGAGGCTCCGCAGCCGCGGGCTGGGGCCGGCACGGTGCTCTCCCGGGGCCGTAATCCGCTCCGGGAAGGTAAACTTGACCGAAGCCGGCTGATAAGGAGTTGCGAATCTGTTTTATTGCTTCCAGTGGCACTTTCCCACGCCACGTTTGATCTGCTCCTTCCCAGGTTTCAGTTACTTGCTTGTAAACCTGTTTCTTGGACTGTGCGCGAGGAGGGAGTTGAGGGTTGCGTATTCCTCAGGATTTATTTGTATTTCTTTGTGGGTTTAATTGCAATACTGTGCCCTGGAGGCTCGTGTAGGAGGGAGCCAAGTTAATAGTAATGGAGCCAGGTAGATAAAAGATAGCAGTTTATGGATAAAGTTTGGTGGCTGTAGGATTCCAACAAACACTTCAAGCTGAAAAATGGAAGCGCCGCTTGCTGAGCTGTGCGATGTGAAGCAGTGTCTGCCCATTAACGCTATTGCAAGGTGGTTACACCCCGCAGGCCCAGCTGGTGAAACTAAGATAAAATGAAAATGTGACGGAGAGTTTCATGCAGCTCTTAAACACAAAAGGAAAACTGCTGATTTCTAACTGTCATAAATCTGAGGAGGATTCAAGCTTCCCTCTGATGTGGTTTGGATTTAAAAAAAAAAAAAAAGTCACTGTGTCTGCTTATTAGAAGCCTGATTTCCGTGGCTGCAATTGCAGTACAAAGGCATTCCTTTCAGGTGTGGGGAACGGCTGTGCGGATCAACTTGCAAAGTAAAAGCCAGGACTCCTCGAAATGTGAGCACAAATAAGAGCTGTTGAATCGCTCCGTAGCATCCTCTTGGCACTTATATCATTAGTGTAACTTGTGTAGGGTAGTGTGACACACAGAAGCTGATGCACATGTTTGGAGTAACGTGTGTTGAGGTGTGGGTTTGTTGCAAGGAATCGCATGGTCACAGCTGAGAGTCCAAGGGGCAGATTCTGTCGTATCCTGACTTCCCCAGTGCCACGGTCTTACCCAGAGAAGCCCCGTTCCTGCCCTGTCTCTTGAATATTTGCTGCATAGCTTCATGCCATCGCGTCTGCCAAAAGGAGTCCACTGCTTCTGCTAATCCCCACCTTAGTTTTTCATACAAAGTAAACACAAGTTAAGCAATGTGGAATGGGTGTAGGTTTGCATGTCACTGACTCAGAGATTCCTTGAATATAGTGACTGATGCCGCCTCCTCGCTGTGAGCTGCGGATACCCCAGCGTCAAACCTGCTACGCCTACTCCAGGTGATGCAACCCTGAAGTAGGAAGAAGTTCCATTGCATGTGCTGTAGGTGGTTTATTTTATTTCCCATGACTGAGAGGACGCAAACATCTCCAGAACAGGTTGAATGTCAAAAAGTGGCCAAAGTGTAGTTGGGGCCAGCCGCTTCTGACAGCCTCCAAAGGCGTGTTTCCCCATCCCTCCTTCCAGGAAATGAAGCTGGCAGAGCACAGGTTTTACTGGTGACAGGCTCTTAGCAGGCAAGTCCAGTTTATCTAGCAAAGAAAACACAACTACAAGCACTTCATTTTATTTTAATTAAATGCATTCAGGTTAGCAATGCTTAGTAATCTAGGATCAAAGACCTTGTGATCTTTAATACAGTTTCTCACTGAGTTTACCTAGTGTCTGGTTTAATATAAAACTCTCATCATTTCAAGTCTCTGAACTACTCTATCGCTGCTCCACAAAGCTGTCTGAATCCAAACTCTGATGTTGCATTGGCCTTAATTCTTGCTGCTTACTCGCCCCGTATGGGGTCACCCAAGGGGTTATGCAAAACTAATAATAATTAGCTGGCATCTCAGCCGTTCTTGGGACTCCAGCAGCTCCTCCTCTGCGCCTGGGCCCCTCACAGGCAGGGAGGTCTTAAACCGCTGGAAGGACCTCTCTGACTGAAGTGCAGGCTGATTAGTGTTGTGAAAGCTAAAGAAAATGTCCCTTTTTTTAACGAATCCCTTGTAGTTGGAGAACTCTGGGATAAGGAAGGGGAAGTTGTGACTGTAAGGACAGTGATAGCGATGGATACTCCTGGGTGTATCCCAGGGCAACTTGTGGTGTAGATGGTGGGAGAAAGGGAGAGCTGAGTCCATGCTTATGGACTCAGGGGCATGTTTCAAGGCTGTGTGGAATTCATCTGCCTCCAAACCCGTAACTTCAGCAGAGGCTGAGGTAGCTCCTGCCCAGCCCCTGGCGTGGTCAGGTTCTTCATTCCAGGTGTTCATGCAAGTGTTTTTCTTCTGTGGGAATACACACACACAAGTGTGTTTTCTCTTTTGTTTTTTTTTTTTTTTTCCTTCTCTCCCCAGTTCCCCAGTAAACTCTAAGGGAGCTTCTTGCCTGATCTCTGCCCATCCCAGGAGGGCAGAGACTTGGTGCCAGCCACAGCTATGTGCCACGGCAGCCCATGATGGGTTGGTGACCCCCATATTTGGGGGGCAGAGGCTGCCCCTCGGGCCAGCAAGGGGCTGTGTAGGAGCAGGGACATGCTGGAGGGAGCGGGGACACTCAGGGGCCGTGGCAGCGGCCGGTTGTCTGCAGAGTCTCAGTAACTCCTCGGGTGGGCAGTCCCGCTCTGGAGAGCGCTGCCCGTGGGTTTGGGAGGTTTAGGAACGCATCCCAGCCCCTCTGCCTGCGTGTGGAGCTCCCACAACCCCCACCTCTGCTCCGCGCCTGCTGGTTGCTGGAGGACACTCGACAGAAACTGTGTCCGCGCTTCCCGCTTTAGCGTGGGGTCGGGTTTGAGGACTGCTTCCAAACTTTAGAGGAAGAAAAAAAAAGCAAGCTGTTTACTTCTTGGTGTGTGTGTTTTGGGGTGGAGGGAGAGGTTGGTTACTTCTTCACTGAAACCACTATTGAATTCTGTTAGGTGGGAACATTCCTGCAGAGTTTTCTCTCTGATCCCAGCTGTTTTGCAGCAGTTCCTCCCCTTCCTCAAACCCTCGTTTTTTCTTTAACATTGGTCTCCTTGGCTACGAATTATTTGTGTATCTCCTTCCAGCCAAGGTGGGGTTTATGTGCTTCAGTGCTTCTGCTTGTTAATTCATGCTGTTAATCAGACACAAAGAACGTAATTAAACTAATTTTATGAGCTTTATTCACTGTCAGAAATAAACCGGCCCAAAAGGTGTGGTTGAAGGTAGAAGCACAGGGCTGGGAACCCGGAGTACCTGACGGCTTCTGCTGCTTGGAACACCGGGGCTTGGGGGCTGCTTTCTACCATAGTGTCTCCATTCATAGCAGTATTTTATGGGAAGAAATACTACTTCAGAGCCTTTCTCTGAAGTGTGAAAATGTGGTGGCAAGCATAACTTGTCTGACTGCGGGTCCAGCGCCGATTGCAGCAGAGGTCAGAGAGCAGTCTCCCCGGCAGCATGCAGAAGGATGCTGCGGGCGCTGGTGGTGTCCGTCCACAGCTGTGGCGCCTCCCTCACACTGTCCTCGGCCGCTGGCAAACCCCTCCTTGGGAAGCCCCTGCGTGTCCTGGTTCCATCACGGTGTCCGAGCGGCAAGGAGTTCCTCTCTGCTCGCCCCGGTCCCGCTTGGCACAAGCCAGCGGGCAGCCAGGGGTCAGGGACGCCTCCGCTGTCCCTCGCCGCTGTGTAAGTGACAGGGACCTGTTGTCGTGAATGGGCTGAGTGAAGAACCTGTAATTAGCTCTGCGCTTTGATGGCAGCCGCCCTGCCCGCAGAGCGGTCGGCAGGCCAGGGAGGGCAGGAGCTCTCCCTCCCGTTGCCGTGGCTGGTGGTCAGACCCTGCTGCTGCCATCCCGCTGGATTCCAGGTGCTGAGAGATGGGCCGAAGGCAGGTCCTGTCCATGCGGCACCTGCCCTGGACCCACCTCCCGCTCTCCCGCGGGCTGGGGCCTCGTGGCTCTGTAGAGAGATGATCCTGAAGCATTTTCCTTCACTAAACTTAATCTGAGTGGGGAGCGAACTGAGTGCTTGTGCTAACTTTTGACCCTCCTGAGGTAAATTTAAGTTAGCTACAATTAGAAATAAGCCTTTTGGAATAGGCTTGACATCTGTGCTCTCTCAGCTCCAGCCTCTGGAGCTCTGGGAAGGGTCTTTGCACCTTGTGGGCATCTGCCAGCGCCTGCCTGGGGGCCCCCGCTCAGCTGGCGCCTTTCTGCTCCCATCTTCAGCTCTGCTCCAAAACACCCAGATACTCCTCAGAATCTGGTGGGTTTTGCCCGGCCCTGGGAGCTGATACAGGAAATTCTTCACAGCACTTTTTAAAACTAGGTGGTGTCCAGTGTTGTTTTTCTTACTGCCTCAAAGGCAGTGCTGCTGCTAACAGTCTTCTCTTCCCCTCAGGTGATGTGATTGAAGTGTACTATGGCGACAATCGCTTTGGGACAATGACCGACTCTGGCACAGCAACGCTTAAACCTCGTCCGAGAGTCCGGCCGCTGCTGACTTTCTTACCCCTTGTGAGTATCCGGCTCGCCGCTGGGATTCCTTACGTGTAACTGGTGCCCAGAACCAGCTGGGCTGGCTGCTGCTCTCTTCCTCTACCTCAGGGAAGAAATTAAATGAAAAGTAAAACCACTCTGTAATGATGCTGGATACGAGGGATTAGGAGGTGATCTGAGTTCAAGGCTTGTGTTGGACATAGGCAAGATACTCGGGCGGGAGACATAAGCATCATCAGGCTTGTATTTTCAATTAAAAAAAATTTGCTGAGCATGTAGATGATAGATCTGGCTTGCACTGCATTTTATCTAACCGCTACTGGCAGTATCTCTCCCTGGATCAGGCGTGTTGCTGGAGAGAGCAAAGCTGTGCCCTGTGTACGGCAGGGGGAGGAGGCGGCGGCGATGCAGCAGGTGTCTGTGCGGACCCTGATTTTTCCGATTTCTGTATGAGGAAAACGGTTCCCTGCAGAGCTTCCCGTGCTCCCGCTGGATGCAGGGACTGAAGCAGCAAGTGCCAACTCTGCTGGACCCAGAGGTGGCTTTAACCCAGCTGGGACTCCAGAAGCCACACGTTGCTGTGCTGCTGTGTGTGCTGAGCAAGCTTTCCTCCTCCGTGTAGCACACCTTTGCAAAGGTCTTGTCCCCTAAAGAGTGGAGCAGGGCGCATGATTGCTCAGAGATGCTCTGGAGATGGCAATAGCTCTATCTGTAGTGACACATGCAGGTCACTGAAGGTCAGTGAAGACAGTAAAACACCTAAAAGCCTTTGGTCTTGACAAGAAAATCCTCTCTGAGAGCAGGGGACTTTTTCCTCGTACATCCTTATCCTTTAGAGCGGCCATCACCTACAGCAGAGAATGGGCTGCTCTGCTGTCACCTGGGTGCAATTAGGAGTCAATGGGGCTGTGCGCGTGTCATTTGGAGGACAGCTTGGTGGGAAAGGGAGTTTATGTATCTATTGGAGAGTGTCATTAGGAAGTTGTGGGATTTCACAGGTTCTACAAAGGACTTGTGCCCTCCTTTCAAATAATGACAGCGGGTGAAAAATCTCACCTGGGCCCCCAGTTGGGTAACCGTAGGACTGGGGCCTGAGAAACTCCCCTGTGGTAGCACAGGCTTGGGAGCACGACCACAGCTGGCACTCCATACTGCCAGGTTTTAAAACTGGCCTTTTGCATATTTTTTGAGCATATTTTTTTGTTTTACTCATGGAAGTATATGTGGTAGAGGAATACACGTTGCAAATGTCCCTGGGATAAATACTAAGGACTGTCACCCCAGCCACGGGGCTTTCCTGCTGCCTGCAGAAGCATGGCCAGCCCTGGAGCTTTTTCCCCTCAATTGCCCTTGTGAGGGTCCCTCTCACTGTGCGTCTCTTCCAAGAGTAACAGGTCTAGCTGGAGAAATTAGTAGGAATAAGCAACATTTTTTAAGGACCAGTCTGTGTTGTGTATTTGCATTATTTTGATGAGGCTTGATTATGATTTGATTTGGCACAGACGCCTCTGCTGCCACATACATATTTGCACTGGGCTGTTCTGCAGCTCCTGCCTTAACCCTTTCTTTCCAGCCGCTCGCTCCCGGGCGCGGGGGGAGGCTGAGGAGCAGCTGCCTGCGTGGCTGTGAGTCAGGAGGATGCACACGCCCTGCCCGCCAGCTCTCCCCGCATGGATGCATCCTGCCCCCCGGAACGCCTGGTCCTCGGCCACCCCGAGGCATTGCAGCAGAGGGGGCTTTATTCCCTGCCCCTCGGGTTCCGCCACCTCCCCCTGCCCCACGGTACCACCACCTCCCCCTGCCTGCCCCGGCTTCCCAGGTCCAGGCGGAGCTTCGTCATCCTGGGGGAATAAATTCCTGTAGTTAACCACCAAACTTCTCGTCTTGAAAGAGAGCCAGGGAAGTTTGGGGGTAGCGCTTCAAATTCGGAGAAATCCTTGGCCTCTCTGAGATCCCAGGGCACTAAGCAGATGTGGTTTTTGTAAGGGGCAGCCTCAAGCCTGCTCGTTTTCCTGCGTCTGAGGGAAGGCTGAGGGAACTGGGTTCGTTCAGCCCTTCGAAGAGAAGGCTCAGGGGAGACCTTGTCGCCACGTTCCAGTGTTTGAAGGGTCACTACAAAGAAGATGGAGACTCCCTTTTTACAAGGACCCACATGGAAAAGACAAGGGGTAATGGGTACAAGTTACTCCAGGGGAGATTCCAATTGGACACAAGAGGAAAATTTTTTACAACAAGAACAAACAGCCACTGGAACAATCTCCCAAGGGAAGCGATGGATTCCCCAACATTGTGCACTGTTACGATTCAGGTGGACAGGGTGCTGGGCCATCTTGTCTAGACCATGCTTTTGCCAAGAAAGGTTGGACTGGATGATCCTTGAGGTCCCTTCCAACCTGGGATTTGATGATTCTGTGATTTAATGGGTGGGAAGCATGGGCTCCCGAGAGACCAGGGCAGGCAGGCTCCCTTCAGTGGGGACAGGGGATATCTAACTCTCTTCCAGTGCTGAAAAGCGATTCCTGGTGGTTGCAGTGAAAGCTCCCCTCAGTGGGATCCTCGGCACACATAAATCTGGTGCAGGTCCCGCAAACTGGAAATGCCGGTTCCTGGCACACCACCCCGAGCGCAGCAGCTCTGAATCAGCTGGAGGTTTGCTGGGCTGGTCCCACCCCGGCAAACACAGCAGAGGGAAACAATCTTTCCAGTCATCTCTGGAGACTGGCAGCGTACTGGAGATGCTTTCCATCCCAGAAGCCAGCTCATGACGTGAGGATGGGTGGTTTTTGAGCGAGGTGCTGAACATTAGCAACTGCAACAGAAATTTTTGGTTTGAAACAGGCTTGCCCAGATTTTAGGACCTGTTGAAATGACACGTCCAAAATTACTGCTCATTTATGAAATGTGGACTCTGTTTCCTCCAGCTTTGCATAGATCTCTTCCGACTGCCATTCCCTTTCTACTCCTATCTAAACATGTGATGCATATGTTGCTTTTAATTCAGTGCCCAGACATCTTTGTTTCCCTGTAAATGAGCAGGTATCCTCAGTGTGCTCTGGAGACTGGCAGCAATGAATTTCCATAGTAAATGGGAACTGCTGCGTTAGTTTTCTTTGTGGCTTCTTGGTATCTCACTGCTCCGGACGATTTCATTGTCCGCTCTTGAAGTGCCTGTTAGCCTTTGTCTTCCCTCAGGCCTCCAGCTGAAGTTAAGGAACTTTCCTTTGCATTGTACAGGAACTTTGGGACGAGGAAAGAGGTCTTAGATGAGGCTGTAAGGCTCACCGGGTCTGATGTTCTGCCCCGAACAGATCTGTCCTAATGCCTTAGCAGACCTTGGCTTCTCCCTCAGCACCACGTTCCCCGATCAGTTGTGCAATCCCAGGGACGCGAATTCCCACTCACTCTCTCCTGGCTCACCGGTAACTGGCTTGTTCCCTTGTGGTTATAGAGGATTTTATAGCGGATCTTTGGTCTTCTGCAGGCTGATGGACTTTGCAAGCGAAGCGTGTGCGTTTTCTTGTGGTTTTGTCAAAAGCTGGGGGATTCCAGGGCTCTTCTGAGGAAGCCCAGGCTGCTGCTGTTGAAGTCAGCTCTGCCCCAGCAGCTCCTGCGTTGCTGAACTCCCCGTGCTGAGGGTGGTGTGTCATGTTAATGTACAGCCTGAGCCCTGGATGGGGCTGGCTGGGTAAACCCAGTTTGACCTTTGATCAAGGAGACTTTGGAATCCTACAGCAATCTCTTGTAAAAATTGTGATAATGCCAGTGAAAGGCAAAGGGCAGGGGCTCAATCATTATCGAGGCTTTTGTATGCAGAAAAGCACAGCACAGAGCGGTGCAGGCTGATGGTAGGATAACACTTGCTTTGCATAAGGGGCTGTTAACAGCTAATGCAAACAGCTGCTGGGGTGAGCAGGAGTGCCACGGGGTGGACACTGGAGCCTGGGAATGGGGCGGTTTGTCCCTGGCCACTGCCCATGGGGTCTGTGAGCTCCTGCTGCTTGTGGAGTGTTGTTCCCTTGCTATGGGTCTCTCCCAACGCTGGTATGTGAGCGCCCAGTCCACTGCCTCGGTCACTTACGTCCGTGCTGACAGCCTGATTCAGCATCAGTTTGTGTTTCGGACGTGGGTGTGTTAGTGTACGTTTCATGAGCAATTCCAGTCCCTCTGCAGAGCAATCTCAGCAGTGAGTCACTGGAGGGAAGGAGAGGCTTTCTGCTTCTGGCAGGGGTTGGAGGCAGCCCTGGTCAGCGCTGCAGGTGAGTCAGCGTGCCACGAATATCTCCCCATGGGTGGCTGTAATTATCCCCAGTGCCCGAGCCCTAAGCATCCTTGCAAATGTGTAGGCTGCTAAATTGCATGGTCCTGTACCACCTAAATGCACTGCTGAGTTTTCAGCATGAATGCAAAGGGAGTAATTGAGAGTGAAACACAAACCACACAAGTAGCAGTTTTCCCCGGAGTGCTCAGATATGCTGGTGCCAGTTTCCCAAAAAGCTGGAAGTCTGTCTGCGATTTCGGTGGGGTGTGTACGTGACTGCAGCGTGGGCTGGCGGTGCTTGCTGGAGAGCAATACCCACAAAACCCGTGGGAGCTATTAAATTTGCTTGGTAGGTGAATGGTGAGAGACTCGTGGTGCTGACCTTGGGCTGGGGAGCCCTGAATGTGGGTGCGACAAAGCCGTGCTCCTCTCCAGCCCCTCTGCCCCTCCCTGGCACAGGGGAATTGTGTCCGTGGCTTGAGCAACCTTGATCGGAAGTGAAGACTTGTCGCCTTAAACCCCATCAACAGCAGCTACTGCAGGGACCTCTGTGTCTCAGAAACGGCCCTGGATCCCATCGGGCTCCTGTTTGTGTAGACAAATTACCAGCTCTACAGGCTAGGGCCTGCCTGTCAGCACTTTGCGTGTAAAACTAACAGCTTCGTTTTCTCGACTGTTGCAGAATGCCCAAGAATCCCATGGGGTGGCTGTGCCAACGCCGTCGGTGCCAGAAGACTTTGAGGAAAAAGCAGCTCTTGGTGAGGAATCCTCTCTGCGGAGCCCGGGACGGTGCTGAGTGCTCAGCAGTACCGTGCCCTCGGGGGAGGAAGCGTCCGTGTACTGAGCTCTGGAGCAGACAGTCTGATCATGAGATTTTCATGCTAAAATACAGTCTACTATTAATTGTTTCTTGAAGTCACTGAAAATGAATTCATTTCTACGGGGTGAGACATAGTGGCTGTTACAGTTCAGTAAGCTTTAGACAGCTGCTGAGCAAAATGAACTGGCTTCTTAGGAGGATAGCTGGCCGGAGGCGATGCTGGCCGTCGCAGTGCTGGCAATGAAGGTGCTCACACCATTGTGCTCTCGCTCTTCCTTGCAGGCTCTGGCTCCCAGATCAATGGGAACTACCGAATGTACAGCTCGGTGGGGGACCTGCGCCCACAGGCTCTCGAAGGGGATGACCTGGATGAAGACATCCCTCCGCCACCGTCAGTACCCCCACCGCCCCCTCCAACGGCACCAGCACCTGCGCCATCGCCTCCAGCCTCGCCAGTCCCTCTACCACCCGATATGCTGCCTCCACCACCACCACCGCCACCTGAGATGGTGCCACCACCTCCTGCCATGGCACCTCCGCCACCTCCAGCCTCTGCCCTGTCCTCCCCCAGCACACCGGCTCCTCCAGATTTCATCCCACCAGCCCCACCGGGCGCCCCGCAGCTCAGCCAGGCCCCAGCACCCTTCACCACCAGCATCTCCAAGTGGAAATCCGAGACAGTGCTGAACACGCGGCAGGTGGATGCCGAGGGGCCTCTCTGCCCTGCTGAGGCTGGGGTGCCGGCTGCCCCCGGCCCGAAGGAGAGTCTGCAGCCCAAGCACTGTCCTGAGCCCCACCTCACCTTCCCCAGGTCCTTCAAGGTGCCACCCCCAGCCCCAGCCCGCTCCTCCTCCATCCCCGTGCAGGAGAGCCAGCCCGCCCGGCAGGAGCCCTTCCAGAAACAGCCTCACACCCGGCCTCCCCTCCCGCCCTGCTTCACCATCAGACCCGTGGCCAAGGCTCACCGTGGAGGAGAAGCTGAGCAGAGGAATTCCCCGCTCAGACAGGCCGTCGCAAAGCCGGCGGTGCCGACACCCCCGCCACTGAGCCCCAAACCCAGTTCAGGGCTCAGCCAAGAGACAAATCCTGCTAATCACTGGTCCCGTCTGCCAGGCTCCGAGATGGAGAAGATTCCCCAGCCAAGAACAGCCGAGAGAGATTCTCCTCCAAAATCCGAATCTCTCTCTGCGAACGACCTGGACCTTCCCCCTCCAGACTACCCCACCTGCGAGGAGGACTGGAGGGACGCCAGCAACCTGAGCAGGCTGCGGCATGAGCTCTCGGCCCTCCTGCGCTCCCCCCGGAGGGAGGAGAGGCCGATGGAGAAGCCAGCAGCTCCCCAGCCCATGGACGGCAGTACTGACCACCCCGCCAGCCCTGAGCTCAGTCTCAACGGGCCCAAACTTGCTGGACCTGCTGGGAAGGACGCACGGGTACCCACAGGAGGGGGGAGTGAGAAGAAAGAGGTGCCCAGCAGCCCCCCCGTTGCCAAGGAGGGCTCTCCCAGCACAGCGCTCACCGCTCCGGTGAGCAACCCTGCCACGCAGACCTGCAGCGTGATGAAAATCAGGAACGAGCTGGAGGCTGTGCTGTCCCTGAAGAAAGATGGGAAACCTGCCCTGGGGCTCGGCAGCCAGAAGCAGGGCACCGAGGATGGCAGCAGCACCCCACGGCTGAGGAAGAGCCCCCCGGACCTGAGGAAGAGCCCCCCTGACACAGGTGACTCGATGCTTCCAAAACCAGCCCCAAGCCCACTCCCGGCAGTGGAGAAGGATGAGATGGGGCGTGAGGACCATCCCGCTCCTGCTGTTAGCAAGGCCACCGAGAACTTGACCCCTGCTCCTGCGCCCCTCAACAGCAGCCTGAGCCCCCCAGAGCCACCTCAGGGGCCGGCAGAGGAGCCCCCTGCTCCCACCTCCCCCTCGCCCCCCGCTTCTCCCGCACAGAGCCCAGAACCACAGCCAAGCCCAGCCATCTTCCAGTACAAAGTGCACCGGGCTGGGGCCAGCTCAGCAGAAACACCTTGTGCCTCAGGCTCGACCGAACAGCCTTGTCCCACCAGCGCGTCCAGGAGCCTGCCGGCCACCGAGGAGGTGCTGATCCACCCAGTGACGGGCGAGCGGGTGGAGCGGGGCTCCCCCATGGCCCTGCTCCTGGCTGCCCGGCAGCGTGCTCAGCGGGGCCGGCAGGCTGGCGAGGTGGGAGCTGGGCTGCGGACAAAGCCACCACTGAAACTCAGCAGTGCCTCGTCGGACACCACCTCCACCACCTTCTACCGTCACGAGTCCAAGCCCTACTCCTTCACCGTGGTGCCTCGGCCGCCCGTGGTGGGTACAGCAGGGTCAGGATGGAGCAAACCTCCATCCTTCTCCAGCTCTTCGGAGCAGGGCCGGGAGGTGCGGGTGGTGGCCGAGGCGCAGCCTCTGAGCCTCCCCGGCCACCAGCGGGCCACTGCCTCCAGCCTGCTACGGGGCCTCCTCGAGTCCGGGCAGCCGGGCCCAGCCCACCATGGCCTGCCCAGGGAGGAGGAGGAGAACGGGGAGACGGCACTGGACTTGGGGATCATCCCCCCGCCCCCTGAATTCAGCAACGAGACAGACGAGGCCCAGGGGCCCCTCAGGAGTCGGGAGGAGAACCGCAAGTGCCCCAGCTTCCCCGACTGCAGCCGGGGCTCAGAGGCGCCGCGATACTTCAGGTGGCCGGGCTATGGCCGTGGCTACGGGGGCAGCCGTGAGCCACCAGCCCCACTGCCCTCAGAGAAGAGCAGGAGGAACGGTGACTTCACGCCCCAGTACCCAGACTACAGCAGCTCTGCCGGTTACTTTGGCCGCTGCCCGAACCCCCGGCCGCTGATCAAGAAGCGCCTGTACGTCTCTGAGCCCGACAGCTCCTACCCTCGGGCAGCCCCGGCCCCCCGGGCCACGGGCACCCTCTCCTACAGCGCCGGGGGATACAGCTCCCCAGCCGCCGAAGGGGGCCGCCGCCTGGGGTCTGCCCAGAGGAACGGCCCCACGAGCGCACAGGGCAGGCGGACATCCATGGACGCCGCTGGGAAAGCCATGCCGTATGGCAGCGCCGGGGCTGACGCCAAGTACAAGGGGCAGAATGGGGATTTCTCGCCCGCCAGCGCGGTGGCAGCCAGCAGGTATGTGTCCCCCTGAGCTGACCCCTTCCCCGTCCCCTGTGTCCCTTTGATTTGAAGAAGAGGAGGGCTGGGCTCAGAGCAGCACAGACCCCGAAAGAAATCCCGTCGCCTGAGTCCGGGGCTGTGCCTGTCCCATGGTTCCTGCCAGGTCCCGGCCATAACCCTGGCGCCCATCGCCTGCTCCTTGCCGTGTTCCTGAATGGAGGCATGAGGCGATGTGAAAGTCGACCTGCCCCAATAGGAGACAAAAAAGATAACATTGCAATTATGAATAAAACCTGTTTCCTCAGCTTTCAGTGACTTTCCCTCTTGTTTTCCCTCCAGACCTGCCCATGGCAGCCCGCAGTACGGCGGACCCACCAACACCTTCACGGTCAGGCCCGGGGCACGGCAGCCCATCTCCTACACCTACCAGAGCGGCCACCGATAGGCTTGTCTGCAGGATGCTCTGCCACCTTCGTCCGGCTGGGAAAGGGAGAGAAGGTGCCTGGGGGGGTTGTCTCCTCCTCCGTGAGCACCAGGGATGGTCCCAACCCAGCCAGCAAACACACTGCTTGAAACTGCTGATGGAGAAGGCGGAGGGTGAACCTGGGACTTGGACTCTTCTCAAAAGACTGTCATGGAGAGTAGTTACCACAGAGGACCGGCTGCTGTCTTGTTACGTGAGCAAACGTGGTTTCCCTTCTCCTACTTCACCCTCTGTATTATTTTTCAAAATTGCAGCCTGATAGTTCTTCTAAGAAAGTAAAAAAAAAAAAAAGCATCCTTAGTTCTCTTTAAAGAGCATCACCACTGGAGAGATTGTTTTCAGGGTTGGGTTGGTTTTTTTTATTGGTTTAAATCCAACATGCTTGGGAGTGGAGAGAAACCGACTGGGAGATGTGCATAATGGAAGCAAGCCAGTGTATAGCTAAATGTAGGGGAATTAAGAGCATGAGGCCAATGGGATAGAAATAGTGTTTAGGATGTCTAGATCCTAACTTCTTCTGTCGCCACGCCCTTCGACAGCCTTGAGCAAATGATGCCAATGCCTTAAAAACAGCTCCTGGCCCTCTGTGCCGGCCCTGCCGAGCCGGGGGCAGCTCCACCGCGAAGGTCTGGGCGCCCTTCGCCAGGGAGCAACTGTGTGAAGCTCCAGGAGCACGGGCCCTTGCTTTTCTGCCCCTTTTAGTCCCTGTAAATGTTTCTGTTGGTAATGGTTCCTCGTGGAGGAAGGCTGTGAGGCCTGCATGGGTGGCTGTAAAGCACTTTGGAGCCTTAAGGCTGAGCAGTCCTTTTCCTGTGTCAGCGGGTGGGTGTCAGCGCCCCACCACAACATGGTGCTTTCCTCAAGGGGTCTCTTGCCACTTCATACCCGCATAATCTCCCCCTCCAAAAGCTGAGCCACGTAGTCCTTACAGACTGTTACACTGAGACTTGGCTTTAGTTTGTCTGGTTTGGGGGAATGAGAAGTTAATTTCGGTGTGATTGTAGAGTATTTGATGCTCCTGGTGCATGGAATGTCTGACATGGCGAAGGGACCCGGCTCCCGCTGTTTCCACAGGCGCTTGCCTGGTGCTGGGCGCGGGTGCAAGCCCTTCTCTGCCTCCTGCCAGCGCCTCCGAGGAGCGAGTGACGGCCATGTGGTGGGGCGGGAGGTAGGAGGGTATTTTACACTCCAGAGCGAGCAGTACAGTCTCACGATAGCTGACCAAAGTTTTGAACAGCCAGCTTCCAGAAACGACAAATATATAATCTTCCTTGTAGGTAAACTTGCTGAAAATCACTGTAAGATAAGTGTAAAAACTTGTAGAGAAAGCTTTCTAATTACTGACAAACTACAAGCACTTTGAGACATTAGTCTACTTTTATGGAAAGCACTTTCTATTTTCAGTACTATACAACATCATTAGTTCCACTCCAGCTTGTCCTGCATTGCAGGCGTGCGTGTATGGGTGCGTGTAAGCAGATTTTGCTCTACAATTCATCTCAAAATTCAGTGATAAATTTTCCTTCATGATGGATTTTTCAAAAGAGTTATCTTGATATTAATGTCATGTCTCTGATGTTCTACATTTTATGTTATTTCCAACTTTACCTAATAATTTAATAGCTGTTTCAAACACTGCAGCAGCTTCAAAGTACTCTGAACTTTACTTTGCTGTGAATAAAAGGAAAAGGCAAATACCCTAATTGGTCTAATAGCTAATTCAAAGGGCATTTTTATGCCAGTAAGTCGCAGAGACTTGGAAGGTTTCCATTCATGCTCACCCCAGGCAGTATTGAAATAACACATTTTAAATGCCTGGGTGTTGATTTTCAAAAAAGGTTGATGGAGAAAAATGACTATGGAGTAACTATCTGGGTATTTAAGTGTGCCAGTGTCACGTAGAATACGCATACCTCCCAGCCCCTTAAAACATGGAAGTTTCTCCATGTGAGGAGCATCTGGAGGATTCTTAATTCTTATTTAGCCATTGGAAGTAAAGCTGTGACACTGTTTGCGTGGCTTCAGGGTCCTCTTTTAGTATTGGATGAAGTTTCACCAGTTTAACTTGAAAGAAAACAAAGAAGCCTCTCTGATAATGGTGCAACCTGATGGATTTTTCCTCCCAATACTTTTTTTTTTTTTCCCCCCCTTCAAAATAGTAAGCTATAACTGCAAATTAATTCTCAAAAGCAGCTTTAAATTTAAAGGCTTGTTGGGAGACTTCATCCTTCAAGACTGTCTTTGCCCAGAAATGGGGTTAGTGCTCTAAAGAATTCTCCTAAATTTGAGCATATCCCCAACGCAAGTTTGTTTGGTTTTGTGGTTTGTGGGGTTTTTTTAGAGCAAAACGTGAAACTTCAATAGTGGTACTTGCTTGAATTTCACATTTACTATTTCACCCAGACATGCAATTCATATGTGTTGTAATATGGTGTTATATACTGTGGAGCATCTTGTTTCTAGCAGACGTGTATTTGTTTATGCTGAATCTTAGAAACATGATAATGTAAGTCAGGTTTATGAAATAGAGCCATTATTCATTCAAAGAACGCCCATTCTGGGAATGCACAGTGGGCTAAGCTGTAACTAAATCAGGTAAGACTCTGTTCGCAGTTGTAAAACTGGTTAGCGTGAAAGTTTTAAGCAGAGGAACTATTCCATTCTTTGGGCTATCCCTGCTTTTGAATGCATTAAGCAAAATTCTAGTATTTCGGTAACAACTAGCCATTTATGCTGGGGCCACTGGGAACTGTTTGTGTTACAAAGAACCCACTGTCAGAGCTGTTGGCGGCCAAAGCGCTCGGGGAGAGTTAAATCCGTGGTGAAGAGGGAGGACCGCTGGGCTGCCGGGCGGGGAATTGCTCCCTCTTCCTCGGTCAGGTCAGTGTCAGGACAGCACACAGATAAACTGGGCTCCGATTTCCTCTTGCTGCTCTTTTCCCCAGCTCTGTTCCACTATATAAATTTAGCTATAGAGGAGGAAACTGAGGGGTAACGTTGAAGCAAAGCAACCTGCCTTATTGCCTGGTCTTAGCGCTGAAAGCCATCCTGGAGCCCGACGATGGAATTGCTCACTCCAACCCTCTCTGGTGTAGTTGGGTTATTCAAGTCTCTGTACAGCTTAAATTATCCCCTGCAGCTGCCTCTTCCTCAAAAGCACCTGCTAACGTAGTGTAACTGATGGCTTTACTTGTAAAGTGTTGAACAAAGTCTCTTATTTATGACTGCCACTGAACACCAATCTTCTTGCATTAAATATGTCTGGACGTATTGTTATATTACATGTGTGGCCTGACTTTATTTAGTATTGTGTAAGTTGTCTGTCTACTGTAAGGTGAAGATCTTTGCATGTAAGATTAAAAGGACAGGAAAAGAGCTCATACTGGCCTTGGCAACAGTCTGAATTTTGGCTTACCTAGGGCATGGTCCAATTTCTACTCGCCAGTCGTTGACATAAACCCTGTGGGAATTTAAGTGTTTTTCAGAAGGCCGATCAAGGAAATGAAGGGGCAACTGGCCACAACTGCCCCAGCACTCCCGGAACAGCCCTGGCACTCGGCTGGCTGGCAGAGCTTGTGCAGTTCGGCCTGTGCTGCTTCTATAAATAGTTCTTGGTTTTCAGCATTTCATGAGTAATGAAACTTGCATACTTATTTGCAAGTCCTAACTAAATGTTGTACTTCCAATTGAAAACGCAGTGCGAGCAATACAAGCAGTAACATAAAAGGCAGGCTCGTCTTCGCAGTGGCTTATTCTCTCCACTCCTCAAAACTGTATTTATTTGCATTCTCTTCTCTTTAATCCAGCTCCGGTTACAGAACCGGGCTCTCTGTGAGGGAAGCGTGCAATGGGTTTCTCGAAGCTTTTGCTCTAGCCAGTGTATTTATAGAAGTGTCCCCAAACCTGACCAGTGTGTACAGTAATCCAGACAGTGTGAGCATACGGCAAAACCCAGCGAATTCTCCAGTTCCTTTGCAGATAGCTATGAAGTCAACAAGCATTGATGTGGTATTGCCAGTGTTTCCGCTGTCCTGGCCGCATGTTGGTGTGGCAACTTAACATATATTATATATATATATATGTATCTCTAGCCTTGCTAGCAATGGCACAATCAACGAGGAGCCAAGCTAATGCAACACGAGTGACTCCTAGATAAACTGGCACTTTTCCGTGCTTCTCTAATAGTGAAAAATCCCCAGGTGTAAGTGGGAAAAGCTGACTCTATGCTCCAAGAGCCATGTGCAACCCTTTGGGGGAAGCCGCGTTGTGGCTTGTCAGGCTGGCAGGTGCCGCCCTCCTGTGGCAGAGCACAAGCCTTCACCCAAAACTCTGACAGATGCTGAAGCATTTGTTTTTTTGCGCTGCCACACTAAAACTCTTTAAGCAATTGTAAAACCAGGATTAACATTATCAGTAATGACCTGTTGTCCATATAGGCTTCACCTTCCACTCTCATGCTTTTTGCCACAGGCTGTTGTGTTCTGCTCACAGGGTGGCAACATCAGGAACCTAACTGGTTTAATACTTGACATTTAAAACTTTCCTTTTTAGCTTTGCACAATGGAAACCCTACTCCAAGTTTTGGAACTAAAAGCTTCCTGTAAGCAAGCAGGACTCCCAGCCTGCCCTGCTGAAGTGCTGAAGAACCACAGCACCCTAGCATTAAACAGCAATTCGGTGCACATTTACTCAACCGTTTTAATTTCGGGGACTGCAATCACCAAAATCACTCTAACTCCGTGAAAGATCCCAGCTGGCTCTTCACTACTACAGAAGTGGCCCAGTCAAAGTTATACCCCGGGTACAAATGAAAACTATGATTTATTTAAAAACTGTCTTCCACTTTTTCCCAAGACAACTTTTTCCACAAGCAGCACAAAACCTGTTTCAGTTTTCAGTACACCATCAGAGACCTGCAACAGGTAACGTATTTGGTTGTTTGAGGGGTACTTTTGAGGAAACTTGTCAGTTTTTATAATCATTTACCTTTCCCTTGTCATACAGTGCTCTGTATCAGATTTGCTCCATAAACACCTGTATGACATGGGAATTAAAAAAGCAGCAAATGCGGTTTAAAGAGTATGAGAAAAGTAGAGAGCCTGGGAAAGCTTAGTCTGCCTAAAAACTAATGGTGGGCTCTGCACGATTTGCATCAACTAAAACCTATGTTTATGCAGGGATAAGCCCCTTGGGGGTGGTGTACACTTTAGTGTTGCTATCGTGCTGAAGAAACAGTAGCAGCATTCATTGCAATAGTATTTTTTGTTTCGTTAGTCAGGACCTGCTTTATTCTGTCGAGGAAATACTAGGCCAGACTAAGCTGCATCTCGAGCAGCGGCAATGCATGCACAGCAATGGCTTTTTCCAGTTAAACGTGTTCCAGGAAAACAGTTTAGTTTGAAAATTGTGTGGTATATTGCAAAAAACACCTCTAAGGATGATGTGGAGTCTTGTTTTGGGGATTATGGGATGCTTGGTCCCCTCAGTCTCCAGCACAAGAAGTTACTCATCACAAGTGCAGAAGGAGTCTCACTTATCACTAAGCAGAGCCTGTTTATAGGCGCAAGCAAATGAAAACTGAAGTCCCTAGTCCAGTTTTTCCCTTACATAAACTTGTGTTCACAGGTCTTAGGTCTTCAGCACAGAGGAAACATGGTGTCAAGTAGCGCAGCAACTGCTACCTTCTCTTGGCTTTCTGCGGGTGACAGTAATCGCCCCTTTGAGCTGGCCTCAGCTGCAAGCCAGGGCTGAGCACCGCCAGTCCCAGTATTTCAGCACATCAGGCATTATCACAACAGTGTTTAATTACTGGGCTACAGCTGGGATCCGCACATAGCACACAGGACTCCTCACTTTAAGCACTGGTATTCCGGTCCCCACCAAGGGAGCAGAAGTGCAGGTACAGCTCGGCCTGGCATCCGCACAGGCAGGTGGTGGAGACCAACCCTCTGAACCGCACACTGCTGAAGGACGGCAGTGGGACCCCTTCTCGCCTTTACATGCGGACTGTCTTCCCCGTAGTTGGAAGATTTGATTTATGTAACAAAGAACTTTGTGCAAGGGTGAGGCTCTTGCATCCAACTAACAAGACGTGGTTTTACCCACCCCAACATTTCTATTAATTCTATGGATGGTTTGTAGAACTGAGGGAGGAATTTAATGGTTTTGATTTTTTTTTTTTAATTATACCTAATACCCTGTCTCTCCAAGTCTCCTCTGTGCCTGAAGTCAATTTTTTTTCTGACTGAAGTCTTATCACAGGTGAAGCCAGCTCCTGAGGAGGGTAAAGCGTGGTTTGTAACTAACTTATGCCTAACTTAAAATTACTACAGGAATCTTCTTAGTCACAAGCTTCAAGGCAGCCACCAGACCATACCCGCTCCAGTTCACACACACCTTTGACTTCAGCAGAATCAAAGTAATGCCAGGAAGGAATCTGGACACTGAGTTTAAAAAAAACCTATTCTTTTACACAGTTGACTCCAGAAGCTTCACCACTTGGTATGGGGACAGTGTGATGTAAAACCTGATGATCCCATCCAACTGTAGTGAGCAAGGCATTGTCCGAAGGAGACCACGATAAGCCTTTTACGAAGTCTCGGTGAGAACGGTTTCTGAACCTGGAAAACATGAACACTCCATTAGCCATAAAGCAGCGTCACTAGGAGTTTATGGGCTTGTGCAATTCTTAACTGCACGACTTTGTTAGCATGATGCTCCCCTGCTTAAGGAGTATTTTCATCTTCCACTAAGCATATGGATAAATAATTAACTTAATGAAAAATCAACAAGACAATACAGCTACAGTAGTAAATACATTCTGTCTAGTACTTACACCTCTGAGAGGTCTGAGTCAAGAACAGCTACTGAACAGTCTTCGCTGATTGAAGCCAGTAAGGGTGAACTAGAGGAGAGAGATGAGACCACAGTTAGAACAATCAAATACAAAAAAGCTTCTCAGGGATAAACTTGCAAAAATCATTCTTTGCAGTGAGCCTGACCCAGGTGCAGACATTAAGTCTTACAAAAATGTTTTCATCGTCGTTTGTCAGGTTGCCAGCACACTAAGCAGGACTATTCTACTAGCATTGGAAAGCAAGTAATCCTTCCTCAAGCAGAGGTTACTGTAATTAGAAAAAAACCCACAATAAGTGGGTCAATAATTGTGAATACTGCAAAAGTGTTCTCGTGTATATTCACACGCTTGTCAAAACTGGGATGATGTTTAGTTTCATTCTATTCTTCACTAACGGTCTTCTTGAGAGAGAGATCAAAACTAGTACTCTCATAGGTTTTACTCTAAAAACAACTACAGCTTTCAGGTGTATGTAGTCACACATTCTATGCCAATATTTCAGACTGTACCTATGTGTGGAAAATGCAAACCCCGTGATACTTCGGGCATGCACAGTGGAGCTGAGGGCAGAATCAGGATTCTTTGTGTCTACTAGTGCAACTGTTCCATTTTCATCACCTTTAAAAGAGGAAGGGAGAATGAGGTTATTAGCAAAATTGCCATATGAAAAGACAGACCTTGATTAGTCTGGTGAAAGTCAACTAATAAGATCACATCTTACCCAAAGCAAAGACGTCACTTTTCTGTGGATGCCACATGACTGAGGTAGGGAGGTAATTACAGGCACTGCAAACTGCGAGTAAAGAAATTGGGATGAGTGTGAAAAGAGTCAGTACAAAGATATTCCTACACTATCTCTGGTAGCACTGCTACTGCACTAAGACAAGCATTTAAAAGCTTAGTATACTTCTGCGATAGTATTAGACTTAGGTTTTAATAGACTTTTCTACCCAAACGGTCAAATCGCTAGACTTGAAGTTAGACACAGCGAAGGCAGGCATAAAATAATTCACATCTTCCAACAAAAACGCATACGCAAGCAGTGACTGCATACAGAAACATACCAATTCGAGTAGCTGGTTTGGGGCATCTGGTGTCCCAGAGTAAAGTTCTGTTGTCCTACAAATCCAAAGTGAATGAGAAGGTTTTTACAATTTCTTTGTGGAAGGGGGTAGGCATAAACTCAGATTCGCTGCAGAACTCCTACCGACCCACATTCAAACCCACAGCGCCTCTTCCTCTGTGTTAAAACGATGCTGCCATTAATTGCAAGTTAACTCCTTCGGTCATGCCCAGGACAGAGCTGGGAACTCCCACATCTTAATACAAACCTGCAGAAATCATCTTGCTAAGACGACTGGCAACTTACCAGACTGTAACATTTAAATAACACAGGTATGCAGCCTGTGACACAATAGGTGGTTTCTCAGTTACTGCATTTGACTGTAAATAACTACAGTTAAATCTCATTTGTAGATTTAGACAGAAAGCATGCTTTACCTCAGCACAGGACAGGAACACAGTGTCCTTACCAGGACAGGAAGCCACACATGTCACTGCACCGGAGTGAGCTACCAAAAGCACAAAAGGATAAAGAGCCTCAAAGATTGTATCCAACTTTCCCACATATTTCCAAGGACCTCTGAAGGTCCAGCAGTGTAATAATAGTTTATGCCCAGATACAGGGTTAACTTCTACTCAGCAATAGCCAACTGCTTCCTACCAAGCTGGTGAGCGGCCAAATCCAACCAGAGACACTGCAGTCAAGTCCCTGTGACGTGCGAAAGCTTGAGGAAGCCTCACCAGACAAGAGTCAGTTACAAAGAGGCCAGGGAGGACACAATCAAACAAAATATGGCCTCTGCCACTGCTGGAGATCACAATACCAGATCTCCAGACACTGGCATCTCCAATGAGCTGTTGTTCAAAACAGGGGTTAGGAGATCATCGATTATGTGCAAGTAGGAGGAAGACTTCAATACAAAAGAAATACTCTAAAACATGCTTAGAGATGCAAGGCAAACTAAGCCTTATACCATTCATTTTGTGAGGAGAAATTAACAACAGCCAGAGAAATAAGGCTGTGCCGGAAACTTCACAGTGGCAAACATTAGATCACGGCCTCAAGTGTGGTTTGGCAGACAGATAACCAGCGATGCTGCAGGACTGAGCTCAGCCTGCAGCAGCTGGCGAGGGGGCAGGAGGAGCGGGGCGATGGCGTGGCACTCACCTCTGTAGGAGTGCAGCACCGCCTGCTGCGGGAGGTCCCACACCTTCACGCTGCGGACAAGAGCGAGCAGTCAGCGCCCGGCACCGGCCCTGCCACACGGCAGCCGGGCTGGGGACACTCACCAGAAGTCCCTGCCACCGCTGACAGCCTGGGTGCTGCTGGCCAGGACGGCCACCGTCGTCGCGATGTCATCGTGCTCGTATTTACAGAACTTGTTGACAATGAGGGTTTCGTTCTCGTCCAGCTCCCACAGCTCCACGGCGCCTGGAGAGGGGGCACGGGGGGCGCTCACCTCAGAGGAGGCACCCACCTCCGCGACGCGGGGGGCACCCGCTTCGGTGGGGCTCACCCACCTCCGCGATGGGGACGGGAGGGCACCCACGTCATGGGCGGCCCCGGAGGGGGAACGCCCGTTGCCTACCGGAGTCGGAAGCCACCAGGATGCCCCTGTCAGCCACCCAGCGCAGGTCGGCGACGCCCGCCTCCGTCTGGACGCCGGCGGTGCAGAAGCCCTCGCTGGGGGCGCGGCGGGGGTCGGCGAAGACCCAGAGGGAACCGGTCCAGCAGCGGCCGCTCAGCCCCGAGGCGCCCAGCAGCAGGACCCCGTCTGCGGGAGAGGCGAGGGGAGAGACCCCGTGAGCGGAGGGGCCGGGCGGCCCGGCCCGGCCTCCTCACCCCGCTCCCCCGGCCCGCCCGCGGCCCCGCTACCTGCGCGGTAGTGCGCGCCCTCCAGGTGCCGCTCCATGCAGGCGGGAGCGTTGGGCGGGATGTTCCACTCGGGGCCGGCCGCATCCGCGGCCTCGCCGCCCGTCGGCGGCGCTGGGGGCGGCGGGGGCTGCTCGGGCGGCGGCTCCTCCATGGCGGCGGCGGCGGCGGGAGCGGGGCCGGCGGCGCCCCCACGTGCTCCTGCGCCGCGCGCGCCGCCGCCGCCTCTCGCGAGAGCTCCCGCCCCCCCGGGTCTCGCGAGANGCTACGGGGGGAAGGAGGCTCTGGAGGTTATCTAGTCCCGCCCATTACCTCAAAGGAGGCGTGTCTAATGAATGGCTACCTATTTTATTGGAAATATGTTTGAGTCTCATCTAAGAGTGGTTTTGGGTTTTTTTTTAAAGTAAGCTAAATGGAAGCTCTCGTTATTTGTAGTGTATTGCACGCCACAAGACCTCTGCATACAACTCAGCAGTGTTCGGCTCCTTTGCCACCTCTGCCTGAGAAAGGAGGAGAAGTACGTTACGGTTTGATCCCTGAGGAATTTTTCCAGTTTCTCTATCCTAAAACAGGAGTTACAGGTTAATACATACTTTTATTTTTATTTTAAAGAGTGTGCTTAGTTATGCTTATGTAGTTTGTCCACCGTTTCTGGCCGCTGAAAAAGTAAAATATTTGAGAAAATTCTTTTTGTGTACGCAGAAGGAGGTTGTGAAGAATGAGCCAGTGCAGCAGTTACTGGCTCTAAAGCTGGGCACCTGTGCTTTAAATAAAGGCTCAAAGAATGTTATGAGCTTGATCTAGTAGGAAGATTTATTTACCTGCTGACCTTTAAACAGAGATTTTAATCTGTTTCTGAGTGAGCAGAAGCAGCAGGTCCCATGCAAAGTGCAAGTTGCTTCTGCTTCTGGTGAGCATCCTTATGGCGCTCTTCCCCTTGGTGGTATTGGGTTTCTACTTATTGCCATGGTAAAAGAGAACACTTCCTGATCTTATTGTATGCCTTAAACTAGCTGCCTCTTAGGTGTTTTACTTCAGTGAGCCTCTTCACGCTTTGTACAATAATGCTGCTTTATTGTTTCTTTAGGGCCTTATATGTTGGGAACTGGACTCCTGCTTTACTTGCTCTCTAAGGAAATCTATGTAGTTAACCACGAGACAGTTGCAGCTGCCTGCATATTATCAGTCATCATTTATGGCGTTAAAAAATTTGGAGCTGATGTAGCAGCTTTTGCTGACAAACTTAATGAGGTAACAAAACAAACCACAATGTAACTTTGTAGTAGTTAATAGCTATTTTAAGTTATCTGCTTAAATATTTAAAACAATACTGTATCCAGGTTGTCATAAAAATCTGACTGTAATTAATCTTCAGAATGTTGCTTAAATGAGGTATGGTTTAGATTTTATGTTGGTATTGTTAACATAAGTCTTCAAAAAGAAAACAGTTCATACCAGCACAAATGACTTTTTTAAACTATGATTGATTGTGAACCCTAATTCTCCTGTTTTGCCATCCTTTAACCTCAGCTCTGTCACAAGCCAGTCTATGCAGACATTTCTCAAATCTTAATGCAGAATTTCAGAAGTTAATGAGAGATTCACTAGTTTTCCTTTCATCTTACTTACATTCTGAAGTATGATTTTTGTTTCTTCTTTCAGGAGAAAGTTGCTAAAGCTTTAGCTGTGAAAAATGAGGCTATTAAAGATCTTGAGACCGCCATTGAACAGGAGAAGAAGGAGCAATGGCGGGTTGAGGGCCGCAGTTACCTCTTTGACGCTAAGCGGGTACGCAGTTCCAGCTCTACTGTTCATTCCCCTGCAGTCTCCACTACATCATCTGGGTGCCGCTTACACAATAAGAAGCCGTTCGCCCTCTGTGTGTTGCAGACGGGGCCAGTTCCACTGCCTGGTCCAGTGACTTTGGCTGTTGAACACTTTTGTGTTCTGTTTTGTGTTCTTGCCAAACATTAACTCTTTGATTTCATCTTCTGTGTCTAGAATAATATTGCAATGTTGCTGGAAACTAATTATCGAGAAAGATTACTGATGGTGTACAATGAAGTAAAGAAAAGGCTGGACTATCAAGTGGCTATGCAGAATTTAAAGCGTCAGAAAGAGCAAGATCACATGATTGAGTGGGTGGAGAAAAATGTTATTCAGAGCATCACACCTCAACAGGTACTTGCTTTTTTTATCTGCTTTATGCTCAGTCTGTACAAATAGTTGCTGTTGGGCGATTCTGCCTTAAGCCAGAAGATGCTAGGGCATCTTTGGGTGACTTCCAGATGTGGTTGCAACTCATTCCTACTGCGAGTAAGAGCTAACAAGCCCAGTTACTAGGTACCAGATGCTTGTGTTGCTGGTGATTGAAGCTAGAATCACGTGCAGTGTTGGTTGTTGCAGCATAGAGCTAAGCTTGTCGTTAGATGCATAGCTAACAGGCCAGGGAACTCGCTTGTGAAATTCTGTGTGTAAGACCGTGGCAGCTTAAGATCTGCAGATGGGCTCTAGATGTCCTTTCTTTTAAGGAATGAAGCTGAGAACAGAAAAAGAAAACATATTCCTGGCACTGCGTGCAGATGCTTTAATGCAGGTCATTGTTTGGATTTGAATCTCAGACTTCACGAGCTATAATTATCCCATTTTATGGGTCCGAAAAGGAGTATCTAAAATGCATTAGAATGCATATGTGGCTTGTCTAAATGTCTTACATAAAGTCTTTCTTCTGAAAGCTGTTTTCCTTTCTTTTGCAGCAGAAGGAGAGTATTGCAAAGTGCATTTTGGACCTGAAGGCATTATCGAAGAGTGCACAGGCAGCAGTGTAACCACGTCTAATTCCACTGACATGTCTCATTACTTACTGTTGAAAACTGTATGATTCTAAAGTATCATTAAACAAACAAACAAACCACTCTGCTGTCTTTCACTAGCAGTAGCAACAGCAATGTCTTTTTTGTGTTTGAAGTAGCTAGATCGGACACACGAACCGCTACAGTTCATTGATAGTGGGGGTTCCTGTTTGGTTCTTTGTTTGTTCGTGAACACTTCCAGAGATAAGATACAGACCTTCGCAGTGAAAAATTCTGGTGCTAATACAGTGATCACTTTTTTGGTTAGAATTCTGTGTGGTAATGACCTATAGATACCTACTGCAACTGTAAAGGTGTTCTAAAATCAAAATGAGTGCCAGTGCTCCCATTCACCTAGTCAGTCCTTGGGGGTACTCAGAATGAACATCTTCGATTTTAAAAATGAACAGAAAAATAACACTTTCATAACAAAACTTCAAATGGTGATGAAAGTGTCTTCCTGTTCTGTGGAAAAGAGGATGTATCTGGCAGGAAACGTACCAAAAGCTACCGGAAAACCTGGCTGCAGCTGAACTCATCAGTATTAAGTTTCAAACAGTAAAATGGGTAAGTTTATTCTAAGGGTGTTTTTTTTCCTGGATTTTCATAGAAAAAAACCAAAAAGGTTGCTCTTTTTTGTGTAACAAGGAAAACAGTTTTATGTGTATTGTGATAATACACAGTATCGGCCTTTTCATTTCCTTTTTATAGGAAACTTCCCTGAAGGTTGTTGTTACCTCTTAAGTGTCCCAGCTGAGCAGAGCACTTACCTATGTGTAGTCTCATCCTTTTTGTGTTGGAAAGTGATTTATTTAGTAAATAAGCAGACTAGGGTGTGCTTACATGCCTCTTTTATATGGATTGATACTAGAGGTAGGAAATGCTTATTTTTAGTGGAGTTAGTAAAATAACACAGTTTTCAATACAACAAAAAAGAAAAAAAAGTGTTATTTAGAGATAAGAAGTAAAGTAAGCTAACTTAGGCTGAAGCTGGCTGACTTTTTTTAGATTAACAGTTCCTGAGAATGCAGGTGTCTTTCATAGTTTCCTGTTTTTTTAATTAAAAAAAAAAAAAACTAAGTTGCTCAACTTCCACATTTGGGTAACCCCACATCGGAATGACACTTGAGCGTTGCTAGTTTGACAGATTCTTTTCTCAAAGCGAGCGGTTGAGCTGCTGTGCCAACGCGTTGGGAGTTCTCCAGCAGCCGGCAGGCAGCAGCTCTATGGTGCCAGGTAAGACGGAGCTGTATCACTTTGGCATTACTTTTATTACCACAAACAAAACGCACTCTTGAAACGGGAAACTGGGAGGTCTTAACATTTGACTCTGGAATGTGGGCAGCAATGGACATGCAGGAGAAAAAGATGTCAGCAACAGAGAACAGGATGTTTACTTTCGTGTTACTCACGCTGCAGTTTGCAAGCCGTTCGGTGAGAAATACCAGAAATTTTGTAGTACAAGGCTATTTCTCTAAGTTTCCACCCCCAAATTTGAGCAGTCACTGTCCCTGCTTTAGTGGAAAAAAGTCAGTGTAACTTGAGAAAGAAAAGATTAAAGAAAGGAGCGTTTTATCAAGCTGCTTCTGATTATGGAAACGTTCATGAAGTTCACTTGGTTCTAGCTGCTGCAGAAATAATCCTGTGGGCGCTTTTTGTGAGTTATTCAATGCACCTCGTCCTTGTGAATGAAGGCAGCGTGTTCACCGATGTGCAGTGACCATGGCACGCGTGTCCACAGGAGCAAGGCGCTGGGAAGTAGGATTTGTGCTGAGTAATTGCCAGCTTTGCTGCTCTGGCTTTGGGCCGGTTTGTATAAGATGTCTGAAACATTGATAAAAACTAAAGTAAGTCTGTGAATGAGAAGAGGTTTGTTTTACTTTAGTCTGTGTGTATGTATATAAATACAGCTTTTTTTTTTTTCCCCTCCTCCTTTTAGCTTCTCTTACTGTTCATTAGTGTTTGCAGAGAATGGGAAGTCATTCCTCAAAAGCAAATGCAGGTATTTTCTTCTTTAAGGATTTTTCTTAGATGCAGTGTTCTTGACTGAATTGATACTGCCCTGACTTAGAAAGGGCTGCTGTGGGGGTGGCTTAGGAGGACATGATTTGCAGAACTGCGTGACTGACAAAGGCTGCTGTGGGACAGTAATATTATGAATAAATTTTTTTCTGTCTGGTGATTCCACTTTCAGCCCTCTGACAGAGAAATGTTGTACTTAAAATAGTAATTATTTGAATAGGCACATGCCTCTATGTAGTTCTTGTTGCTTGTAATATTACTGAAGAAAGTAACAAGTTCTAAAACCAGGTTTTGATACCTTTTTTTTTTGTTCCCTTCTAGTTACAACAGAACCCCCTTCCACTACTGTCGCTGTGCACACCACTGTACAAACCACTGCGGCTGACTTAGAAGCTTCAGAAGACAAATGCTGGATTGATAAGTAAATGCTCCGCCTTTATTTCCTGACTTTAAACAGAGTTCCGTGGGACTGCAGACTCCTCCCTCCTGTAAGGGAGCACTTATATGGGATACAATTTATGTCTTGGGGTTTTAAAAGCTTGCTTAGGATTTCCAAGTCTGTGTGCTGTTCAATTCATAGTGATGCTTAACGCAGATATGCATCTTTTAATGGGGCTTGGGATAAATAATATATTACATTTCATAAAGTTTGGTGAATCTGAGCACTAGTGATTCTTCAACACCTCTGTTAAAACTAGGCGTGCTGACACTATGTTCTGTGTATCAACAGCCATGAAATACTCTATGTATCGCTGGTCTTTCTCTCTGGCATCCTGTCAACTGTGCTGGTTTTTGCAGTCATCTACCTCATCAGAAAAAGTAAGTGACTCAGTAGAGGGAGTAATGGCAGATGATGATCCAGACCTGGTGGCAGAGAGCTGCTTGACTTCTCGTACTGCACATCTTAACATGGATGGTGCTAAGTTTCTATGCTCTTTGGGCTGCATCTTACAGCACTAGGGTTTCAAAGCAACTTCTGCTGAAGTTACTTCGAAAGAGGCTCGAATTATATCTCCCTTGAATGATTAATGTATTGATAAACAGGTCATTGCAGCAGTAACTTCTCATGAATCATCCCAGAGGCTGTTTTCATGGGGGAATTAACTTTAGCACTCATGAGCTGTGGTGGGCTTTGTTGGTTCTGTTTGTTTTGGTGGGCTTTCTTCATCCTGACAGTGGCCACACAGAATTCTCACCAAATTCATCAGCTGTGTTCATCCCAGCCACTTCCAACAGGCAGGCAGGGGCTCGGGCTGCCAGACGGCTTACTCTGCAGTGAAGGTCTGGGATGGATTTTACAAGCTACGTCGAAGCCATGCGCTCTCTGGTGCTGCTCTGTCACCCCGCTCTCGTGCCTTTCTTGCACTGCTGTCTCCGGACGCGGGCAGACAGCGCAGACCGGTCCCTCTCCTTCCTAGGGTGCGGGTGCAAGATATCACGCCAGAACATCCAAGAGCAAGCTCCCTCCCAGACAGTGACTGAGGAATCTGCTAAGAACGTCCAGGTAGAGGTCACAACTCTTATTTCTAATACTTTATGGAGGGACTTCAGATCCGTAATAGAATGGTAAATATTAATTTTTTTGGGGGGTGGGGAGGGGTTTGCTCTTGCAAGACTCAAGTGTTAGTTGACAGTTCTTTTGACTAAAGAAAAATGCTTTTTGTTTGTGCATCCAAGGCTTCAGCCTTTGCTTATAGTTATCTGGGGAGGTACCTTGGACAGTAAGAGGAAAGATACTCCTTCTCTTATCACAGCGCTCAAATGCCACACTCCCCACATATCTGAAGGGTTCTGGGGCTAAACTAAACCACTAATTAGGCAGGTTAGGGGAAAATCTTTTTAAACAGCAAGCATTTCTGCAATTTTCATTCATTATACTGATTCTTTGGAAGAATCAGGGTCCTGAGCTGTGCTAACAACTGGTCTGATCCAGCATAGCATTGACTAGATTTCTCACATGCAGGGACAGACTGTGACCGCTTACGGTGAGTAGCGCTGAGGACAAATTAAATGCAGGAAATTCCTGCTGAGATGTGATGCTCGCCCTCTCTCTAATGTTTGTGGCTTCTTTCACATCCCCAGGATGAGGTTGCCTACTCCACTGTGGTCTTCCAGCGCAGTCGGACACCAGTGGCTGTGTGATGATGAAGTTTCCAGGGAAATGAAGACACTTTCACTTTCTGCACAACAAATGTTACCAGAACATTATATCAAGGCTTCTGCTGCTCTGAGAAATGCCAGCACTGCTGTATGTAACATCAGCTCATTTTATAGTTACAAGGGAAAACTAATGTCTCCTATTCCAAACTGCTTTTTATGCTGTATTTCCTCATCTGTAGAAATCCTAGTGAGTCCTGACAGCGTACTTGCAAAGTTTCCATTTGTGTGTTTGCTGTTGCTTTAAACTGCCAGAGAGAACTGAAAAATTGAAATGTTTCTCTGCATCTATTCATATCTGTGCCCTTATGTTTCCCTTTTCTGTCACGAACTATAGCATTTTTCTTGGTTTTTTTGATTGCCAGGTGCTCTGGTTAGTTATTTTCTGCTTACTGGCATTATGATAATGAATTATTTGTATGGAAATGTCTGCTTCCTGATTGGGTGACATAAAAGAAATGCACGATCACAGTGTGACCTTCAAAATTTGTGGAAATGTTCATTCATGCGTTATTACCCATAGTGTTCTAAATACATTGTGAAAAATTAAAAATCGTTCCCTTTTCATGAACTGGGGAAAAGTTACCACCAGTGACTCAGTCTTAACAGCCACAGAGAAGCTTCTTTGCATGTTCCTGTGCCCACGGATGGGAGGTTTGTTGTCCGAGGAAGTACAGCGATCTCCATCTGTCCTACAGCGCTTCTCCTGCAAGGCTGAATTGGAGCGAAGTTTCCTGCCACCTCAGGGCTTCAGAAGCCACCTTGTTTCTGGTCACCAGAGAGGGTCAGATTCTGGCAGGTATTTCTCATTTCTGAAAATGCGGATGATTGTGTGCGTGCTGCTGTAAACGCCTCTCTAGAGGAATCTCTTCGGCAGGCCTAGTGCCCCAGCCCTGCAGCCCCTGTGCGCTGCCGCTGAAGACACAAGCTGGCAGGTATCGGAGAGGCTTCAAAGGCGCGAGGCTGGATGTGCCGACTGATGGCAGCAGCAGGCCGCAGCTGGATCCAGCTCAGCTCGGCTGCGGTGCCTTTGGTGCCTTTCCCACAAGCAGGCAGCAGAGCAGTGCCTCCTCCTCTGCCGGCTCCTTGGGTTGTCCTGCCGTCCTGCCTGCAGAAGCTGGGGGAAGTCTGGGGCACCGCTGAAAAGCTGGTGCACAGACACCATTACGTTCTGAAATCTTGTGGGTAAGGCTGCTGACCGTTTTACAGAGTCGGGAGTAGAACTTGTGGTCTTTGTTTTGCTGTATCTGCTCCCATCTCAGTCATGGCAGTTTCTTCACGCACTATTTAATAGAGAAAAATACCATGTTACTCCTCAAAATGTGCAGCTGCTGAGAGGTTCGTGAGGGATGATTGTAGTTGGTTCACAATTATTTTTTTGCTTACAATTAACAATGTTAGTCGTCTGCCCGACAGCAACTGGGAAATAAGAATGTCTGAAAGTTTACCTGGCTTGCACAAATGTTAGGTCACCATCCCACCGAGAATGCTACCTTCCTGTGTTAGATCCTGTCTTAGAAGTGCAAGAAAAAGCGACTCACCACGGGCTTCCCTCCACCCCTGAGACCAGCTAGGATGTGGGGTTTTTCATGTAGGTGTTGAACTGTACTGAGACTTAGCACCACCATTTCATGTTCTTTGTGAAACATTGCCAACCAGAGCACAGGAATTTTGTGTCCCTGCCTACAGAGCTGAGTGTGGTACAGCCCTTGGAGATGGAGGGTGACAGAGAACCTCTGTTTGCTGCATGGCTGCTAACGAGTCCCAGGCTCATCCCAGAGCATCCCTCTGTCTCTCCCACACCAAGGGCTCTCTGTAGTCATACACAGCTTTTAATGGTAGCCATCAGCCAACTCTTTGTTTTATAGACAGCTAGAGGAATTTGGGACAACTGCATCTGCTCATCAGAACAGAGGAGGTGGTGTGTGTCAGCTGTTTTGCTATTCTGGCTCTCCCGTTTTCTGTAGGTTTCTGCTAGAGATTTTTGTACTTGCGGTATCCTTAAAGACAAACTTTCACAGCAGGGATTTGGAAGGCAAAATGCATGGCTATGGGGAAGCCCAGTACAAATTGTCCAACCCTGGGAGCGTGGCTGGGAACGGCTCATGGGTTAAATGGTGCTTTGAAGGATACATGGACAGTAGTGGCCTAGGATATTCCCTGACATTTTGGGATTGACATCTGGTTGCAATGTCGAAAGGGTGGATTGTTAGAGCTGTGGGATGATGTTGATGTGACTGTCAGGCTGCATTTCCCTCAGCCAGCAATGAGTCAGCTCTCGCAGGAGAGCTAAGTCCTTTGCTCTCCCTGAGTGATATTTGTATACACAGGGACTGCTGGTACGTGCCTTCACCCATCTTCACATCTAGTTTAGGTGTTATTCAGCCTGTTTGATCTCTGTCTGGGGCTGAACGCCACAAGAACTTCCAGAGTAAGGGCTGAGGTGGGGACCTAGACCCACATGTGCGTTTTCCAGCCATCACCACCGCTGGCAGAAGTCAGGATGCATTTCTCAAAAATACATAGGCAAAGTTTGCTGCGCGTCATTCTAATAATTTTATGCTCTTTAGGTGGGACTTGTTTTTCTGCTGAAAGCAATCAGTTCTATCAACCGGTAATGAGAGATCATATAGCAAAATTCTGATGTACTTACGCAGTGACTTCCTTTGTTGGCCTGTTTATTAATAGAGTTGAACTGTGTAACAGGGCAGAGCTTTGGCCTGTGACAAGGGTTACATCAGATAATAAACTGAGATGTCTGATCTCAGCTAAAGGAGCAGATGCCAACGCTTTCTGAGATAAATAACAGAATGATGCATTCCCTTTTCTCGTTTTTCTAGATCACTTTCTTTATTTAAAGATGGTGAAAAAAGTGCCTGGTGAACAGTTTCAGTGAGTTCAGCAGTTCGGCTCATGCCTGGTGCTCTGTCTGAGGTCAATTTTGCAGGTTTTGCAGGGGTGAGCATTGTCTTGATTTAAAGCGATGGCTGTCTCCCACTGACAGGATCTCATCCAAAGAAGAGGAGGGTCCCCAAAGTCAGCGCAGCTTCTGGCCTCTCAGTTGAGGTGGTCAGCAGCGGGTGAGGGCAATTTCGCAATGCAGGTCGTCTGCGGGTGGATATGCTATTGTTTTATTGGGCAGGTGCTATCGCACACAAAAAGAATTCAAGGCAAGTCCAGCTATGTGTAAACAAAGGGCCCATAACAGGGCAAAAAGAGAAATCAAAAATATAACAAAAACACTTCTCAGCCTTGAGCTAAAACTAGAAGTGAAGAAGCAGTGGCTTTTACTAGCTGTCCATGGGTCTGAGCTGGAGAGCTATGAGCAGAAAGTCTGCCTTGTTAACAGTGCTTTGGGCCTCTGGTCTGCCAAATAACGCTCAAACCAATGAATAATTGGAAGGTCCTGTTAAATGAAGATGCTTGCCTGGAAGATCTGGGCTTGGTACAGCAACCACCAAGCAGAATTCTCTGGGGTACAATAATGCAGAAGATCATAAATGATCCTTTTGAGCTTAATGTCAAATGTGCATCAGATTGTGTAAGAGGAGCTTGCCCTTATCGTAAAACAGTTTGTGCAAGGGTGGGAGTAGATAAAACAGAACACATTTTCCCATGAGTTTCTTAACAAAGCGGTGTATCAGTGGGCTGGTATGTACTGGCAGGTCAGCAGTCATTTATGACTGTTGGTCAGTTGTTTTCTCTGTAAGAGCTGGTTCGGGTTTTTTGCACAGGATATAGGTCCTTAAAATTAAAAGGTACGTGGTTTTGAACTTCTTTATCTTGCAAGCATAGACAATGGGGTTCATGGCAGAATTGGCATGGGATAACAGGATTCCCAAGTACATCAAAGACTTTGGGATCTGCCACTCAGGGTAAAAATAGGAAATGAAGTTTATAATGCACAGAGGCAACCAGGATATTGCAAACAGGAACAGAACAAGTGCTAGAGATTTGGCTGTCTTGAACTCCTGTCCATAAAAAAGTCCTGCCCCTCTCACATTGGTTGTACTTTGACTGAGCTTTGTGCGGATGATGTAAAAGATCTCAGCATACAGAGCACACATGATGAGCAGAGGAACAAGGGTCCATATGAAGAAGACAAAATAAACCATGTAATCCATCCTCATCACAGAGGTAAACTGACAGTTGAGAAAGCCGAAGTTTCTTGATTCCATCTTGTTCCATCCAAACATGGGGACTAATCCTACCAGCAGGGACACAGACCAGCACAAACCCAGCGCCCACCAAACTCTTCTCTCTCTGGTGATTATTTTATATCTGTTGGGGAAGAAAACCCAGGTTGTGTCAAACAGAAGATTTTAAAGTATTTCAGGACTCATGTGTTCAAATACTGCAGGTTCATTGTCACAAAATGGAGCCTTAACTTCTTTTCTAGGGGGGGGGAACCAAATCATATTTTGAGATATGCCCTGACTCTTCATTTGTAACAGTTACTTTGCAGCACCAGTACAAAGGAAGATGCTTAAGTTCCCCTCTTTATAAGTGGATGTTTTCAGATACTTCATTTCTTGTTTCATTATGATCTTAGTGCTCCCTCTTGCTCAGATGATGCTGCTTTTCTACTAATAGCAGTCCTATCTTATTTCTCAGCTTCCTTAGGTGTACCTTACTTTTACGTTTGGTTTATGCCATTTGTAGGACCAAACTCTTCTTTTTTTCTTCAATTTTATAGGTCTTTTGCCCATGAAAAACATGACTTCTTTCATGCTTGAGGTTATGATTTGGATTTCTAGCTTATGTACTTTTCCATTCAAATATAAAAAGTGAATGACTTCTTAAGTTTGCCTTTAAGTTTGTTGCTTCTTTTGTATTTTCAGCAAACACTAAAAGGAATTCTAAACAAAAGACTAGCCTCAGAAACCTGAAGAAATCTATACTACTCTCAGCATCCTGCACAATTAACAAAATGTCTGAAGAATTCAACAGTTTGACCACAGACCCATCCTGTGGCCAGATTCTGATCAGCAATGACACCGAGCTACGGGCCCTTGCACGAATACCCCAGGGTCTGTCCCTGCTGCCTTGTGAGCTGCAAGGAGCGGGTCCTGCTCTGGAAAGCTCGTCTCGGGTGGGCTTTTAGGCACAGGTATTGTCTCCATGTGCAAGCAGGCATTTGGAGCAAATATTTGTTGGAAAAGGGCCAAGTTAAAGAGAGAGGAGGTGGCACTCATGGGGCAGAGGTTGGGCACAGGAAAGCTGGCAGGAGCGGGGCGAGCGGAGGGTCTCGTGGCGGTCCAGCACTCACCTGGTTGGCACCTTCACTCGCAGGTACCGGTCGATCGCGATGGCCAGGAGGGAGAGGATGGAGGCGTTAGTGAAAACCACCATCAGGCAGCACATAAATAGGCAGGTGTAGAAGTGGACGCTGATGCCCAGGCTCACCACGATGGCCAGGGGCATAACGAGGATCCCCACTGCCATATCAGCTAGCGCCAGGGAAACGATGAAGTACAGAGTCGTGTTCTGAAACGTCAAGTTCAACTTCACCACCCAGATGACCAGGATGTTACCCAGAGTGGCAAACAAAGCAACCAAGCACTCGGTACCGATGTAAATCCCATCCACGCTGCTCAGCTCCAGGCTGTCGTTGGGCATGGTGAGTCGCTGGAGATGCTCCCGCCCTGGTTCGAGCTGCAGAAGGGAGCATGGGCATCGATGACCTCGTGTGGGATTCGTCCTCGGTGGCTGTCACTCAGTGGTTCCACTGACTTGGGCGTGCAAACCTCTCCCAGTATTTCACGTCCTCAGCACTTGGGCGGCAGATCAGCTGTTGCCTTTCAACAGGGCTGCAGATTCCTTAGCATCCAGGAAACGTTCCCTGCATCTCCTGAAGCTCGCAGCATTCCTTCAGCAGCCTAGGATTCGTAAAGTACTTGGGAAAGCTATTTTGAAGCAAAAGAATGGAAAAGCCCACAAGCCTGCTTACTGGCAACCTATAAATGAATACTTAAACTGCTTCCTCTTACAGACTGCAGTTTTAGAAGTGAGAGAACTGTAATGTGCGAAGCTGCCACTTATCAATCTAGATAATCACTTTGCAGTCACTATAGGAAATGAGGCAATGCAGGGGACATTAGAAGGGTTTCATTAAATTCCAATACTTGATTTAATTCAGTGTATACCATTTCAGTTAAGGCTCTGAGGTGGCTGAAAAATGCTCTTTCCTTGTAATGCAGTTGGCATTTTCAGTGAGAGCCCTCATTTCTGCTAGAAATCAGTATGACAGCCAACCAAGTCGTGTTCAGAGAGTGGCATACTTTCCTATGCTTTGCTTATGGAAGATGGTGAAACCAAGGAAAGGTGTGGGAAGTGAAGTGGGGCGGAGAAGGTGTGAAAGCTGTGACCTGTTTGCTGCGGGTGAGCCGGGCAGCGCGTGGTGCCTCGCTCCTTGATGTGTCTGCAGTGTCAGAGCTGCTCCCGTTTCAGATTTAACTGAGAAGAAATGCAAACCTGTGACCTCGTGTCAGCCTGCCGGTTGCAGGGTAACCTGGCTCTTGGGCAAACAGGAATGCACGCTCTCCAGGAATGAGTAAATAGCAAGTAAACGACTGGGTGGATGGTGCCATGGTAGTATAATGAAGCCTTAAGCAAACACGGGCAGTATTCTGTTTCCTGGACACTGAGTCCTCCAACTCTTCCACCAAACTTTTTGGCAAAACTGAGGAAGTGAAATCCGCCATGGGAGCAGACAGAGACAGAAATAAACGAGACTTCTTTATTCTCTGCTGTCAAAAGAGTAGGACAAATTCTGCTCCCTTGATATCAGCACGAGTGCTTCTTCCTCCCTGATGGAGGGCATTTTGGTAGAATCACTGCTGGGAAAATGGTGAGCTGTCTATAGTCAGTCCCAGTCTGCAACTGAACTTGTCTGTGCTGGTTTTCTAATCGAATCTGACACCGGGTACCTGCGGGTGCAGGAGGTAAATCCCGGGAGAGGCCCGTGAAGGTCACAGGGGGGAGGTATGCTGGGATTTTGCAAGCTGAAAGAGTTCCTTCCCTGGGCGGTACCTGGGAAGGAGGGGGCAGCCGGCACTTCGTGGCTTTGAGCAGACATGGGAAACCTCCGTGTCCTCCAGGCTGTCAGCTGTGCTTGGGTGAGAGCGGTCCCTGCTTCCTGCGCTGACTGTGTGCCTCCTCCTGTGGTCAGGGCCACCAGCTTCCTTCTTCTCTCATCTACTCCCGGGGCTGCAGCCAGATCTCCCGTGGAGACAGTTACTGCCAACCTGTGTTATCCAGGCTTTGACAGGGCTCACCCTCCTGCGGTGCCCTGTGCCTGCTCCAGCTGCCTGGCACCTTAGGGGAGCAGCTTGTCTAACGCAGTCAAAAGAAAGCGTTTCTCCCTCCTTTTGCCCCAAAGCCAGCTGAATGTCTTCACGTTTGTCAGCCCCACCTCTTCTTTGTGGCAGGGGAACAGACTAGATCGTTCGGGGCCCCTTGGCCCTGTTTTCTCTGGTGCTACGCCTGCGTGTGGTATAGACTGAGTGGGCTTTAAAGAAGCTCCGAGACGCAGCAGCCTAGCTGCAGTGCCGTAGAGCTGTGCGTTGGCTAATTCACCCTGCCAGGAGGTGCAGAGCACCCAGATGGGGCGGAGATGGTGCATTTGCAGCTAGAACAGACCAGCAAAATTATCACAGGCAACAGGTAGCCCCTGTGGTTTGCTCACAGTGTGATGCTGCCACTGTATAACATTGACTCTTGCACAAAAGCAGACAAAAATGAGCTGAAGCCTCAAGGAGACGGGAAGAAAGATGTTAGAGGGTTTGCTATAGAAGCTCTGATAAATGGATCTTCATGAACAATTTGCTCTGCTCACCTTTGAAGAGTGAGTTGTGTATGCGGATTGGAAAATGTGCAAAACTCTGAATGGGGGACTTAATTTAAAGCAGATCGGGGAGGAGCTGGCTTCTGACCTGGCTGATGGAGTTAAGAAAAGAATTCAGCACAGCATTTTGTAATTTTGGATGTAAACAGCCTCAGATGTCAGTAGGCAGCCTGGATGCGATCTATATTGTGATGGACTCGGTTATTGGGGTCCTTGCAGTGGTGGGCAATGCCTTGGTGATGTGGGCAGTGAAGCTGAACCCAGCTCTTCAGAAGACCACCTACTTGTACATCGTTTCCCTGGCGCTCACCGACTTTGCCATGGGGATCCTTGTCACGCCACTGGCTGTCTTGGTGAGCCTGGGAGTCCCCATCCATTTCTACTCATCCCTCTTCACGTGCTGCCTGATGATGATCTTTTCTCATGCCTTGATCCTGACTCTCCTGGCCATCGCAGTCAACAGGTACCTGTGAGTGAAGCTGCTAATCAGGTGAGTCTGGGGGAAGGTCCCATTTTATCATCTCTTCCCTATTTCTCTCCTCCCTTATATTTTCCTTCTCCCTTATTTGCAGCATCATAGGGCTTCCTGGGCATCGTTGGTTCTCTGGGAGAAACTCATACAAAGGAGAGGATCCCAAACTGTAGGCAATGGAGCACCAGCACTCCGGACACCCCTGGAAATTCAGCCATGCCTGAAAATTGTGAGCTACAGAGAATCAGGGAAGGGCTGCTCATGAATGTACATGTGCCTGGATAAGCTGGTGGTTGTTAGGTTTTCCCCTGGGAGACAACCATTTGCCTCCACTGATGCGAGTCAGAATGAACCAGTATTTCGGGGGGAAACTTTCTGAGGATTTTCTGAGGAAAGGCTTTGAACCTGCATCTGTGGGTTCCCATTTAAAAGGGATTGGTGACTTTTTGGAGGTTCCCCTGTAGCTTCAAAATCCATTTTAAATATCACAAGCTGCTACGGATCAACTCCAGAGAGCTGTGCTTAACTCAAATTAGGGCCACCAGAAATGAGTGCTTAAAAGCACAAGTTCCTGAATATTGTAGTTCTTTTTTCTGGAGAATCGCGTCTAATACCAGGTTATGGTAATGACCACCCAGGTACAGGGCAGCCATCACAAAGAAAAGGATTTGTGTCACCCTGGGACTCTGCTGGCTCATGTGTGTGCTGGGGGGGCTGGTCCCCGTGCTGGGGTGGCACCAGCACATGGGCAGCTCCAGCTACATCGAGTGTCACTATTTGGCTGCGATGAGAATGGATTACCTGGTGTATTTCAGCTTCTTCACCTGGATCCTCCTTCCCTTCCTCATCATGTGTGCCCTCTACACTGAGATTTTCTACATCATGCAGATCAAACAAAGCCTGAGCTTGGCAAGTCCTCTGGGAGGAGGAACAGTTTGTGGGAAGGAATACAAAATGGCCAAATACCTGGCCCTCCTCCTCTTTTGCGATGTCTTGGCTGCCTCTGGGCATCCTGAACTGCAGTTCGTACTTCTGCCCCTCCTGCGCCATCCCGCAGCCCCTCGTGTACCTGGGCATCCCGCTGTCTCACGCCAACTCAGCCATGAACCCCCTCGTCTATGCCTTCAAACTACAGAAGTTCAAAGAAATGTCCATTTTCATTCTGAGGATTTACATCCTGCTCCAGAAGTCAGAGTCAGTTATTTCTAGAGCAGAGCAGAAGGAGCTGGAAGTGAGCACCGTCTGAGCAGAGCCCCTCTCCTCAGCCTGTCTGGGGTGGATATGACGACTGAAACAGCGTGGACGCAACAAGAGAGGTGTGAAAAGGGCACAGACACCAAGACACATGTCTCAGGCCGTGCATTCTGGAGCAATAGTTGTGTGCAGAGCCTGTGTTCAGAGAGGTAACTAAGCTCTGGGCAGCGCAATGCCGAGTTCGGGTTCCCAGCTGGCTCCCAAAGCAAAGGAACTCCTTCGCATTTCTGAGGCAAACGCCGTGAGGGGTTTGGGAGAGAGTGGCAGCGGTCGGGGGGGTGCTGGATGTGGGGGACAATTAGTGTTGCTCATGTTACAGGTGTTTTTCTCCGTTCATGAGAAGCTGCGCTGGTTTGAGCAATGCAGGATTAATTTCTCTTTTACTAATTTTACTTTTCAGTAAAGTCTCTTTTAATGCTTGGGAAAACTGCACTTTTAGAAGTCTCTAGTGTCTGAATTTGTGAAAACATTTACTTTATAGACAGCTCTGGGGTGCGGGTTTCAAGATCTGAGTGGTTTTGAGCTCTCCAGGTGAGGGGACGAGGAGAAGCGAGACCCGAGCACTTGATCCAACCTGACCTACAGGATTATTTCATACCATGGACGTCACATTCAATGTAAATTAGAAAGTTGACTGTGTAGTGCTCTCTCTCCCTTGATGGCGTGGGTCCAGAGAACTCCTTGCCCCGCTGCCGGACCCTGAGCCCTTCCCTTTCTCCCGCAGCCGCGGCGCTCGCAGGTTCCCGCGCTGGCTGTCCCTGCGGGGTGGGCATGGCCTCCTGCTGATGGGATGGGCTGCGTATATTTTACATTGGTATTGGGATCAATATTGGTTCTTTAGACTTATTAATGTTAATTATTTAGTCTTATTCTATTAAATCTGTTTATATTTCAACCCTCAGGTTTCCTTATTTTTCCCGATTCCCCTTCCTGGTTAGGGAGGGCTCACGGGGTGGGAGAATAATTGTCTACGTGACAATAAATTGTGGGTTCCCCAAACCGCACCAGAAGCACCGCCGCGCTCCTCGGGGCGCTGCCGGGAGGTGGCAGCCGCCCCCTGAGACTGTGGGTGCTTGTGGGGCACGGGTCTCCTCACCCTCGGGGTACCCATTTCCCAACTATTTCTGCTCGTATTAAATGAGCACGAGGTTTTGTTTACATAAAATTTAACAGCATTATATCATCCCATGGCTCGCTCTTAGAAGGCTTTCCTGGGGGGACGCTGCCTCTCTCTAACAGATGCCCACGACCCCGCTGGTCCTACCAGGGCACAGGCTGTTGGGTTTCTTTTTGTCTTTCCTTTTTAGCAGCTGCGGACTGGAGATGAGTCCAGGAAAACGCCCGTTTCAGTAAACCTGTGTCCATGAGCCTGCGTAGGTGGGTGACCTGGGCCTGGAAACCCGTCGGTGAGCAGAGGGAGGGGGTCTCGCCCCGTCCCCAGGCTGCGCGGTAGGCTGAGCATGGGTTTCCTGGGCTGTAGGTGAAGTGAGAAATGCTTCATCAGCTCATTTCGTGACCCTCAGGCCAGACCGCGCAAGAGGCTGCTGCAGCCGCTCCTGCGAGAGGAGGGGACGATGGCATTCCCAAAAGGTACGTAACTGAGCCGTGCTTTTGCTGTCCCAGCTCCCCGTGCTTCTAAGGAGAAATAAAAGACCTGAAGGAGACAAGCCCTTTGGGCCCCCATCCCCGCTGGTGCAGCTGCGGGCGATGCCGTGGGACCCGCCTGAGCCACACCTGCCCCGGCTGGGGCTGAATCGGGGTTTTTCCGCCCTGTGCCCCCTGTTCCCAGCGGTTCCTGCCGGCAGGCACAAGGTGCACTTATTTTCCTCAGATGTTTCCTCCACCAGGCAGCATATGTTTCCTGTCCCAAATACGACAGAAGGGGGTTGCTGGGCTGCTGCCACTCCTCTGTCCCCAGCGGAGGACGAGCCTGTGCCCTTCTGCTCTCTCTGCCCTGCGCCAGCGCGGCTTCGCCCCCAGCCCGGGAAGGCGCAGGGGGCTGCGGGGGCTGCGTCCCTCCTCGCGGCCCTGCATCCGCCTTCCGTGGGCACTCGGCTCCTCTCCCACCGCCCCCCTTCAGCTCCAGCATCAGGAAACACTGGGGTGGAGGTTTTTATGGCTTGCAAAGTGATTAAACACTGCCTGCACAGAGGAGACAAACGGGGCCAGAGCGTGGGATCAGGGAGGGTTTTGGTGTGAAAACCAGCTCTGCCCTCCCCTTCGCACTCTTTGCTTACAGCATCCAACCCCGCATCCCAACCGAGAGCTCCCTCTGCTACTTCTCTTCTAAATTGCTCTCTGGGAAGCAGGCGATGTGCTCCCGCCGGGAGGCTTAGGGAAACATATGGCTGAGCTCTGTCATCGGTGCTAACCACCCTCTGCTCACCGCTGCTGCTGGCTATACTCCGTGTGCGCGTTTGTGTACCTATAGAGACCTGCTGCCCTAATATATAATCCTTCTGATAGTTGCGTTGGGGCGGTTGGAGTATTTGTATGCCTCTGGTGCCACATAGAGTAATGTTTTTTCATAAAAGCAGTTTGGATTCGAAGCAGGATGCCTTGTGCAGGCCAATAAAGCTGGAGGGACTGGGCTCTTGGAGCTGGAGCCAGCCCAGAGCATCCGCGGCCCAGGAGAAACCCAGCCACGGATTTGCTGCCACACAAAACTACCTGCCTGTGAGCAGGTCGCAGCTGGAATAAGTTTGTGACCCAGCAGTTTAAGGCTTTGGTTTAGATTAGGATTGGAAGGTGTATTTTTAGATCATGTTGTTTAGCTGACACGGCAGTGCCTGCAGAGAAGGTGGCTCAAGGAGGAGCCCGGGGCAGCTCCCATGCGGCAGAGCCCAAGGATGTCGGAGTCTGATGGGGTTAAACAGCGTTTTTGATTCTGGTCCCTGAGCACTTGATGGATTTGCCATTTAAAGGCTGTAGCTTGCTGCTTCTTGGATGGCTCCAGCGAAAGGCTTCCAGCTATTCCCCAAGGATCCTCCTACATCCTGGTGAGATAAGGATCAGGAAGGGAAGGTCTATCTGCAACCTCAGCTGCAGCTTTGAGCACAGATTCCCTTTTCACATTGGGAGTGGAGGGGAGGACAACAGATTTTCTAGAAAAAACCCATATTTCGTAGTGACACACAGATGCAGAAAAAAACCAATTCCTGCAACAATGATCTTACCATGCGAGCCAACAGCAGCGGCAGCTGCCTTCGTCCTGGCGGGGCTGCAAAACACTGGCAGGCAGAAGGCAGCCCCCTGCCCGCAGCCCTGCCCGCGCTCCCGCTCACCCCGGGGCTCCCGGGGGGGCTCCCGGCCGCCCCCCGGAGCCGGCGCTCACCGCAGCCGGGCCTCGGCGCTTTGAGGCACCAACGTACCACGCTCTTGGTCCTCTTTACCTTCCGGCAGCTGCTGCTCTTGTGCCAGGAGGGGTGGAGGAGGGCTTTGTTCTGAGACTTTAACTTTTAATGTTTACCTTAAAGGGGAAAAAAAAAAAAAAAGCTGCAGCTCATAAACCAAGAGGTGGGGAGTGGGGAGTGCGGTCCTGGCTCTTCCCTGCCTTGAAAGGAAGCGAAAGCAAAGAGAGAGAGGATGTGAATGTGAAGCAGGGTCCCATCTGGTTTAACAGAGAGTGATTGTGGTCTGGTGAAGAACGAGCCAGAAGGAGAGGCTGGAGCCTGGTGTTGGTGACCGATGTCACATCACTGCTCTGTGCCCCAGTTCCCCATCCATGCAAAGAGGAGGGTCACTCTGGTCTTGACAGAGTGCTCTGTGAGCTGGGAAGGGCAGGACAGGAGCAGAGTCCTTTGGGTTTCCTTCCCCCCGGTACACATACAGCTCCACCGAAAGGCAAAGTTCACTGTCCTTAAAATCCAGATTTTGTTCCAAAGATGATTTCAGCCACTGTCAAAAGCGAATCGTCAGTGGAGAATCAGATCTGGAACACTCTTCTTCCTCTCCACATCCCATTCCCTGAGCATGAACTGTGCTGGAAATGGGGGGATTCTCCTGGTGACTCACCCGCCGTGTTTTGAACAGCCAGAAAAGGCTGGAAATATGTGTGTGTGCTGCTGACAGCTCTCCAGCGTGACAGCAGAACATAGTCTCGCTCTTGGCTGGTCCTGGGTGTTATTTAAAGCAGAGCATAGAGTGAGAGGGTGTGTGTAACACCAGACTCGGTGAGCACAGCGCTGGCCGGAGCCGGCAGATGATGCAGTGAGATGCTCCGGTGTCTGTCCATGTCCGGCTGCGCAGCGGTGTGGGAGCCCTCCGGCCTCTGCTCCTGCTGACCCCCAGCCCTCTGCATCGCTGCTCGGGGCCGGCACACGGAGCCCATGGCACATACAGCCCACAGCGCGCGTGACCGTGGTCCTCCGGGCAGCCTGAGCCCGGGCTCCGACAGCGGGAGAGATCCGGGTGGTAATAAAGAGTGTCGGTGCTGCGAGGACCATGGCTGTGCTGGGATAACCTGCATCGCTGGCGTTCTCTTGGCATTTTAATTCCTGGGAGACAGTAATCTGTGGCTTTGCCGATTTCTCAAGGAGCGTGCGTGGGGACCTGGGCACCTCCTGCAGGGACGGCCCGTCCCTCCTCCCCGCCGGTGGCCACTGTGGGTGGGAGTGGAGCAGCCAGCATCACTCCCATCCCCTGTGGGTGGGAGTGGAGCAGCCAGCATCACTCCCATCCCCTGTGGGTGGGAGTGGAGCAGCCAGCATCACTCCCATCCCCTGTGGGTGGGAGTGGAGCAGCCAGCATCACTCCGACCGGCTGAAACACGGCCCCAGGCTCTGTCTGGGTGAGCGGGAAGGATGCCCCGAGACTTTTCCTGACGGGTGGGTTTGTGCCTCTCCCGAGCCACTGCCAGCCTTCGCCCCACGGGAAGAGTTTCGCTCCTTTTATATCCGGGGCCTGGGGAATTGCTGCCCTGCGCCTGCTGGAGGGAGATGCTGCTGCAGAAGTGAAACCAGTCCTCAGACAACAGCAAGAACTGGGGCGATACTTATGCTCCCTGTGTGGTTTTGCTCAGCCGGATTATGTGGCTTTGGATTTTTAAGCCTCCCGAAACCTGGGAGTGAGTGTATCTGTTTGCTCTTCTTGCTCGGCTCGTTCCGGAGCACAGCGCCTGTGTAGGAGGGAGCCCGGGCTGTCAAACCAGTATGGCTCAGTGGGTTTGCCCGCCAGAAGCAGGGACGGGGCTGCTGCGGCTTTGAAACGGCTCCTGGGTGTCACCCCCTGGAACTCTAAGTACAAACAGGGCAGGAACGCAGGGACAGGGGCTTGGACGAATGTTATTTTTGTGTTTCAAAATTAATTGCATTATAATTGGGGTTTTTTATGGTTTTCTTTGGGTGTGGCTATGGAGTGGGTGAAGCCGCAGACAGGACCCCATTTGATGCCAAATCCGCTCACCCGACGGCAAGGACCTTCCCCAGCCCGTGGGAGCAGTGATTCCCCCTGTTATCCCGCTCTCCTTGCCCAAGGCTGTTCCTTTCTCTCGAGGCATCTGGGGCCCTGAGTGACCTGTACTGTGTTTTTCCTGCTGACCCATTCCTTATGGGCCAAAAGGATTTGGAGGCTGCTGCAAACCGCTGACCCCCGTTTCTGCGGCAGCCAGAACCCTTCCACAGCCTACCTGGCACGGCGCTGTTTACTTTGCCTGTTTATTTTGCAGAACAAACAGGACTGAGATGGTTTCTTCTGCGCTTTCAAGGGCTTAGCAATACTTGGGAAATGCAGCTTTTTGGAATATTCTTTTCCCAGAGGTGCTTCTCCATCTTGTTGCACAGCGATACAGAGGCATTGCCCATCAAGCAAGAGCAGTTTTGAGCGTTCACCTCCCATGTAAGGGGAAATCACCTCTCTATTTCTCTCTGAAAGCGGTTCCCTGTGGCTGCTATCGGGCACCTGGCGGGTGGCAGCAGCGGAGCCTACGGGCACCGGGACCCACCGCCCAGGGCTCTCCTGCACTGCACACAGCTTCCTGTCCTCGTTCTTCATTAGGGATTGTTTTAAAATCCCATAAAAATAGCATAAAATACATCACGGGGAGATGAAAGGGAGGTTTGAGCTGGCAGGAGATTCTTTAAAGAGGCACTATTTACACAAATTGTCTAGCTGATGGGAGAGAAACTGTTTTGACATTTTATAAACTCTTCTGTTGATAATTTTGCATCTAAGTATGGCAAAGCGGGGGGGAGGCGAAATGGGGTGAAACGCCAGAGCTGAGGGCCCGAGCTCTCTTCCCAGCTCTTATTTTTGACCACCAGCACGTTATTGAACTGCAGTGGACTGCAATTTACAGCAGGCTCTGGCTCGGAAAAGGGAGAGGGAGGGAATTGCCGTGGCTCTGCCGCTGGAGTGGAAATTCCATTTAGCAGCTTCTCTGTATGGGTTTGTCTCCAAGAAGGGCTGCGCTGACCATGCCCAAAATGTGTGGCTCTAACATCAATCACGATAAACATATGGGCTTAATATGGGATCACTGATTTATTCTTTGTTTTTAATATTTATCAGCATCTCAGCCTACAAGTGTCCTGGATTAGATGAGTATTACCGAGGTGCACCTAGAGACTCCGAACCCCCCCAGAAACAATGATGCTTAACCAGAGGGTGTGCAAAGCGCTTGCTCACTTTCAAACAATACACGCCTGCCTTTCTTTTCCCTGAGTGGAAATCCAAAATTTAGACAAATGATTGAAGATGCAGCCTCTTGGATCCAGCATCAGGCTGAAGGCATGGCCATTTGTTGTCATTTAAAAGCCCATTAACACACTCGGAGTAGCTCTGCTGGTTCCTTTGCCCTGGCTGCCTTTCAAGTTAGACAGTTATTTTCAGCTTCTCCAAACTCTGTGCGCTCTTGACCCGAGTTCGCGCTCCCTTCCACCCCCACCCCTGCCCGGCGCTGCCCTGGGCTGCATGGGGACAGTCACCTTCATCCCAGGCAGATTCTGTGAGGAACGGTGGCACTGCAGCTTGGGAAGTACCTTCGTTTCTTGGGATGAAAGGTGCTTGCCAGAGGCAGAATGTTATTTTTATTATAAAGCTGATAATGCCTGTTTTCTGCCCAGTGAGAGACGTGTATAAGGCAGTGGGGCCTCATGGCTACGCAACCCGGGGTACGGGAGCAGCAGCCTGAGACCGTGGGGCGTTCGGACTCCCTCCAGGCAGGGACACGAGCTCCCGGGGGGCTGGTGTCACCTCGGCCTCCTCCGAGCCCCACGGCAGGGGGGGCTGGGTGCTGCTGGGCTCCCGGGGGCCACCGATGAGCTGCTGGGGGTTGAATTGAGCCCCATTACCCCTTTCTCAGCTTCTCCATCCCTCCATTACCCCGGCTGCTCCCTGAGCCCCCCCTGCCATGCAGCCACAGGGAGCCCGGCAGGACATCGCCCACCTCCGGAATTGGGGATTCCTGGGTCAGGACCAGCAGGAATTTAGTTGCCACAAGGGAGAAGGCTCTGGGTGTGCCTCGCTCCATCCTTCGCCTTCCCCTGGGTCTGGCTCCTCACCTCCTGTGTTTTGTGGAAATCTCCTGCCGTGGGTGAGTACTCCAGGATGGGGAATATCTTTGTGTAATTGATTTATGAAACATGACTCACTCTGTGACTGCCATCCATGGACTAATTCATCATCGTCAGCACAACTACTTGGGGGGGGAGCTTATATTTCCCCTGGATATCTTTTAAGTGCTTTTTTCCTGCCTTTAGTTCTCTAATCAAACCAAGGTCTTATTTATAGTACGGCCATTTATGTCCGGGTAAGCCCAGAGTGGCCCCAATGGCTTAAAAGGATTTACTCCAGATTTACATGGGTGTAATGAACAGAGGGATTTGGTCCTGGGGCTGCGGTAATCCTCTCGGAGGTGGAAGCAGAGGCTTTCCCCCAAGGAACAGTAATTCACGTGAAAATGAAGAAATGAAGCCCCACGGGCCCTTTCTGAAGATGTAAGGAGCCCATGGCTCCAAACCAAGAGGTGCCGCAGTCCTGCTGCCCCGGCATCCCTGTGTCCTCGTGCCCCACACTGTCCCCATGCAGGCTCCTGCAGCAGCAGCGCCCGCTCCCTGCTCCCTCGGCCTGGGCTCAGCTGGGAAATTCCATCCCGTTTTGCCATAAATCCCACCGGTGCCACTCGGGGCAGAGACGCTTGAGGCTGCTGTGCCCGTACCATGCAGCCGTGCAGCAACAGCTTCCCGGGACAGAAACCGAAGGTGCCGGGAAGGAAGGACAAACTTTTGCTCTTTATTTCCAGGGCAGTGGTCCTGAGAGGGCACCAAGTGCCCGGAGCCGCCCCGAGAGCTCGGCTCCACGCCGGACCAGCCTCCGCAAACAGGAAGATGCGCTGGAGGCAGCCGGGCTCGGCAGGCTGTCAGGATCCAGGCTTACCAGGGAGGCTCTTTAGGAAGGAAGCATTGTTTATACCATTTTATTTTTAATTTATATATATTTGGATCCAGCCCTTTCCATGATGTACGACAGAAATTAAGGCCTCTTTTGTTCTACAATTAACTCAGAGATGGTTCCTCAGGGGGGAAAAAAAAAGGGCTTTATTTTTATTTACTGTCTGCTTGCAGCAAAACACACACAGATCCCAGTGTAGTGAAAAATGACACTTATTGCCAAGGTCACTGCCCAGATGTTTAGGGAACTAAATTGTTCTTAAACACCTGCTTCAATACACAGTTTCAGAGTCTCGTAAGGATGTATCTGGAGTTTGCCTGTAAGACAGGTTAGTGGTAGAGGAATTGCAGCGCACTTACTCTACAGTGGAAGGGAATTTAAACTGAGAATTTTGGTGGCTAAATAACAACGCAACATTTCTTACTGGCCTGAGAATAAGATTTAGGGCCTATTTTGTGCAGCTTTACAGCACCCCAGAGCCGCAGAAGGAGCTGCGAGGTGATGGGATGGCTGTCTTTATGGGAGCTTGGATGGCACAACCAGTACATTTTTTGCTGAAGAAGAAATATGGGAAATGCACGTCTGGAAGCGTGGTGAGATACAGCGTTAGTGTTTGCATCTCCTCAGCTCCCCACTCCTTCCGCTCCGCTTCAAACGCGTGAGGCTGGGGGGTGATGCTGCTGCGCTGGGCTTTGCACATTTGGCAGGTGGGAAACGCAAATCGCGCTCCTCTGAGGTTTCGGTGCGGGGATGGAGCGGGGGGAGCCCGGGACCATGCCAGCAGGGCAGGGGGGGGCCTCAGCTGAGAGCTGTGTTGGACACACAGATATGGACGGACGGACGGACAGATAGATTTACATATATACAAACCGGCTGTTATTAGGTGTCAGGATGGAGTCCAGGCAGCGTGGGGTTTGCATCACCCCGGCCCCAGCTGCGAGCACGTGCCCCCTCCAGGAGGGACAACTGCCACATCTCTCTTGTCCCCAAAACTCCGCGCTGGGCTGAGCAGGGAGAAGAGCTGTGCCCGGAGCAGCCAAGCCCTGCCCCTTTACGAAGCCATTTGCCCCACACCAGCGAATGTTTGATTTCCTTATCACGTGGAAGTTTAATTTGCGGAGGAAATCCTGTCCCCCACTTGCCTGCCTGGCACCACCGTGGCCTCATGCCGTGCCCTGCCGTCATTAAGGCAGGAAGGATCGTTACTGCCGGCCTGACGAGCCCGTGGCCAAGGGTCCATGGCAGATAACGCCATGCAAGGATAAATTGCAGTATTTCAGGTCCCTTGGAAACCCAAGGCAAACATCGTAATCGGTTCTCAGAATAGCAAGGCCACTGACAAATGGGCGATTTATGGCCACCTTGAGCTGCAGCCTGACAGGCTCTGCCATCCTGGGGAGCTGGGGCTCAGAGAGGTCATTTGGGAGCCTTTGCTGGAAGTGTACCCGCTGGGCACCCAGCGCTGCAACAGGGGAAGCACTGCCTGGGCCTGGAGGAGAAACAGCTCCAAAGCAGAAGCTCCAGGCCCAAAGCTGCCTGTTGTCCCTCCATAACGGATGTCCTTGTCACCGCCAGTGCTCAGCTGAAGGGCTCACAGATTTGACAGGGTGACGGCAGTGGGCAGGCAGAGAGAGACTTGCTCCGTAGGGGTGTGCAGGTCACAGCACAAGTCACCGTGCGCAGAGGAGACGCGGTGACACTGGGAGAATGACACCAAGGACATTTCTTAGCAACTGCAAGATGTTAGTCGCTCTCATTCTGCATCACACCTCAATGGAAAAACCCTGTGTGCGGGCTGCCGGGACGCCTGCCAGTGAGAGGCTCCTGGTGAAGCTGCAGGAGCGACCAAGCCCCAGCAGATCCAGCGCTGAAGTGCTGCTCCTGTCCCGCCGGCATTGAAGCGCTTGCAGGACCGTGCCTGGGAGATCCCAGTCGGAATTACAGGGAGGTCACGGCAGTCACCTCCCCGGCTCCCGGCCAGCCCGGCAGGATGGCGCGTGGAGGGGCTGGAGCCTGCGCTGGGCCACCCCGCGGAGGGCTGGGGGGCACAGAGCCGAGCGGAGGAGCCACGGAGCTGCTGGCGGGGCCGGGGACCCCGGCTCCCTCCCGGGGACGTGTCCTGGCAGCAGCGCGGTGGTGACGGGAGCCATCAGTGAGAACCCGTCAGTCTGGTATGCGGCACCTCACCACAACACACAGCGCAGGCAGTAAAACAAGAGATGAAACGGGCTGATATCTTTGTGGTTTCTGTAACTCTGGAAATACAAGTGGAGTTTTCTCTTATTAAGGTAACTCCAAGAACTGGCCCTAGCCACCCCACGAGCTCGGTACAGGGTCTGGGATATCAGATGGACGGCAGTTCTTGGGAGACTTCCTGGCTGTTCTGAGTAAATGTGAGATCTCCTGGCAGATAAACACCCGCAGAGCCGGCACGCTGCTTCCTGGGGAAAGCAGCCCTGGGAGCACAGCTTGGTTCCAGCCCTCCCCACCTCGCAGGGACAGCCCCGGGGACTTGCTCCTCGCTGGCCCTGCCTGGAGCGGGACTCAGTCTGACGTCCACCATCCGTTTTAGTGGGAAGCCAAGAAACTAGGCGACCCAAAACCCGGCTGTTTGTCCCCACACCGCTAGGGTCATTGCTGGGCTGTGTGCTGGGAGGGCAGAGGGTTCAGGTTTTTTTCCAAAACTAGGCATTGCCTGGCATAAATGCCAATACAACTTTAGTCTGTGAGACTTTAATCTTCACCGCTGCCGGTCTTACACCCATACCATCATCACAGTCAAGAGTTTGTCATATCCCAGTGGGCACGCCTTGGGAAAGCAAGAGGTTTGTGTGGTAAATAGAGAAGGAAAAAAGTATTGTGTACCAGAACAAATGGTTGCAATTGTTCCGAAGGCCTGTGAGTTGAAGGAAAAGATCTTGAAGGTTTTGCATGTTAACGTGGGGAGAGGAGCCGCCGCTCCATGCAGTTGGTCACAAAGCAGTGCCAGCCCTAAGCCTGTCCCCAGGTAAAGCTTTTCTCCTCAGAGACAGCCCTGAAAACAACCCTGACAGTTCAGAGTCATTACATCATTCCTTGTAATATGGAAATTATCACCAAACACTGCTTTTAGGAAATGCTCTGTTTCCCACCTTCTGGGCTCAGTTACGAGTTTTGCGAAGCCAGACCCAGGCGGGCAGCGAAGGGAGCGGGGCTGCCGGCACCCGCAGTGCTGGGCTGGCCAGGCTTTGCACGGGGCACTCGGGCTGGGGGGGCCAGCACTTGCCATGCAGCAGGACAAAGTGGCCCCCAAAGCCGCTGCCCCCAGGCAGAGCCACCACAAAGGGGCCCGAGATGCTCCTGCTGAGCTCTCGCCATATCGAGCCAGCACCTCAACGCAGACACCCTCCCTAATGCTGAAACGAGCAGAGATAACATCTGCCGCCCCCAGAGCGGGTTTCTGTGGGTGCCGAGCCCCGGGGGGGGCTGCCCAGCCCCACGCGCCGCCGTCGGTGCCGGCGCAGAGCGGCAGAGGCCAGGTGCGCTGGCGCGGCGCAGGCTGGCCCACGTCTCCCGGCAAACCCATCTGCTGTGTTTCTCACATCATATGCAACTGTTTTGTCTTTGCTCATTTCTATTGCTAAACACTGGCTGGGAGATGAGCTATTTTAAAATGCATCTGCTGTTATTTATACAAACACTTTCTTTTCAAATGGCAACAGAGGAAGCTGTTGAAAGCCAAAGCACCCCCAAATGTTTCTAGGATGTAATTGGGCTGCTTTTTTGCTGGCGATGCAGACATGCGCGCTGCTCACTAGCCACAGGCATGATGGCTCGTCTTTTGAAGAGTTTACCTCTTTCTGTGACGTTTGGCTGTGGAAAGGCCCATCGGCATGTGCTGCCCCAGGGTGTCCCTGCCAGCCCATGGCTGCACTGTCCCCCCTGCCCACGGGCTCCACGGGAGAAACCCCACGGGGCTGGAGACCCACGTGCAAGACATCCAGTTCTTACTCAGGCAAAGTTTCCAGTCAACTGAGTCATAAGTGGAGTGGAAATTACTCACGACCTGGTGAGGAGGCAACAGCTGATTTCAGAGAGGAATTCATGGTTGCGTTGCCAGTTGGATGGTGACCAGGAGATGCTGCTTATGCCCAAAAGGGCGAAGGACTACTGTACTTGGGAGTAGAACATTTTCATTTCAGCACAGGCTGTGAGGAGACGCAGGTGCCTCGTGCTCCCTCTCGTGCAGTGTTTGCTTTGCTGTTAACATAAAGTAACAGCCTTTCTGGAGGAAAATACCTACTCTCTCCTGAGCAAGAAGCACAAAGCCAGTATTACTAGCTTGCATTCAGGAAGCAATCAGAAAATGAAGAGTGCCATCATAAGGCTAAGTGTTATTGTACTTGTAATTATAGTGGAGCGAGAAATAAAAAGAGCTGAGAAACAGCCTTTCCTGAAACAGCTCTTTTAAGACAAGCTCCTGCTGACAGCTGAGAGCAGGGGGAGTAAGGGATGGCTAGAGCCTGACAGAGGGTCTCCAAGGCTGTGGGATGATTAAGTCCACTTAGGAGAGCAGAGCAGCACTAATTGGAAACACACACCTCTTATCCAGGTACAGGTGAGTTCATTATTAACTCACTGATGTCTTTATAAACCCAGTCCTGCAGCCCTAAGCCTGCCCTGGCTGGTTGCTGGTGGCTGGAGTAACTGGTGACCTGGGGCAACTGGAATGGGTGAGGGTGGAAGATGGGCTGTCTGAGGGCTTGTGGTTCCTGCTGTATCCCATCGACTGACCCTGGAAGGAACTAGCTGTCAACTGGGAGGCATCAGGAACAGGTAATGAAGAAATCTCATAGATCTCAAGGGCTTTCCAGCTGCTTATAGACAAGTAGCTGGATTGCTGCTTTTACCGACTAATCAAAATTTACCTCTGAGCTATGCTACAGCCATTGTGTGACTGTGTTTAAACAAAATAAGTATTTAAAACCTATGAAAAGGAAACATGGGAACAAGGACTTGTTGAATTAGACTTTCTCCTATTTCAATGTATGTGACATTTAATCTCGAGGCAGGGTTTGTCTTGTTGTGTGTGGTTACTGCCATACCTACATTCAAAGGAATGTCTCTGACTTCCTCTAGTACTTAAAACTTAACTTTTATTTTAATTTTTCCTTTTCCCCATACTTCCTGGACCTGTCCTATACTGCCTAATTTATATAAAATGGAATTAGAAAAATGGAAGCTGCATGTGTCCTAGAAACAGGTGAAAGCAGCTGGGAGCTGCTTGTGGAGGATGAGGTCCCTGGGTGACACACCAAGGCACCACCTATTTGTGTGGGGTGAGCGAGTGCTTGGCTCCAAAGTGCTCTACAGGAAGAAGTTGGCTAATAGCAGAAAACATGGGGCTGAGGTTGCCTTGGAGCAGCGAGCACAGCTTGACAGCTGAAAGAATAACACTTGTTATTGCTTGTTTTGCACTCTACTGTCCCAGCCCTTTGTGCTTGAGACAGTCTCTCTCCTGGCTGTTGCTGTGTGGGGCCCCAGGGGCTTCAGTCCCCTCATTTGGGCTTTGTCTCGTGCAAATCCAGCAGCTCTGATCAAGTTACTGCCCAGTTTGTACCTGGGAAAGTGAGGGCAGAATCGGGCCCCGGGCTGGGCTGTGTTACGGGGGTCTCTGCACAGAGACACCCGCCAAGGACGCTTGTCGGAGGGTTTGTCAAGTGTCCCGCAAACGTGCGTCGCTGTGCTCTGCTCTCATCAGCTGCTGTTGTGTGAGTGAATCCTGCATGGCCTCGTGCAGCCCTCGCCTGGGGTAAGTAACTTTCCTTTTCACAGATGAGTAAAATACTTTGTTGTTGTTGTTTTCACTTTCACTGGCCAGCACAAGCAGGAGGCACATGGCTTTCTGCTTAGCAGCGGGGTGGGACTGCTCCGATGTTTCCCCTTTGTAGAGACCCGTGTTTACCAGTGGGCTGGGAGGAAGGATAAAACATCTGCAGCTGGAGAAAGTCCCAGGGTAAAGGAACTGCAGGCAATGCAGCTCCTCCAGTGTCCTTACCAGAGAAGACCTGCGTTTCCAACTGGAAGAGGTCTGTGTATAGAGCTGTGTGGGGAGTCTCCATAAAGACTGTAGAGGCCCCCCGTCACCCTTCTCCAATTCACATCCATGTTTCTGCTTGGCCAGGAGACCTGTGTAGGCATAAGCTGCTGCTGGGTTTGATCCCACCCCAAGCTGGGACCGTCTCCCAGCTTCTGAAACCCAAAATGGCCTCTCCCATCCAAACCCAGCCACAGCACGCTGCTCGGCAGCAGCTCTCTGCCAGGGGTGGACTGGCTGCGTCGTGGGGAGATGCCTGGATAACAGATTGCTTGGAAGGCTAATTCAAAAATAGCTCCACAACCAACACCTGTGATTAAAGACAAGAGAGGCACACAGGCTAATGTCTGGGCTCCTGTTTTAGCTCCTCGGGGTCATTTCCTTGCCAACAGTCTCCTCTGGTAGTAAATGCCAGGCTGCTACAGTTTTGGACAAGTAAATTCTTGCTTGCAGAAAGCAAAGCGTAAAAGCAGCCCATTATGTTGCCATTAGACTAAAAAATGGGAAACCCTGTGTATGATAATAAGCAGTTCCCTGCCATACCTGAGCAGTGAGAAGTGTGATTTGTGCTTCCTTCCCTAGCGAGTTTCACAGCCTCCTATGATATTTATTTATAAAACCCTTGAACCAGAAACCCGTATCAGTCTCTGCCTTTCTCCCTACTCTGCAGAATCGCAAAGGGCAGACACCAGACTGACACCAGGCTTTTCTGGCATGCTTGCAAGGTAGGATAATGTTTGGGAAGCTGCGTAAGAAGCCTTCATCCCACCTCACTTTTGGAGAGACCAGTGGAAGTCAAAGGAGGAAAGCCCAGGCTGATGGCACTTGTGACAAAGGGAGCCCTGTTCCTGCCTCCTCGTCCTTTCTGCAGTCCCTGTGCTCACAGGTAGAGACACCTTGAAGGCTCAAACCTGGCAAGTACTTCGGTGTTTGCAGGTACCACTTGGGGTTCAGCCCTTCCTGCTGAGGCAACTCATGGTACTGGCTGAGTTGGGAGAGGAGAAAGGCAGGAGCTGCCCCAGGGCTGTAGCTCATGGAAAAGCCAGCCAGGCTTTCCCTTTGGGAACCTGCTAGACCTTCTGTGGAGCGCTGCCTTGGGACCAGCCCTCCATCCCCAGCTTCCACACCTCCCGCTTATCTGCCTAATTATCCTGTAGCTTCACCCAGTCAGACAGTGGGCATGGAAAAACTGGGTCTGCTGCAGCCTGAGGAGGGCTGGTGTTTTCAGCAGAGGGGTGTTTGGTCCCATCTGTCTGCTCTGGTAACAGGCTCGTGGCTCTGGAGCTCACCTGCCTCCATGGAAGGTGTCGGATGTTGGTGTGTGTCACAGGATCCTTTACGCTCTGACACAGCACCCTCCGGAGCGCTGCCCTGGGCGCCATGGGGCTGGCGAGGGGAGGCGATGAGCCTGCTCAGGGACCACCCGGCTGCCAGTGATGTGCATACACACTGATAATAACATAATTAAGTCATTATTCCTAATGATACACTGCATTCTCATTGGTAAAAATAAAAATATTATGTTCGCACTTCAAAAGCTCATGTTGAGGTCTTTGTAATGAGTGTTTTTTCCCTATTCTTCCATGACTATAGTTTGAAAAACACTATTATTCTAAGTTTAGAGAGGACCATTTCTTTTTTTGGTGCAGTTTAAGTTCATATAATCAGGATACAATCATCATGCAGTCAGCACCTTTACTTTTAATGACCAGAGCCATAATAATGTGTTATTAGCCTGTACAGTGTCAAATACACTTTCATTTAAATGTGCTGTTGATGTGTGTTACTGCACTGACTTCTGCTCTCTGCCCCTGTGATTCTATCAGCCAGGAATCCACCCTCATTATGCAAGTGCAAATTATTTCTGGATTTCATTAAATCACCAAATGGGCATTAGCTAGATATTTACATCAGCTGAACTTGTGATAATTTATCCGATTGGGCAATTGTTATTTTGGAATAAAAAAAGTCCTAAGGGATTATGATTCACTTTCATTTCTCTGTATAAAGTCGCAGCGCAACCCCTGCAACTCGGCTGCAAAACCAGGAAAAATCGCAATCCTGCCGCAGGTGCTGGGACAACAGTGTTCTCCATTCAGTCTTTCACTGCTGCCACATTGTAAGAAAAGGGGAGTGAGATGCTTGTTATCAATGGATTTAGATCAGAGAGTTCAGAAAATACGTTCTTGTGGCAACTCATGTTTCATATAAATAGAAGCGCTATGATAAATTACAGTATTTTTTTGCAAAACTGCAATGTTAAGGGCCACTGCAGATCTTGGGCTGTGTCCAGGACACACCGGGCTGTGTCCTGTGTCTGGCAGGATGTAGAGACTCGAGTCTCTTTGCCTTTTAACCTTGTGTTGTTGCAGAGGTCGTGTGGAGCAGAAATCCTCTGTCTGGGGATGTCAGCAGGTTTTGCCCACTTGAAGCAGGTGTAAGTGATGACATCAGTAATACTGTAGATGTCCCTGAAATAATAGGATTTGATATAAATTGGAAAACGCACTGAGGGAGAGACAAGGTGTGGATACAGGATTAACACCCTGTTGACAGACTGAATTTGCTGCCGAGCAAGCGCCCGTTGTACAAGAGATAAGGTGCAGCAGGGAACCGGCTCCCGCGCTGCCGTCTGTCTGTGGGGCCGTGTCCCTCCTGCTAAAGGAAAGGGGCAGCCTGGAGGCTGGGAGAAACAAAGATCCAGACATATTCCCTGTTGAACTCTGTAGGAAAATTGCAGCTGAACTTGGACCCCTTTCACCTCTTCTAATCATTTCATAACCAGGTTCACATTCATCTAATTTCACGTACTTGCAATGTCTGACTCAGCAATAAGTGTTATCAGCTTCCATTCAGACCTGCAGAAAGCCAAAAAAAAGTCGACCTTCCCAGAACAGACATCAAATAGCTGCTCTGTCTTGCTGAGTCAGGCCCTGAGTGTGCCTGGACCCCTATTGTTTTGAAATTTAGGAGACGGTCCACAACCCATGAAACAGATAAGTGTGTGATTCATTGGATATGGTGAAATTCTTCAGGCAGTTGTGCTGAGTGGGAAAAACCTACAGATGCATCGATATCTGGGCCAAAGTTTATTAAACCTTTAATTTTAAAAGAAGCCTTAGGTAAAGCCTTGCAAAATATTCATGTACCTCCACGTATATTGAGTCTTTTAAAGCATGTAAGAAGAGGCTCCTTGTGCAGCTTCTGTCCACAGGAAGGAATCGTTTTTCCTGACTTAACTGCTGTTTTAAAAGCTGTAATTACTGATATTTTGTCTGCATGTTTTACAGATACTGCCCCATGTTTTTTACAGAGCTGGTAACTTCCTAAATTCACGGATTTCATGATAATATTTGTATTTAGAGGAAACAAGTTGCTTGACCCCCAGCCTTAAGCATCCTTGAAGGCAGATGATGCTGCTGCACTGGCTGCCCCGCGGCGGGAGCAGTGACTGAGCCCCGCTGCTGAGGCTGGCGGGGCCGAGTCCTGTGGAGAGAGAAAAGGTGGAAATCCCTCTGCCGAGACTAGCCTGCCTCCAGCTATACAAATTAAGAAACAGTGATTCACCTGCTTGCTCCCAGCACGGTGGTCCCCGGGGAAGGAGATGCCTCGCCAGGACTTGAGCCATAAAGAACAGGGATTTATAGATCAGTATCAGCAGCTGTGAGTTGTTCCTGGAAGCAAAATTCTCTGCGCTGTGTATTTCTAATGCAGGCACAGAGAGCGTGAGCGGGAGAACTAGAGCACGGTTTTCCTCTCAATTAGAGCAGAGGATGAGAGTGGGGACTCTGAGCTGTATTCCTCTCCTGGCCACTGACTCGCTGGGGATTTCAGATAAATCATTCAATCTCTCTGTCTTGATTTCCTCATCTGTAGAGCCAGATGAGTGATATTTAGTATTTTTATTGGAGTTCTGGATGAAAGGCAGTGTGAATGCAAAAATATTACAGTTCTCCTCTTATACTTCAACAGATCTCCTGCTCACGTCCCTGAATTTTGCGGGTGGAGGGAGCGGAGAGCTGGGGAGGGCAGCGGGTGCACCGCCTGCTGTGGAGCACTGCCGCTGCCTTCCTCCGCAGCCTCACCATCAGCGTCCTCCCTGTCCCCGGCGGGGACCGAGGTGACGCCGTGCTGGCGAAGGCGAGAGATCCTCTGCATGTTAAGTAACGCTCGTGGAGAGCCAGGCAGTCAGATCATGGAAGCAATTGTAGCTCTTCACGGGGCATATGCTCATTTTTAACCAGAAAAAAAAAATTAGAAAATCTTCCTGAAATTTATTAACTGTTGACATTAGCTTTTCTTGAGTATGTGTTTCATAGCTGAACTACAGTTTGTGTTAGGAGTAAGGAAGCAATCTAACAGAGCACGAGACCCTGTGCAGCGGCTGAGGTGAACTTCTGACCCGATCCTTTATGCTCGGCTGCTCTCACTCGCAACCCCCAAGCAAGGTAAAAGCAGCATCGGGACACAGGTGTGTTCTTTCCTCTTTCTGCACGTCTTCTGGTTCTCCTTGATTACAGATTATCTTTTACTTCCATGTTACATTTCTTTATGCTTTTTAAAATAATAATAATTGTGTTATTTATCTTCTAAGTACCTGTGTTTCAGGGAACTTGTTTTAAGCTGTGCAGGGTGACGAGGAGGGCAGTCCCACGGCGGGGAAGCCTGTGCCCACAGTGCCCACGGACACTGGCCACTGCAGCCTCAAAGTTGCCCCCGGTGCAGGCATTGCCCCGCACCCTGCCCTCGATGAGGCACCGCTCAGGGCCCGGCTGTCTGCTGGCTCCCGGCTGTTTGCTGTCACCCGGGGCCATGGGTTGGCCCGGTTCGCTCGAGGGTGGGCGAGGAGCCGGTGCCCGGGCAGGCGGGGGGTCCCCGTGGGCCCC
>VXBO01009506.1:778481-816348 GCA_013400135.1 Rhinoptilus africanus
GCGAGGGGAGGCGGGCAGGCGCCGGGCGGCCGCCGCGGCCGAGGAGGGGGCGGCCGGCCCTGGGCGCAGCGCCGGGTCTGACCGTGCCGCGGGAAATCGCCCAAATTCCTGTGGCGGTTGGTGCGGCCGGGGGTGCGCCGTCCCGCCGCGCCCCGCGGTGTAACGGGGCGCGAAGCCCCCTGGGGACCATGGAGGGACGGGGAGAGCGGGGCGGCCGGGCGGGGGGGGCCGGGCGAGGGCCGGCCGTCGCCGTGCGCCCGCTCCTCTGCCCCGGGGGGGTTTGGGCAGGGGGGATGAGCCGGGCCGAGGGGGCGGCCTGGTGTCCCCAGCAGCAGCCATGCGGAGCGGTGCTGGGCCACCCTCCTCCTCCTCCTCCCGGCCCGGGACCGGCCCTCTCCCACCCCCTCAGCTCTGAGGCGGTTTCTTGTACTCCCTTCACTCACATTCGAGAGGCAGCTCAGAGAGAAACTGTCCTCTGGGCAGGGAAACTTTTTGGTTTAGACACTTCTCGTTAATTAATGTCTTTGCTTGCGATATTTGAGCTACAATAGGGATGGTTTTCGTGCAAGGATTTCTGCGAGGCTTCCTCAGCAGGAGGGCTGGGGTTTGGGCGATACCGACCGACAGAGAACTGGAATTGGCGCTTGGGTTTTGCTTTGCACACAACTTGGAAAGAGCTGCAAACAGGAAGGGCAAACTATGAAAACTCCTGGTTTTTTCCCTTTCAGTAGTGTAGTAGGGAGATAATATTTCTTAAAATAGTCACTTGACTTGAAAATGCCTGTCTGCTTTCGGAGTGTTGTATCAGCACTCTGTAATTTCTGTTGCTTTTGTAATTCTGAGTAGTAGTATTGCTCCACGTAAAAAGAGACACCACAATTTGAAGAGTTAAATTGAGAAAACTGGCTGTTTAGTTGAGCGTGGCTGCCTGCCCTCAAATGTTTCACTGTTGTGATTCTTGTCCTTGCTTTTTCTTACTGAAATGGCCTGTCATTAACTCTCTGGTGCTAGCAGATCCCTCGGATTCTGAAAGGGCTTTAACGTGGGCATTCGTGGGGCTTTTAGGAAGTAACGGATGAAGCTATGAAGAAACAGAAAGTTGTGCGTTACCAGTCAAAGTCTGTGCCTTTAACGAGAAGTTAACAGAAATGAAGCAACTTATGGGGAAGTTTTAGAGTGAGCTCCCCTGCCTTTGTGATATCTGCGATTTTTTTTAATTCATAGAAGCAGTGGAATTCACCATGTCCCAAGTATGAAATGCTGTCTGATTATTCTGACATCATTATCAAGTTGCTATAGTGACCTCATTACGCTGGGAATGCCGTGCTCACATCCTGTTGCTATGGAAAAGATCAGTGTAATAAATAGAAACATTTAATGTTCTGTTCGTCATTGTGGCAGAAAAAATGCCATCGATTTATTGATATGATTGCCTGAAGACTGACAACATATTCCAACAAAAGTTTTTAGTGCCGAGTTAGAAACAGGGAAATTGTCACTGGCAGCTCTCAGCGGATCGTCCCTTCCTTCTCTCTGCTGTGCCGGCTAGCAAAAGTTGTGAAATCCTAGTTTTTTGGACATGAGAATGCGTATGTCGTTCTTCAAGGTGGAGTCGACAGGAAGTGCTGCTCTCGCGTACGCTGCTGCTAAAAATAATCTGTTTTCATGCGCAGTATTTTCTACGCACCAGGAGGAGAGGAGTGTTTGTGCTCTGTCAGGCTAACATCATCCACAGAAAAGTGAGTTATGCTTATTAGAAGTAGATATTTCTTGTGGCCTTCGTAAACGTAGGAGAGTACGTCCAGAAGGGCGTAGTTGGTCTCATCAAGGGACCGTGTATGGTGCAAAGAAACCTTGATGGCACCGAGTGGGGCCAACTGGTGCTGGCAGAGCCAAGAGCCGCAGCTCCGAGGACTGGGAGGAAGCGGAGCGGGTGTCTCTCATCACGTGTCTGGGCTCTGGTGTGGCCGTTTTTAGGGTAAGTAGCTTTGCCGAAGATTTTAAGAGGACTGTGTGCCAAACGGTCTAAACTACTAGCACAGTATAATTCCAGTGACATGTTAACGCTTTTATTTGGAGACTAATGTTTACGCAGTTTATCAAAATGGTTTACATTTGAAACCAGAAGCTACAAATATAGAGACATAGACTATTTGTGATACATTTCATGGCTGTTCATCCAGTCTGAGGACTGTTCTTAAAAAAATTGAGATGTAATTAGATAGCAGTAGTGTAACATGCGGACACACTCTAACATAAAAGTTGTAATTGTATATTGAATCATGGTGTTAGGCATAAACAACTCTGAGCATTTGTTTGTACTGTACATTGCAGTGTTTCTTCTCGTACTGTGCGCGTGCACAGTACTCAGTCGCACTTTGAACTTCTACTTAGTATTTAGAGAATAGATTGCCTCTGTGCAACTTCACAGAGACTTTAAAAGAATCACGTTAAAGAGGAATCCTAATATTCTGAGAACAGGGATGTGTTATCTGTTTATACCAGAGAAAAGGAAGCAAATCTTTTGAACGTACGTGAAGTTCAAATCTTTGTACTTGAAATATATTTTACCTGTAGCTGTTTGAAGTTCAGAATTCCTCTTGGTCTGGCGTTACTCGCAGCTTTGCTGGAACCAGCGCAGCAGAGAGCTGTGGCCTCGGTCATCTGGGGCTGCCTGGGATCCGGATCAAACCTTCTTTGAGGATAATATGGGAGACTTCCTATTTTACCGCATTCTTTTCAATTCTGATGAGCCAGATTAATGTTAAATGTCAAGCACTTCTGGTAGGTATGTGTGTTCAATTCTTCAGAAGCAGATTCAAGAGACCTAATTAAAACTCGGTCAAGTCCTGGGTTGTGTTTGGATTATCTTTTTTTGGCCTTGAATTTATTTTGTTGTTTAAAGAGGTGATAGTGGGGATGGCGGTTATAGTACAGCCTGAATTCATTTTATGCTGAGCTCTGAAGTAGTTACTGATTTGTTTTACGATTTTATTTAAAAGGTAGTAGGAAATTAAACAGAATTTTAATGAAAGCATCTTCTAAAAGGGTTGTTCCGAAATCCCAGGGTCAAATTTTTACTTGGGCGTTTGTGTTTGCACTTTGCAAAAGGTTCTGATCATGGAAACATGACATCTAATGGCCGAGATAAGTAAGGATGTTAGAAAGTTGGATAGAAAAGTTAATCTTACTGAGCTATCTTGTTTGATCCAGTCTGTCTTGTTTGGAAGCTAAAATGTGTGAGAGATGTTTTATGTTATTTGCTACTGTACTGAAGCCTGGTGGCAGCCAGGATTTGAGATTATTTGGGTTCCTAGACTGCTTTCTGGGCATAAATTAATGCCTTAAAAAGCTCACCTCTCAAACAGGTTTCTCCTTGGATTTTATCCTAGCATCATAAGTGCGGAGAGGATAAAGGAGGATGTAAACTGCAGGTTGGAACAGGACTGCAGCTGTATTAGCCCATGGCCTGGTGTTCCTCCTGGCTGGTTCTCTGGCAAACAATCCTATATCATAACTAATATAGGTTCCTTAGATGCATCTTTTTTTTTCCCTTTCGCCTTTAGATTTCTTGGTTTATACTTAAATAAGCTCTGCAGAATGTATGCTTGCTTTTGATTCATAAAATAGACAAGATCTTAGCGTAAGTGCTCGTTTTCCTTGCCATACCCTTGGATTTTTTAAAAATGCAAATAATATGCTTTTTGAGGTTGCTGTGTAGCTAGTAAACCTGGCATTCAACACAGCATTTGATCCAGTAATGTAAGAAGGAGTTAGGAGGAATCTGGTCATAGTGTGTAAAAAATGATGGTTTATTTGTATAGAGTATCACCAGGACTGAAAGCAACTACAAGACTAAGTGGCTTTGGCGTAAGCTCTGAGGCTCCAGCTGAGTGTGCTTTGAGTTGATTTGAGACGACTGCAGTGTCAGAGCAGGCCTTGGAAAAGCATCCTCCAAGGTCAGCGTGGATTTGCTGTATGTGACAGTCCCGAGGGGGCATAGTAGGTAGTGTCTGCCATGTGCAAAAAAAAGTGATTTTTCAAATCACATGTGGTATGATGTGTAAAGTAGCTGTTTCATGCCCATTGAGACCAGTTTTACCCTGTGTCGTTAGAAGCAAAGAGAATTGAGAACGCTTGACGAAAGCTGCTCCTGGATGAGCCAGGTGGGTTGTGGAACCTCGTGGTGATGGTTTGGTTTGACCCCAACATCCGCAGACTTCTTGGCGAGCGAGTGGCCCTGCTTGTCTCTTGGAGCCTGTCGTGGCAAGGGAAGGCAGCACTGCATGCTGAAGGGACGAGAGGCCACAATGACAAGTGACAGCAAGGGAAATTTCAGTTAAAGCAAGGACAGACTGTTCCCGTGGGAGCAGTTAAGCACTGGAGCAGGCTGCCCAGGACCTTTTGGAGTCTCTGTCATTGGAGACAGGCAAAACTTCACTAGGCAGGATCTTGAGTGACTCTGGAGCCAGCGCTGTAGCAGAGACCTTTGGAGATCCATTGCAGTCTGAATTAGCCCCAGTTCTGTTGTGTTCATGTGGCACTGTTGTATCGCTTGGTTGAGTGGGTGAGATGTGGCGAGAGGTCTAGTGGCCAGAGCTCCAGGCTGTGGTTTCATGGTCGCTAAATGCAGTAGCACAGCCTGGTGTCCCCCTTGCTCCGACACTTGCTCTTAGATGCTGAGGTAACTCAGGAAGCTTGGGTAGCTGAAAACTGAGCTAGTCCCAAAAATATATATCTGTAGTTTTCATCCAGATCACTTCTTACTCTGACTCACTGCGTGGTTGTGCAAGCACCGGTGGTGGTAGAGGGAAGGAGTTGTGCAGAGAACAAGAAACTGCAGTTCCTGACTACTTCTGACTTAAGGCAGTATCTTTCTGTCAGTCTCGTGCCGGGACTGTGCTGGAGGTGGCGTGGTGGCTGTCTGCTTTCCCTGCTACATCTGGAAAGAGCACGACCTGCAGCTTCTCTGGATGGTGGATAAATAGGGGAATGTTTGCTCTCTGCCCTCAGTGGTAACGGAGGGTTATTTGGAAGGAACAGCCTGCATTTTGGGGAGTTTATGTCAAGCTGTCTTTCTGTTGCAACAAATTTAGGGTCTTCACTGCTTGTTTTTCAGTTGGCGCTGCTTGTTGTATTGGTGACTTTAAAGACGTCACCTGGGAGTTGGGTTTACATGTCTGCTGGCTGACTGAAACCATTGGGAGATAAATGGCTCATTACCAGAAGATAGCTTTGCTTTCCTGTGATAGTGATAATTTTGTTAATTATTGCCTATTCTCTGAGCTCCCTTCTTCTGAAGAAAGGGGAGTGCAGGGAGAAACTGTGCAGACCCAGGCAACAGTGGAGCATCAGTCAGGAGAGCACGTACCTGCGCAGCTGCTGGTACCTGCTAGTCACGCTGGAGCTCTTTGTGCTGGTGCTAGACCTATGGATGTTGTTTCACTTCCAGGTTTGATATGAAACAAATTCTCATCCCCAAAGCTCTGAACGGGACAGAAAGTGGATACAGAGAGATCCCTTCTCCGCTTGCGAATACTGCAATAATTAAGGTAGTCTAAAGTAGTCCATGTAATGATATTAAAATGAAGATGCTGTGGGAAGATGGGTGGTGTTCAAGGAGGAGGCACTGAGTGTTACATTCCTAATCAGAAATGGTGTGTTTAAACTTAAATTACATTCATCTACTGTGGGAAGATCCTTTGAGGTGTGTGTGGGAAGAAATGGGACACCAGAAGCCTTCCCTAATTTTGATCACTAATCATTTCAGGGTTTATAGCTTCTGTATTTGCAGGTTGCACTCACAACACTGTAGCAGCCAGTACCTCTAGTTACAGGTGAGATTTAAAACTGTGTTGTTGCCGTTTGTCCTGTGACAGTAGTCCACAGGGCATGGCACAGGGCTGTTTTCTCACCGTGTCAGCTGGCTGGAGCAGGTAGGGCAGCTCTGCCTCAATCTGAATGTGGCCACATGAAGACGATGTTTTGATGTGTGGTGCTGCGAGTGGTCCAGCAGGTATTGGGTGTTGTGTTGGGAAATACCTGCTCTACCTGAACAGGCGCTTCCTTCAGCGCAGCTGTAGTGGCTTGACGTGAACCCAGGGGAAAGCGCATATTCAATTTTTTTTGATTGAGAAATCCTAATGCTCACAAAAGCAGACCTTAGCATGTTTTGAAAACTGCTGTTTGTTTTCTTTTGATGAACAAAGTCCTTTATCTAGGAGGAAAGTCTGACCCTCCACAGTGCTTTTGTAATGGAGAAGAAGCAGGTAACATAGGACAAACAGCAAAAAAGGAAGCCCCAGGGCTGCTTACAGCCCAGGGCTACAGGTGGTTGACGCGGGTTTCTCACCCTTTTCGCTTTGTTTGACTGAAAATCTGGGGAGCCAGGCAATAGCAGTCCTGTTGAGCAGGTGGCCCGCGTCATTATGGTTTGTTATTTATTTTGAATATTGATAAGATGGAAAGTATTTAAATCCATTTGGGGCACTGAAACAAGAGGTCTGGATATGTCCACAGCAGTGGTTGCGTTCTGGCGGAAACACATCTTTATTAATGGCTTAAATGAGGCAGTCAAAAATACGTTGTCCTGGTGCTTCATACACTCACGTAAGAAGTAGGATGAGCATTTCTGTAATAGGTAATTGTTGCCCTGTCAAAAGTTACTGGGAAAAACCTGCTTTTTGGAAACGCACTGCATCTAGTAGCACACATCGTATTTGTCAGTCGGTTGCGTTGCTCACTGCTGCGTGCTGGAGCTTTGCAGAGAAACAGACAGTGGCATTTCACTTGAGAGTGGCTAGAACTGCACACTCCAGCCTGGCTGGAATGTTTGGGGGTTTTTGTTGAAACATTTGTCTGATCCAAGGATGTTGTGTTCTGGAGTGTTCTAATACTGAAAAAATTTGAATTTGTCATATTTAAATTAGGGTAGTGCTTGTGAACTCATAGCTATAAAATCTGCTTGTTAAAAGATCTGAGTGTCTGTGGCCGGAGTGGGCTGTGGCTGTAGTTGTGAGCGCTCCGTGCTTCTAGAAGACAGACAGCTATTAGTTTTTGTCCAAGTGAATAATCTGTATGGAATCGAACATCTCTCACACTTTTAACACATTAGCTGGAAGCAGACCCTTACTCTGGAAAGCACCGAGTCTGTGGGAGGAGCAGTTCGGCTGGATGTATTGGTTGCAGTGCCTTTTATGTTACTTTTTATGTAATACTCTTTTCTCTAATGCAAATAAACTTGAAGTTGTAGGGAGGGGCAGCTGGAAAGAGGAAGACTTTCATTACAGACAGCTGACATGCAGAATAATATCTTTTTATATGCCACCTACCATGTGAGAGTTTAAAGTAAATCATAGTTCACTGGGTAAAGTTATTTCTGGCGCAATTCTCCTTTTTGCATAAGTAGTCCCATTCCAGCACATCTTGCTTTGCCCTGTGAACTGATGTGTTAGTACCGTGCTGGGTAGCCGTTACTGCGCATTGTGCCTGAAGAACAGAAATCTCAATGGATTTAAGAAATAAATACAGGTGAAGATAAAATAAATTTATCCAACTGTTGCTTTCTGCTTTGGGTTATAACACTAATTGTAGTTGAAAATAATATTAAGATTAAATATACAGACTGAAACAGTTCCAGACAACCTTTCTCATGAAATATTCATGCATTTAGGGCTTTTAACTCATCAGATCACTTATAAAGTCATAGGCATTACAGTATTGTTACATCTTTGTCTTGTTTCACGAATACACTGCACTGGCTTATTGATCACTAGAATGCACTCAAGTTTAGAATAAAGCTTTTTCAGGAATCTCATTTAAAATGATCAAACAGATATTTTAATGCTCCACAGCACTTTCCTCAATGGTCTGATTCTGAGAAAGTGGGTCTTTTCCTTTGTTCTGTAATTCCAGTACTTTGTAGCCTCTGTCCGTTAAATGAGCTGTTGCTCTAAACCCACCAAGCACAACTGGATTAGCGCTGGGGTGAGCGGGAGCGGGGCGGTAGGTAGCTGAGCATGCCATTAGCAGGTGTCAGAAAAACTGAGTCGCATCTGCAGACTCGAGAGTCTGATACTTATTTTATTATCCTTTTCATGCCAAGTTTATATTAACTGCATCTGTATGGGCTGAAGTTTAAAAAAGTTCCTAAATGTATTTTAAAACCAGTGTCATATTGCCCATGCATTTGTATGGTTGATGTATTTGTAGATTTACTTAGAAAAAACAGTTGAATAGGAGTTTTAACTTGGATGGAAAGGTGTGCTACCCAAAATGGAAAGCACAGAAATTGCGGATAACGGCAATTAACATTCAAATTAGGTGTGGTATGTTCTCAGGTCTTCCTCAGATTGCAGAACTGACTGTCTCCAGGCCATATGCTGAACAAATTTGCATACTAATATGGGAGAGATTTTTTTCCTATTGCCTTACGTCTTATCAATTCAAAGACGTATAAAAAAAAAAAGACGACTGCATTTTTTGTTCCTGTTTGAGTACTGTTTGTGAGGCGGAGGGGAAGAGCTGGCTGATGCCAGTGGTACTCATCGTTAGCTGCTGTAGGATGTGTCCTCCCTTCCTCGTGAGTTAAACATAGTGTCTCCTCTTCTGGGAGCTGGAGTCCAACTGCCCGGGGCTTTTTCTGTTGTTGTTGTTTAAAGACAGCTGTATAATAATCTATTTTGGTTGTAATCAAGCTTGACCTATAAATACTGAAATGGCTTATATAAAACTGATTTAAACTATCAGAGCTATTTCCTTTAGGGGTTAGTGTCACCTTTCATTTTCCATAAAGGAAATTCCAGGATGAATTGTCAAAGTAGTTTTGCCCTTTCAAGCCCGGCAGGTTCAGGAGGATTTAAAAACTTCAGCGAAACCCTGTTGCAGAGGCCAGATGTGCCAGCGGTTCGGTTCTCCACCCTCCTGGCCTGAAAGCTCTCTCTGTGAGGCCCTTCAGGCTCTAGCACTGAAGTGTTAATAACATTTTTGAATATTTCTTAAGTTAAAATCTTCAAGTAGAAGAAAATTTCATTTTTGTTGTAAAAGAAAATTCAGTTTCCATTCCCCTCTACCCCCAGGTTCCAGGAAGCAGCATTAAGGGACTGAGCTAAATACTGAAGGATTAAGTACCATATTAAAAAACTCCATTTCTTTATGAAAAGTAGTGAAACTGTTACTTTTCCCTCTATTTTAAGTTAATTCTGTACATTAACTTACTGCTATTCAGGTTCCTTTCAAGCCTTAGAATTTGCCATGAAAACGTTTCAAGAGGTGCAGTTCTACTTGACAGTGCTAAGATCCATCCGTCATTGCCTGGTTTTAGGTACTCATTCCATGGATGCTCATTGCTGTAGGGGTTTCATTTAAACTGATAAACAATGTAGTGTTAGTGAGTGGCCATATGGTAAGTGGGGCTTTTCATTCAAAAAATCATTGTTAAAACAGGCGTTTAATTAGCTGCAGTTGCGTGGGAACGGTAGGTGCTTTGGTTGCTTGTGGCTGACACATTAAAGTCTTTTTTAAGGCAGTGGAAATCTCTAGACTGCATATGTAAACTTGACCTTTAGATAGGGCTACATGGTCAAATCCGGCGTATACACACAAACTGATTATTGCAGCTTTGCCAGTAAGATTTAAAGAATCTTAATATTTTCTGGAATTTGTAAGTTATCCCAGTCTCCTGAAATGCTGGGCAGTGGTCCATACTAGCAGATGACGCATTTTTAGAGGCTTAATATTAGTCTTTGAATTTATCACTGAGGGGTAGAAATACACTTGAAAAGCACTTTAAACCTCTAGAGTTTCTTCAAGAGGTTTCAAAGAAACGTTAATCAGGAGGAAGCTGTCTCAGTTTCTCCATCAGAGATGCGATGCTGGAGGCGAAGTACGGACCAACGGGATTCCAGCCCCCAGCAGCAGCCAGTGCCTGGGCTTCGTGACCAGTGTCTGGTCCCTGTTGCTGCAGAAATAAAATAATTAAAGTGCAAGCTGAAATTGTAGCAACAATCTACCTACCTCATGTCACTTATTTACTCTAATTATATAAACCAGGAAGAACATAGTTAAGAATGTTGCCAAGCTACTATCAGCACAACAAATTATTTTTACCAAGTATAATGTAGTTGGTGTTTTGCTATGACTGAGCCTCCTAGAGTCTGGCTGGAATTTAATCTGTATTAGAAAAGGTCAGAATGTTTTTTTCCACAAAAGAAAATGGAGAAAAAAACTTTATAGGACTTAAAAATCAGCGGCAAGTTGTGGATGCGGTAGACAACAGATGGAGGAAGTCCCATAAATGGCTTCTATGTCTAATGTTTATGCCCTTTAACATTTCCATGTTCTGCTGGCGAGGAAGGGGGAAAGGAAATGGTTTTCTTTTCTTCTTCTGAAAAAGCTGTTGAGAACTCCTCTGAATTGTGTAAACCCCTCTGCCGAAAATACTCCAGTAGCCCTTGATGAGGAGAAATGGCTGCATGGGGCCGTGGCATCGCTCAGGACGACCTCGGCTCTGCCACTCGGGCACCAGCTGGGCCAGCCACCGGCAGTCGGTTGCCATAATGTGGCTACACAATGCTTCCTATAAAGCTGTTTTATATACATAATTGAGAAAGCCTGGTTTCTCCTAAGTCTGCACCGTTTAGGTGGATGTCTCTTTTGCTGTTTGCAGATTGGTGCTCAGTAGCATTGAGTTTCAGCAGCGCTGCAGCCCGTTCCGAGGGGACGCTGCCAACTACAGCCAGTGACGTAGCGTTTGGTCTAATTTGGGGCTGCAGAGTGTGTTGGGCTTTGAGTTTTGCCTCTGCCTTCCTTTCCCCGTCTTTGTCCGTCTGGCACATGTCCCCAGCTACTTTCTGCAAATGCAGACCAATAGGACAAAAAATAAATTAGCCATTTCAGCATGGCAAGCTTTAGCTGCCCAGAGTACTTGTTCCTTGCCTGGAGTGCTTCCATAGCAAAGCAATTTAAAATGAATAAATAGGCAGTCACTTCCACAGGAGTTAATTTTATGATATTTAAAATTGCAAGTTCAGCGGAGTCAGGAGTGCTCTGCGGTTGGGTGCTGACTCCCCCACAGCACGGGCATGCACAGTTACCTACGCGCTTGTGGCCTTGGTTTGTCTTTGATTTGATGCTGAAAGCAGTCAGTGGAAACAGTAATGCCTTTACTCTTAAAATTGTAGAATTGAGGGTGAGATTCCTGCCATGATGTATAAAATATGTATGTTATTATATAACGTTAATATATAAAATACCTTTACTTGGGTCTCGGGTAGCAGAGTGATAATGAGCAATAAAAGAGGCAGACTCTGAAGCTTGTGTGAATGGAAGTTTGTCAAATTGTACTTTAAAGTGATATTGAAGTCCTGCTTTCTGCTTAGTCTCGTCTTCNCTGGGGAAGGTTCTTGGCAAGTGAGTCCATGGCAGTGATTTTTAGTATTTAAGTAAATTACATGCTAGCTAACAAGGTAAGTCTATAGTGGCATTTGTCTTGTTACTTCTTAGGGGAGCTCTCTGTTAATTAATTGCACAATTTGCAGACAAACACCGTTTCATTTGTGATCCACCATCCCTCTTCCCGACAAGTTTCCGTAGCTTGTGTGTAACAATTGCGTAATTGTTGACAGCTTTGATTAATACTAGGGAAGTATTTAATGTGCTTTCAACTTCATTGAGTAATTTAATATCTAAGAACATGGTGTATAACAAATAACTAATTAGAGAGCAGCCGGTGAGTGGAGCCGTCGCTGGGTGGCCGGACCAGTGCAGTGCCGCTGGCAGTTTACAGCCCACGTTTGGCAAGTGGAGCCAAGGGGGAGCCCAGGTCTCATGTTTCCAGCCATCGCTGCTGTAGCTTTAATTTGTATATGTTTGAGGCTTTTTTTTGTTGTTGTGGAGGGGATCTGTCAGTTTTAGTGTGATTTTGAGCATCATAAATCCTGCCTTTGCAGAAGTGTCGGCTTTGAGTTTGTTTTGCAAACGTGGCTGTGAGTAATGAAGGGATTTTGTTGGAGTATTGAGCAATGGGGTTTTTTTAAAAAAAATCCACCCCTTTTCATGGCCTAGTTTATAGTAACTTAAAAAGCTGGCATGAGCAACATTTACAAGTTCAAAATTAAACAGGTTTGTTTATAGTAGCCATGATTCAGTATTTAACTACCAGGGTAAAAATAACCAAGGCGTGTGCCTGTAACCTCCCAAGGCTCGGCCCCTCTCCCGGGGAAGGCGATGCCCGCTGGGGTGGCATGGCCAGCCCTGGATGGAGGTGCTGGAGCTCACGCACACATCTGTGTGTTTCTCTCCCAAATCCGTAAAATGCTGACAGCACGTTTCCCCTCGAAAATGTGAAATATTTTGGTTTCCGCATGTGAAAACCAGACCGCTAGAAAAAGGGAGGTGTGGGTGATGAGCAAGCCAGCGCTCAGAAGGAGGTTGTTCTCGGTTTTCTTCCCCAGTGCTGGGTGAGTGGTGTTTGCTCCCTGCCCTCTCCCCTCTCTCCCGGGGACAGCACGGTGCATCTTCCCAGGGAACAGCAAGAGAGGAAAATTCATGTCAGGCTCGGAGCACACGTGGCTGCAGCGGCTGCACCTTGCGAGGCCATTTCACGCTGGCTCTAGGAACTGATGCTTGTGGTTTGGTGTGTGCTCGTTTGGGGCCTCGCTTTTTTCTGTTCCTTTTCTCTCACCCTTTTTTAAACTAGGGCTGTGCCTTGTGCTTCTTGAGTGAAAATGCAGTCTGTGTTGCTGAGTTGTCATCTGTCTTCAGTCCTATCCCTGAGACACTGTCAGCACTTTCACTAAAAATCCCTGTTTTCAGGTCTGTACAAATTGGATCCAAGCAAATGCTTGCAGCAGGAGCTGCCTGGATGAGCTCTGCTTTGCGCTAAACCCACTTCCTATTATATTTGGGAAAATATTTGACAAGGATTATGACAGCTTCATTATCTGTTTCTAAAATATTTTCTGTGGCTCCAAGGTGGCACATGCCCGTAGCTCTGGGGTGTTGGATGCAGAGCTGCTAAAAAAAAATAGTTTCAAAAAACCAAATGACTAGGTTTTCATTTAAACTTCCTATGATTAGGAAGGGGAACATTAAACATTAAAAGGGGAACAATTGCTTCTTTTGTCCTTTGGAAGCTTTCATAAATGCTCTTGGGAAGAGCAAGTAGCCACGTAAAGCCAGCCTGTCTCATCTGGGACTTGAAGGGCCAGGAACACTTTCCAAGGGCTTGTCTCGCCGTGTCCCCAGAGCTCTGGCAGCGCAGCGCGAGCGTGTCGGATTGGGAAATAACACCTCGTCTTCCACCTAAAGCCTGGGAGCGGGCTGTGAGCTGCTGCCCAGGCTCTTGGGGAGAGGCGGTGGCTGCCCAGCGACTCTGGGGTGAGGCTGTACTCGGAGCTGATCTGTGGATGCTGGTCTGTTACCCCAAAAGCAGAGAGGGGTACAGAGCTGTAGGGTTTTTGTTGTGCGTAGAGACTTTGATGTAGGTGGAGCTGAACCTCGAAGAAGCTGAAGGCAGAGAGGACTTTCATCTGTGGTAGCAGCAGGGTGTAACCACGGGTACAATTGCTGTTTGAAGTGTCACTGCTGCTGAAGTGCAGCCTCACTGAACAAAGGATTGTGATACTGCAGGTATTATGATCTTTTAATACACGCGAACAAGGAGCCAGCAGGGTTACTGGGGCAGGGGCATGGTGGCACTGGGACTTGTCCCACTTTCAAGGACTGGCAAGGTGCTGCATCCCCTGTCGGGGTGCACCTCCGCGCTCTCCCCTCTGCCCCTTCCTTTTTTCACAGCTTGTAGATGCTCTTCAGTGTCACACATGGTGTCTGTGCTGCCTGGGCAGGGAGGACAACCTGTCCCTCTCCGTCCTGCTGTGGCATGAGGCCACCCAGATGGCAGGGGAAGGAGCTGGGACCAGGGCACAGCAGGGCTCCTGCGTGGGCTGGAGAGGTATGGGACAGGATGCTGGTGTCGGATCAGAGACCCCGATAGCATCAGCGCCTGACGCGTCCGCTTCCTGCGTGCAGCGAGGCTGCCTGGCGCTGCCGTGTGTGCACGGGGCTGCGCTGCCGAGACCCCGCTGCTGGGCCACATAGGCACCCTAGGTTTCTTAAAAGAAAGAAATGTGATGGATTCTGTAAAATAATTTTACTTTGTAGGTGTTGCAACAGTCACTGTATTGCGAGCGGTTGAGTGATGGTTTCTCCCCTTGGTGATCACGCAGGGTCACTGGGCTGCTCTAGGTGCAGATGGCTTTCTCCTGCATTCTTGACAGTAGAAAGTACTATATTTTCATCTCTTAAAGTGCATTGCAAACTTGACACAATCTCAAGTGGGGTCAGGTTGACGTCAAGTTTGTCTTTTGTAAGTGAAGTTTCCTGTAGAGTATATTAGGTAAAAGATGTCCAATGGGAACATGGTGATTTGACTTAAGCAGCACCCGTCTCTCCTGCAGAAGAAAGTTGTCTTTTTCTTGTGAGAAAAGCGAGCTGGGGGAGAGGAGGAAAGAGCTTGGAGAGTGCAGGAAGCTCCTGAGTGCTTGGAGATCTGTAGCGGCCAGCTTTCGAGTGAGGGTTTGATTAATCCAGTTTGTCAGAATGGACGGAGTCTGTTAATCTGTTAAAAAGTGGCCGCAGCTGTTTAAACCCACCTATTGGACATGTGCTCAGCGCTCAGTGGAAGCCCAGCGGGTGCCCTCAGTGGTGGTCCCAGCCCCACTTTGGCTGCCCCGAAACACCAGTGCCTGCCCAAGCAGCTTCGCCGCAGCGAGCGGGAGCTGTGGAGGAGCAGATGCTCCTGTTCTGCCCTGCCTGCCCCTTGCCTCTGAGTCCAGCCGTGGCCTTCTGACTCATTTAGTACTGACTCAGTTTTAAATATCTTTGCTGATCTGTCATCTGTAGCGTGTTCTTCAGAAACACGTTTCCCGGGGTTTCTGGGGTAATGCTTTCCCACGCCGGCGCGGGCACAGCGTGCTGCGGGTGTGAAGGTGGCAGGGAGGGAGTTTCAAGTAAGTTGGAAGAAGGGATGTGGGGGCCTGGATCCTGTTGACTTTCAATAGGAGTTGGTCCTTCAACTGTTTTTTTAAATTCCCACCCCTGGGTTAGCTGAATGCTAAGCGGTCAGAACTTGGGAGAGGATAGTCATCAATATGTGTTTGGGGATGAACTCTGTGGTATTGAGGTAGAAGGCATTGTGGAGGAAAGAAAAGTGAGACTTTGGAAAGGTATGTGAATTTTTTGCAAATGCAGTCATCAGATAACAGGTAGAGGGGATTGTGGGCAGAAGTGGCAACTTTGCATAAATCCGGTAAAAACTGATGTAAAGAAAACAATAGGCAAGCATTTCTCTTTGCAGCTCAGCTGGGTCCAGCCCCGCCACCCTGAGCAGGGCAGTGGATGTGCCGTGGCTCTGGAAAATGAGACACGGTAGCCGTGGTTACTCTGTTCAGACTGATGCTTCGTCACCGAATGTGGCAGATTGGATGGCTGAGCTGACACGGCTCCCAGCGCTTCGTAGCACAGGGACAAGTTTTACTTCTCGCTTCCAAAAGCCAGTGCAGTCCTGTGTTAAGCAGAAATGCGAACTTTACAGTTGTGAGCTTGATTTTTACTTTTTAACCTAAGAAAGTTCAATTTTTTGTCTTCTTCCTATGGTTTACCTTAACTGCAAGTCCATTTTGTAAAGCGTTTTTTAATGACATAATCAAGTAGAAAATGTGTTTTGCCACTGGCCTCCCCCTGATCTTTCACTGTCCTGGGCACAAGGATAAACAGTGCTGGAGTTCTTGTTTATAAGGTAATTTGATTCAAGTATTCAGAAACTGTGTAGAGCTCCATTGATAAACCAAAGAGCAAATTTTCTGACAGGCATATTTTTGTTTGAAACCGTAAAGAGAAGATTTGACATTTGCATACACTGTAATTGAAAAATGATTTTTTTTTTTTTCTTAGTCCCCCGTAAGGAGCCTGGAAAAACCTTCAGTAGGGCTGCTAACACTGATGAGAGATCTTTTATGCCAAGGTATGAGTTTTCTAACGTTCTCAGTCTATTTCAAATGAAACTGCTAACTGTGAAAACATTGGCGGTTGGGGAGATTTGAGAATTGATAAGTGTATAATGCATTGTTTAAAATAAAAAGTTGCCTGAATCTTGTTTGCTCTAGTGGGGAAAAGAAACCCTGAAGCCTTGTGTTCTGTCTTTCCTGATGACATCTGCTTTTGTACAAGTCTATGATTACGGTTCACAGACTGTGTCTGCTTTGATTTTTGTTTTTTTAAGTCTTTATTATCGTCTTATTTAACGGAGATTGTGTCATCAGTTACAGCCGACATTTCATCAAGTTACGCAAAACCGTCAGGTCACGTGCTCTTAGCAGTCTTCCTCACCCCGAGCAGCGCATCTGCACCTCCTGCTACTCATAGCTGCATCCGTGCTTGGAGTAGGAAGGAGAAACTAATAAATACAAACTACCTTTTTCAGAAGTATAGAATTGTACTCAGGGATTTGCATTTTGCAGGGTGCACGTCACACCTCAGGTTAGTGTGAAGTTCTTGCACCCACTCTCTTTCAGTGCTGTGTTCGCTTATCTTGTTTATGCTTCTTTCTCCCTGTCACCCGAATTACAAACTTCTTGATGAGCTGGTGAAACTTCTTTAAGAGGAGCGGCCTCTCTTTTGCACCAGGGTTGTCTCCTGAAGGGCCTCGGCCGATCTCCTCCCGCCGCCTCTGCCTGGCTCCTGCCGCTGGTTGGGAAATACCCTGACAGTTTTGCTGCTCTGAGCCCGGATTCAGCCCCGCAGTTGCGACAGGGAGGGAGATGGTGGGTGCAGTTCAGGCAGCGCCCGAGTGCTCAGCTGAATAAAGATCCAGGAGAAATGGATGCTCGGAGCCACCTTTCAGCTTACAGCTTCATCTGCCTTTGCATCCATCTGCCCGTCCCTCAGAGATCCTTCTGCCATCCTACCTGCACTGCCTTTCTTTTTTGTGCGTTAAAACAAATAATCTGCATCTTTCCTTCACCTCCCTACTTGTTCACAGGGTGGGGCCCTTCGCTCTTCTTTCAGGAAGGAGCTGAGCAGTTTGGGGCTGATGCTGAATGTGCATTTCTGTCACTTCCCAGGCAGTGTTGTGACAGTAGCAGCAGCAAAGGGATGCTACTGGTAAAGAATAAAGAAAAGAAGAGGTTAATCCTGAGGTGTCAGGTGTTTCACAGTGTCGGAGCAAAGTTTGTTCATTATAGATGAAATCTGAACCCTGCTAATTTATCACTCTGTATTTAAGGTGGGTGTCGAGGTGCTGGGTGGGTTAGATGAGATGCGCTCTGTGCCCCTCTGTGTCCTGCCGTAGCCAAGTGGCTGTGTGTGTATGGGAAAAGGGAGCACGAGCGAGGAGACACGCTCAGCTTTTGCTTTATTTTTGCCCCACAACGTTCAGAACTAATGAGACCAGTTTCACAACATTTATGACAGCACTAAGTTTATGGGGTTTTGGTTTTTTGGGTTTTTTTACACTGCTTCGTGATCATATTTTTTTCTTGACACGAAAGAAACACTCAACACCCATAACTTCATTCCATTTTGAAACGTAGCCATTGCTTCCCAGCATGCGACTCCGCTAGCCAGAGCTCTGGATGGAAATGAATGCCACTGTGTCTAACTGTATTTAGGTGGGCATAAGCAGTTGCCAAATGAAAAGTTGGCTAGGATGCAGCATAGTAATTTCTTGAGCACTCTATTCATGTTGTATAAACAGATAACATTAACATACTTGTGAAAGAGCTACAAGATAATTAAGGCGTGTGGGGTTTACTGTAATAAGGCTCATGCGTTTCAGGATCTTGGTTTCCTGTTGCACCTGAAAAGAAAAATAATCAGCAAATACTGTAGAGAAGAAATGAGAAGTTGGTCTTGTACTGCTCCCAGCTGAAACTTTCCCACAAGTATTTTTACTATAAATAAGAAGTGAAAGAGTTCACAGCTAAATTTAACCCTTCGCTTGATTGCTTTCTGGGTTTTCTTGGGTGGAACAGACTGTGGCACTGTAGGAAGATGAAGATAAACCGGATGGATAAGTTGGATTTATGCTCTATAAAAAATGCATGGCCTTTTAATTTCTAAGGATTATCAAGAGGAAAATCATTGCTAATTGGAATTCCCCTCTCCTCCTCATCCAAAATAATGATTTTTGGAAAAAAAAAAAAAGGGAAGTGAATGTTACTTCTTGGGGGAATTTTCAAGCAGAAGAACTTACAGCTGACAGAATTTTAACCAAAAATGTTGTCAACGTACTAGAGTGCATAGACATTGCTTGCTCTGCTTTTAGGTATTCAGAGTTAACATTCTGGAAAATCCCTTTCAGTTTGACTTAACTTCACAGGAACTGTGAAACTAAGCAACTGCAGTTCTTATAGGTTTCAAGAGTTGAAGAAGAAACTGCCCCAAGGTGCTTAAAACTGCGAGTGGCATCACCTTTATTCCCCCGCTAAGGCTGGGCTGAGGGAAGGGGGCTCGGCGATGTGATGCAGGAAGCCCCAGCGTGGGTAGGCGAGCCCTCTATTTCTGGCTTAAAAAGGAGCTTAAAGCTGTGCTAAAGTGGCCGCAGAATTTGTGTGGCGCTGTCCAGCTGCATGTGGGATTTTTTTATTTTGGTTTTAACCTGTACTTGCGTCGCATTTAGACCATAAAACATGCTGTGGCTGAGGGGTGAGGGTTAAAAGCAGGATGTTTGGGCAAGTCAGCAGTAAGGCGTTTGCTGCCAGTCCCGGTGGCTCCGGCGGGGACTGGCTGTGGCTCCATGGCAGCACATGGGTCTCCTCTGCTCTCTGACTGTTACAGCTTTCCCTTGGGAATTTAAATGATAGAAAAAAACCTGTCCCGATTTAATGATTATATAAACTTGAGACACAGATTGTCGGGGAGTTGACCACAGTTGCAAAACTAAAAATACCATCCCTGTTCTTCGCAGACCGTTGTTAGCAGTAGTCGACAAGGTGATACATTTCTCTATCAAACTACTTGGAATACATTTATATTTTTAAAGCAACCCTCAAGCTGTGGCCAGTGAGCCCATAAATCCTGTGGCAACGTTAGTTTGAAATGCCTGTGAGAAGTGCAGCTTGTCCAGGCTCATAGTGCTTGTGTTTCCGAAGCCTTACTTGGGAAGAAAGCGCTGTCTTGCTGGGGTAAGAGGGGAGATAATTAGCTGCTGAGGTCATTGTTTGCTTGAGCTCGTTGATAGGGACAGCCCGGCCTGGCTTGTAATGTAAACATAGTGTAAAATGTTTATCACCAGCGTTGTCATTTGCCTTATTTGTCAGGGAACCTCAGTGAGAATGAGAAGTTTTCTGGTGCTGTGGAGCGAGTTGAGGGAGTTGCAAGATTTCCATAAAAAGGCAGAGCCTGGCTTGGGCACGAGGAGGCTCTGCCTTGGCAGCCGCGCTAGGGCTGGCCTTTTCCAGAGGGAAAATACTGACCCAGAGCCTTCCCTGCTGCAGGCAGGTGGGAGACGTCACCCTCTCTACCTCCCTTTCTCTAATTTCGTTCTCTTGTCCAATACTCATTGTTTTATGCAATAAAATGCTGAGAATGCAGAGGTCGGGCAGTGAGAGCTTGTGCCCCCTGGGCACTGGGAGTGGGCGCCTGTGGCTGCGCTGTCTTTGTACCATGGTGTATTCATCCTCATCCTCTCCCAGCACCCACAGGCTCACAAGTCTGGCTTTGGGCATCTCGGATAAACTGGGGCTGTTGGAGCAGCCATCTGAACCCAAGTGCCCAGGTGGAAAAATAAACCCCTTAGCTGTTACTAAAGAGATTTTTGTTCTCAGGGATATTTGGAGAAGGGGAGCATGCTGCTGCTTTCAAAAGACATAAATTGTTATGTGCAGGTGCACTTTAACTGTTGGCTTTTTTCCTGCTTTCCAGATCGCCGCTGTCTGAACAGACCACACCATGCGTGAGTACAAGCTAGTGGTCCTTGGTTCAGGAGGTGTGGGGAAGTCCGCTTTGGTGAGTTTTGGGAAGCACTTTTGAAACCGATACACAAACTTCAAAATTGGCCTATCTTACTGCAGGCAATGCTCATTAAATGCATTGGCATATTTGTATGACTTTTAGCATGTGTAGCGACTTCCATGGAGCCACTGTTACACTGCAGAAATATCTGTGAATTTGTGTTATGTTTCTGTAGAAGCAGCAGGTGATTAATCGCTGTTACAGTAGTTAGCATTTCATTTCTGCCTCCCGCATGGGTATAATGCTGGAAATGACTGAATGCCTGTATCGAAGTATTAAAAGCCTAAGCTACACTGGAGCAGCGGATGAAGACTTGCTGTGCCCGGCAGTGAGTTACCGGAGGTTGCAGCCTTGTGGGACTTGAAGGCTGTGTGTTTTCCATCCTGGATGGGGCCTGAGAGAGCCTGGACTGAAATCACGGGGCAGAACGAGAAGTCGCCTGCAGTGTGAGGGATAAGCAGACTGATGACACTTTGCACTCCTTAAGTACTTGTGTTGTTTCTAATAAGAGGTTTACATAGCAGAGTTGATAGCAAAGCGTTGTAAGAGGGATTTCTGTCACCTGTTTATCACAGACCAGTCAAGCAGCTTGCTCCAACGAGAAAGGCAAAGAACCAGTCAAGTGTAAAGTTATCTAAAACAAGGAACTACACCGTGTTCCCTTTCACAGAAGATGGTAATAGCTGATCAGCCCTTCATGATGTAGGTGCTGCTTCTTCCACCGTTGTTTATTCTGCTGAAATAGGCTGCTGCTGGTCTTGGTAAATCATCTGCAGAATCCAGATGAATAGGAGGAAAGATTATTCAATTATGTATAAAATCTGATGTACTTTTTCAGAGATCCCATCCTAATCTTTACAAGATGTAGGCATAAAATATTTTTGATACACTCTAGTCTTCCGCAGCAACTTAAGCAATCTGTATTACTTTTTCCATCAGCACCCCCTTGATTGAGTGTCTTGCTTTTGTTAAGTAATGTTGAAAGACTCGCTAGGTAAAATATGGCACTTATTAATCTGCTGTACATAAAAATTATTCAGCATCTGACATACTTGAATTTCCATGTTTGTGACGTGAAGTCTGAGTCAGCATCCATTGCTGGCCTTTTTAAAAGCTGGAATGCAAATACTTGGTCTGGTAAACAGAAGTTACATTCTCTTTGACAGTGTAGGTGCTAAGCAAGCATATATTGTAATTCATACGCTACATTGATCCATTGTGATTATAACAGGACACAATAAGTGCCAATTAGCAGCTCAGGGTGAATAATATTTAGCTTTCATGATGACTGTCTCCTTATTTATGAGCATTAGCAAGGAGAGGTTACAAGGCGGGATTTAAAATAATTTGAAGGTCACTTTAAAATTTCTTTCTTTGAACTGTATAAACTAAAATGTCTAACAAAGAGGCTAGTGTTCCTTTTCAGTCCTGTGTTTTCATTACAATATGGTGTTGTTTCACTGCAAATCCCTCTTATTGTTTTAACTCTTCTGTGCCAGTACGATGCCGATTGTGCATGTGGTGGTGGTGACGGGGGAGCAGAAAACCCTTCAGAGTTACTAAGGCACAGTTATTTTGCAGCTTCTTTGTAAGTGTTTCCAGTTGCAGTAGTTTCTCCCCGCTTCCAATGAGAGTAACAGTCTTCTGGAGTGCCAGTGGGTGGACAGTATTACCCAGAGCATCCAGTTGTGCACAGTCCTATATAAAACTAGAAACCAAAAGTTGGGACACAAAACCCCCAAACTAATAGAAAGTTATAAAAGTCTCGGATCCATGCATAGGCTGAAAACAGCCCCAGGTTTCTGTCTTCTCCCTTGGCCTCTCTTTCCTCCTATAATCAATAAAAGCGAAGTACATCAGAGATGAAGAATATTACATAATGAGATATGATTATATTCAACTTCATTCATAAGCTAGTTATGATTTGATGTAATTGGTGTCTCTCCAAACACATAAGGACCAGTTGGGCTAACAAGAGTTAGAACAGGGGTTGAGAAGAGAATACATGGGTTCAGTTAATTTTCTTTCAGAGCAGTGCTGTATTTGCAGATATAGAATCAGACTCTGAGTGTTAGAGTAGAAGGATGACATGTCCTGAGTGGTTTATCAGGTTCTCATGCCGAAGGCTGGTTCACAGACACAGTTCCCAGACTAGAGCGGTGCAGCGGAAGACTTCCTCTTCAGAAGGAAAGATGTTGCCTTCTTTAATGGCTTAACACAAATTGAGTATCTGGAGATGCTCCAGACCTAACTTGTTGCTCTGAAATAATGTCCGTGCTCCGCTCACCCTACTAGGATTTGAATTGAAATGGGGATTTTCCACAATGTGCTTTTCCACCGTGTACAGATTGCCAGTTCTTCTGATTAAATTTCAAGTCTTCCATATTTGGTGATTTTTATTCCTCTAAAGTCGCAGGCACTGAAGTAAAGGCATTTTTGAGGATACCATCTTTAATGAAAAAGCAAGCAAGCAAACGGTTTACATTTCAAAAAAAGTTTTGAAAACATGCTGGCATAAAATGATTCTGAAAACAACAGAAACTACACAAATTTCATTAAAAAAAAGTGAAAATTTATATGTCATTTTCACAATTTAATTTGAACAGCAGTGTTGTTTTGTGTTGTTACTTTTTCATAAAGTGCTTCTTGGTAGATATTACTGGTCGTGTTCACTTCACTTAATTTTTCACTTCTTTTCTCTCTCCCCAGACTGTACAGTTTGTTCAGGGAATTTTTGTTGAAAAATATGACCCAACAATAGAAGATTCATACAGAAAGGTAAAATAACAATATTTTTATTTCTTTTAAGTCTCATAGAGCTTGGTTCTTTTTAACAGTGCAACAAAAGCTTATCAGAATGAGAAAGGGTCTCTCTGAGGAAATGTTACAGCTGCATAAAACCACAGAGGAAAGCGATGGATAGCAAAGCATCAGGTTTGGAAACAGTTTCATGTGGCTAATTCCCTTTGGCTTTACAGAGTACTTCACTATTTTAGAGCCTCTGAGTGCAATCAGACAAATTGTATCAGCTACTATAAAACCGAATTATCAGGGAATGACAAACTGCCGTTAATAGAACCTAACTTAGTTCTATTTAACAGGAGGGTTAAACCTCTATTACTCCATATATCCAAGAGTTTTTACTTTAAATCTCCGATGGCTCAAGTTCAGGCAGTTTGAGGCTGTCACAGTTTGCCCATTTCTTCCTTAGAGGTTACTACCCCTGCCCTGAGATCAGGCTGCTGTGTTTTCCTGACCCGTCACCGATGTGCACTGGGGTACGGGCTGTGGTGGGTGGCACACAAGTGTGCTGCCCAAACTCCTGCCGGGGCTTCTGATGGACTTGGGGGTAGGAACAACTCAACCAATCGAGGGTCAAGCTGTTACTCAGACCTGTTTGCTGTCACTTGACACACAATTATTACTTCAAAACATAAAGATATCGATATTTGCTGTGCTTGTGCTATCTGTAACAGCTATTAAAGAGAATATATATGCCATTCATCACAGCAGGCTCTAGCACTGTAGCATAGCAATTGCTTTTTGTTTTCTTTTAAGGATGGGTGTTTCGCCATTTAGTTCAAATGCGTTCTGCTTGGTTTGAAGGTATATAAAATTCTTTATGGCTGCTTTGGATGCAGGCTTGTAACTGCCGAGCAAAAGCCCTTGTCAGGGTCCCTGACGCTGTCATACTGTGTAATTCTATCAACAGAGCTGCTTTCTTCGCTCGGTTGATGTCAAGTAACACATTGTTTCACAGATTAGCATAGATGTTGCCATAATTAAAGGCACTGAAACATAAAACAAAAATTTGTAGCATTTGTGCCTGTGATAATTAAATGTAGATTGTCATATGAGCTCTGCTGTTAAATTTATTTGGCTTTCCTAGAATTGCCCTCGTTGGCTCTGAGACGTTTCTCAGGGAGTGGAAGACCTGCTAAACCTAACTGTGGGAGTCACTAAATATTTTGCTTTCTCTTTTCTTCCTTACTCCCTTCTCTCCCAGCAGCAAAGAAAAACTGAAGTTTAAGCTCCTTTTGTTTGTAAGAGTGGATTTTATCTTGCTTAAGTTGAGATGTTTGCAGTGGGCTGTTCATTTAGGCCTTTATAATGAACAGAGTCCAGCATAAGTGAGCTGACCCAAATGCCTAGCTTGGGGTGTAGTTAATCCCCTAATGGTGCTGGGGAAGTGCAGGTGGCTGGCTCACTTACAGAGGTCTTTGTGGCAGAAGTAATAATTCAGCTGATATTCCTCTCTCCTGTCCATTTCAGGCTTCAGTTTTAACTGCATTTGTCTCTTCCTTTTTTTCCCCAGCAAGTGGAAGTAGACTGTCAACAGTGTATGCTTGAAATCCTCGATACAGCAGGGACAGTGAGTATAACTTCTTTTTCTAATTGGTATGGAGTTTCTTTATTAAGAATGAAGTGAGATGTAAAGAGTTGCCGTGCCACTGTCCCTTGCCATCCTGCACAGTCTTGCCACTAAAGAAACAGACCTTGTAATGACTGAGTGCACATCACAGGGGGAGGACACGCTTCCTAAAAGTTAGTTTTATTTAGAAAGCTTTGAAAGTTATTAACAGCGATGCAGAGGCGTGGAAGCAGAAATCATTGCTACAGAGTTCTGGTGAAGCTTCCTTTCACAGGCGTGGACAAAGGCAGCTCTGATCTGGTGTGGATTTTCCAGCCTGCTGTTGCATTTCATTGCATTGAACCTTTGAGCCATTTTCATGCTAGAGATGACTACTATAGAACTGTGTATGTTCAGGAGTGATCAGGCAGTGCCTTCCCACGCAGTCGTGCTCGCAATACATCGTGAGTGTGTGACACCGGGGCCTGTTCCAGTGTGTTAGAGGAGAAACTGAATTTCCAGTCTGTATCTGTTGTCTGGGGAATCGGTCTGATGTCAGACTTGTGCTTAACACCACATCAAAGTAAATGACAGATCACTACAAAATACGTCAGCCAGATCTTAACACCTCGTATTATGGTTTGGGGCATACAACAGTCTGTCTGCAGATAGATTTTTATTGCTGCTCTTCATCTTTTTCCCATTTTTTTCAAGAATCCTTTTTCTCTATTAGGAGGTGAAAAATCAAAGGGAAAGAGATATGTTAATGCTTTTATTAGATTTGCATGCTTCAGTGGATTTCTGTAAGGGGTGAGAGTGTAATGCATGCTGTATTGTACTATATTGTCTCCATTACAATAAAAGTATTCCTTTGTAAATGTTCATTAGCTGCATTCACTAGCTAATTACTTTTTAAAATATTTGATTACAGGAGCAATTTACAGCAATGAGGGATCTCTATATGAAGAATGGTCAAGGGTTTGCACTAGTATATTCTATAACAGCACAGTCCACGTTTAACGACTTACAGGACCTGCGGGAACAGATTTTACGGGTTAAGGACACTGAAGATGTAAGTAGAATATTTTTTGCTTTGCAAATGTTTAAAATGCTTTTGTAACCAAGCATACAGGAATTTGTGAGCAAAATTTTTCTAAGAATATCCTTTGCTGTATAGCAAAGTTTTGTGTTGAAGTAAGTTTCCTTCACGTTGTTTGTTATTTGCAGTGTTGTTCTTTGAGGTCCAACACCTACTAAGGGGCATAATCAAGCCAGATTTTCACGTGTACTGGAAGGCTGACAGTCTTTAGAAATGGTGGGAGCTGACTGAGAGAAAACAACTTTTCTGGGTTTTTTTTTTCCCCTCCCTTTCTCCTTTTAACTCCTATCCAGTATCGAAATTTTCTTCTTCCACTGTGCTTTTTTTCCCTCAAAGTTAAGGAAAAATAATAGTTGAACTCACCAATAATGATCTTCCTAGTAGCTCTTCAGCTGCCTTACAGTGGAGACTAATATTGCTTTTCCCAAATGTATGAAGTGGAAACAGAAGTACAAAGCTGTGACATTTCCCGAGTGTTGGCTGGGAAGTCTCTGGGGTCCTGGCACAGGGCGGCGTTGCCTTCTGTGACGTTCTTACGCGTACAGGTCATAAGCCAAGGTGATGAACTTGAACTGCAAATAGAAAGGATGTCTTCAGTTTGTTGACCAGACTGTGCTTATAATACAAGTGAATTTAAGTGTCATTAACTTTTTTTTTTAATTGCCGAATGTTCCTTTATTTTCATTTCTCTGTGTCGAGAGATGGGATGGGAGCCTGGTCCGTCATCTCCGTTCGACAGATGAAGGAGCCCTGGCTCTTGCAACAGGAAGCAGAGATTCCCTCGCTGTGGCTGTGCAGGGTCTCTCAGTTTGGGAGCTCACCTTCACACAAATCTATCAGAAGCAAAACTTAAGGAATTTTAGGTTATCGTATGAAAACATGCTTATCCCTTTCTGAAGGCAAGGAGGATGTTTAGGGCTTTGTGGCTCCCATGGTTACATGCGTGTGAGCAGGGAGGGTTCAGCGTGGCTCTGGGGTGCCTGTACCCGCATGGCAGTGGCACCCTCAGACCACCCGCACCCTCCCGGGCTGGTAAACACACAGCGGTTTCCTTCTGAAATGTGACAAAATCTGTAACCCCAAGGAGATCACGTAGTTGTACGTATTAAATGGTTACAAGACTCTGAAAGAGTCTTAGCTAGTGACGCAAGGTTGTCATTTTCCTTGTTTAAATCCCTTTTTAAAGTAAGGAAAAATGACATTCATTAAGATAGTTTGCATTCAGTCCTGTTTGACAGAAGAAAACTATCTACTGTATTTCCAGTTCAGGCCCCAACTCCTGTGACTGGAACTCCTTTAATTTCAAGTGTATGATGTAGGTGAGGTTGCCGGTGGCTTTGGCCGTGGTCGCCATGTGGCTGGTAGAGGCATATGTGAACTCACTTGGTGTAGACTTCCTCCTGAAGAAGCTGAAATTATTTTTTTGCCTAACAGTTGATAATATATTCAAGGGTTTGCCCTGAGGAGTGTGAAAAGGATTGCGTATTTTTTTCCACTGACGGCTTAAAAGTAGCTGCTGCCTTTGATGTCAGTTGCTCCGGGTTGGTGTCAACCCCTTCGCGGTTCCCGAGAGGCTGGGGAGCAGCCGCCTCTCGCTCCCAGCCCCGCTCCGCGGCCGGGGAGCTGTGCTGTGCATGGAACAGCACTGGGACACGGATTTAGGGCAAATCCTGGTAAGCCATGTGCATTGTATTTAAATAGCCGCTCAGGAAAATGCAGTTTGCCCAGTGAGTGGGATGAGCGCAGCCTCGGCGGTTGCTTCCTCTTGGATCTTCAGTGTTCCGTGTCCCAAATGCCTACTTTTGAACGGCTTTGGTTCCCTCCTTGGTCTAACAAGCTGAACTTCTATTTATGCAAAACTGATTTTCGTTTAGGTAGGGATTATGCTTGCATAAATCCCTGGTAACACGAGTCCTTTATTGGCCTCGCCAGAGCCCGACGCTCCGCTCAGCTGCGCTCGCGGGAGGGGAATTTGCACTGTAAGCTGGTCAAGTTCGTTGGACAATAGAGACTGTTGCTTTTGTTTTACTTCAGTGATTTGATTTAATTATTAAAATGCATTTATTTATTTTGTGTTAGGGGGATGTTACTTGTTGAATCTAAGCTGTAGAACCTTTTGAACATTTAAGCCATGTTCTGCTGAGTTAGGAAAACGTGCTCCTTCCTGTATTTAGTTTCAGAATGTGTCTTTTAAAATCCCAGTACTTAAACCACTAAATTATGTATGTCTAACAAAGTTTAAATTCTAGTCTTCTACATGAAACAGTAAATGATCAAAAGCTAGTTGTTTATCAAACCCTGGTTTTGGCTCTATAATAAACAATTACTATCTTTTGAAATAACCGTATACAGAGTTTCGTATCTTTCAAACCTATGCTATTTACCCATCTAATTATCACTTTTTTCCCCCTATTATTTCACATCTTAACTTTACTCCTTTGTTGAACATGTTCAAAACACATTTTCATGTTTTGGTATGAGAAAATTTCCCTTCACTATGTAGGAAACTGTAAAGAACGGGATTAAGCTGTTGGTCTCTGTGAAATAAGCTTTTCTGGATTTGCCTCACATGCATTTTTACTTCAGGTTTCTCATGTAATAAGTAAAACTTATTTCTCAAAAATAAAAATGGGATCGTTTTCTAATCAGTATGTCTAGGAGTTTTAAATACAAAAAATTAATCTTCAGTGTAGTTGAATCGGGAAGAGACTACAAATGTTTTTAATCTACTTCAGTGTTAACATACAGTGTGTTGTAAATTACCAAAGGAAGTGGACGATGATTTATTTTCCAGCTGGAAAGTACTCGTTTTCTGTTCAAAGAATGAAATGCTTCAGGAAATGGAGCAGGGTGCACACCCACTATCAGCAGTTCTTTCGGTTTTTCTGCTCTCGCTCAGCGCCAGGCAAACAGGATGCTGTCGCTGCCGGGGGCCTGCGCGGCCCCCGCGGCTCGCTGCGGTCTCGCCGTGCAGAATCCGCCTTAGCTCTGGCTCTGTCATCCCCTCCGATCTGTATGAGATGCAGGTTGTAAAAGCAAACTTTAAGATTATATGTAACCCGCAGTTCTCGGACGTGGCAAGTGCTGAGGTGCGTATCTGTCTCCAGATGGCTGTGGCAGTGTGCAGGCTGGAGCTGGGATGGATGCCCCGGGAATGCTCCTGCTGGGGCTGGGACCGTGCTGCGATCCCATCGTCTTGTAGGAATGGGAATGGCACCTGAGGATAGGTCAGTTTGGTTGTTACAGAGGTTTTTCAGGGCCTTTGGGTGTTTATTGTTTGGCTGTTTAAGGTCTTTTCAATCTATTTGTGACATCTTGGTGGGCCGCAGCCATGGCAGAGGCTGGCTGAGAAGCAGAGAAAGCCTTCTGAAGTCATAGATCAGGACGCTATTTCTGAGATGTCTTTTTCATCTATCTTTTTGCCCATTTTCTTTCTCCTGAAAGAACTTTAACTCAATATAACTGATGAGAGCAAGTCTCCTGCTGCTTATACTCACCAATGCTTACTCTGATACTTTGAGACAAACAGATTTATCGCTTCACAAGCGCAGGCTGCACTTGGCTCTCCGCGCTGTGCCGAGCAAATACAGTCGCAGCCCCGGTGAGGAGCTGGTGGTGTTCGGTGGAGCAGGAGACCCCTCCTTTCTGATGGCCCTTGTGCCGTTTGTGGGAGGGCTGGGTGAGCCGAGGGACCCTGCTCCCCTGCAGCCTCATGCAAACACATCGGTAACAAGCATTTACTGCAGCCAAGGTCCTTTTCCTGACAGTATTAGGTTTCTTTGTTTCTCTGTAGGAAATGTCACAAGGAATTTGGTTTCCCCAAGGCACTTTCTTCCTCATGAAGGAGCAAGAAGGTGACTCACCCAGACACTTTTGAAAGCCAAGAGCGTAAGGAGAGGGGCAGATGCCCCTTCATCATCTTGAACAAATGATTTGCCCGTATTTGCATTGTGACTGTAGGATGAATCTTTTGAACGTGTATCAAATGATTGGTTTAATAGTGCATGGGATTATTATATTGGAAGTGATGTCCTTTCAGGAGCTGAGCTGCTAGATGGTCACCAGTTGGAAATTTAATTATTCTAATCTAAATATCGAGCACAGTATTTGTGCCTCTTGTAGTGAACATCCTCTTTTCTCTGCGTATGCAAAACAAGTCAGTCATACGATACTGCATTGGGATGAGAAAGGCAGGTGGTCTTGTGCACGGGGCAGGGGGAATACGGGGCTGCACGGGACTATTCCAGGGCAGTGTTTTTCAAAGGTGCTTCCATTTATTGTTGTGTGGCTTGACAACAGGTTGACAAGACAGGTCAAAGGGGCTGAAACATATCATGTGTGTCTTGAAACGTGTGCTGTATGTTCTGTTGTCTGAAATAAGCTAAGTTAGTCTACTGTCACTTGCAAGTCCTGAAATGCATTTCAGTAGTAAATTAAGTTTTTGGCTAGGACAGTGTTGGATGTAGACACTGTACTAAGTTAAGATTTAGCTGAAATATTACCCTTTGGTTTTACGGTGTCCTCTGTGTGTTTACTTCTTGGTGAACCAGGGTGTCTATAGTATGGACTTTCTTCAGCCCTTTCCCAGCAGGCAACTAAATACCAGTCTAGTCTGTGGGCTCTGCTGAACTTCTGATTTTTGCTGGTTTTCATACAGTCTGTGTTGTCTTTGCCCTGCACCCCGGTGCCTTTGTAAACCATAGCGTTACAGTCCATGTTGCATGTTATTTTGCTAACGCATCTCATGTTCTTTCTTATGTCCTCTCCAGGTTCCGATGATTCTGGTTGGCAATAAATGTGACCTGGAGGAAGAGCGTGTAGTCGGCAAAGAACAGGGTCAAAACTTAGCAAGACAGTGGTGTAACTGTGCCTTTCTAGAATCGTCTGCAAAGTCTAAAATCAACGTTAATGAGGTAACTATCAGCTATTCCCTTGTCTTTTCTACTTCAACATGAATGCCACATTAAACCAGCATGCAGTCCTTCATATAGTTCTTAACTGGGAATATTCAGGATGATTCTGAAATATCAGCCTAAGAAAGGCTTGTGACACCGTGTATTTAGCTGCTGCTTTCTGTTTGTTCGAAGGCGATCTGCTCCCTCTTCTCTGCAAAGGGTGGGTGATTTCTCCAGATAAGTGCTTTCTGTGGCCTGTGGCAGAGGACGTGAGTAGCAGAGGGTCCTGAGCAAGCCCAGTTAACTGGATGGCTCTTAGCTTAGATAAACTTTGTTTGGAAAGTATACTTTTTCAAGATAACTGACGCTGCTATTCAGAACGCGGATTATGCCCCTTTGTATTACATGTCATGTTGCGTAGTGTTGGCTGTTGTTTTTGAAAGTATTTGCTTTTCACATTCCTGCTACGTCTGGCTGCTCAAGCAGACATCCCATCACAGTCCTCCTCTGGTAAGCCACTAATTTACCGAGACCGTGTCCAAACACATATCTGTCTAAGCATTTCCCTGTGTCTGAATGAGAAACACCTTCGCAATCGGTGTGCCTTTTCCTGCTGCCTGAGGTCCTGTAGTGCTGCTGAGGGAGGTCTGCTTGACATCAGGCACCAAGTTTTTATTCTCTGCTGTGAATTATCTGCCTGTGACAGAAGCCGGGTTTCCAGCCACAAAAGCTAAGGTGACCCCATTGAGCGTAGCTGGTGTGGTGCCAGGAGATAACTGGGACCGTTTAGGAGGCTGTGTGATAAGCAGGAGCAGTAGGATCTTGGACTGGCCCCAGCGTTAGTTTGGCAGCCCCTGGGACATGCTCAGCACAGCATTTACCCGGTCGGAAGGGAAGGGAGCTCCAGGCTGCAGGAATTGCAGCTCCTGTGGTTGGGATTAGCCTAGCTGTAGTGCGCACTGATCTAACCCGGTAAATATAGCTTGCTGAGCTAGACTCCTGCCAGAAGGGATTTTTTTTGTGTCTGAGCTGTAGTAAAATGACAACTGTTAAGCAAGAATCTAGTGGCTTAGTCATTGAACAGATCACCATGGAGTGTCACAAATTCTGGTTTATTTGTATTTCCACAGTTTGTGGCAGAGACTGACCTCTGATCAGTTAGCCAGAGGTGCCTTAATGCTCTCCCGAGAGCTGTGCAGGAAAGACAGAATGCTGAAGTGTCCTGAGGTGAATGCATGCCCGTGGTTTACATACCATCATCCTTAACATGTGAATCCCGTGTCTCTGTATTTCCCTGTCCTGTCTACTGTCTCCAGTGAGACTCAGATCACAGAGAAGAAAATTATTATCTGGAAGATTACTTTCTGGTTTTATTGTGATCTTAATTTTCTGGTTTTCTGCCAGTTTAAAATGTCTGGTTATGAAAAGCATAAAAGCTGAGGAAATCAAAGAGAAGGAACACAAGCAACTTATTGTATTGGTTATTTGTTTGTTCTGCTGGCTCACAGGCTGGGGAAGCGTTTGCATTATGCTGGGTTTGGGAGGTTTTAGCTACTTTTGGACTTCCTAACTTTTAAAATTTAGGCTAAAGTATGATAAATTTCTGTGCTGTGTGTGTTTACTGAAAGTGAAACAAACCTTTCATACAGATGTGAAGCTTTTAAATCAGGTGAAAGTCAGTCTCAGTAGCAGCGCTTCAGATGTCTTCCTGATGACCTGTGTGATGCTCTTGCACCATGCTGACTTTTCCCAGAGACAGCAGCATTCCTGAAACCTTGCTGTGACTTCACTCCTGTACCCACAGTCAGTGCTAGCACTGGAATGATCTAACTTTAGATTTTTTTAGAAGAGATTTTTTCCCCTACCTTAGCCTTGGAAGGTGATCGCAAAACATTCAGGGATCTTGTGTGCCAGAGCAGAGATGCTTGGTGCCTTCAGACATTCAGACCCCTTCTGTACATCATAATCATGTCCAAATCACCTTGGCTCTTCTTTATAAAGGCTTACATACTGAAAGCTCTTTTGCATCAGCATAGAAGATGCCACTTGTTAATTGGCTTCTCATCTGTCCACTTTTCAGCATCTTGGCTGTGTCCATCGTAGAGAACAAACTGCGACTTTCGCCTCAGGCTGACAGTAGAACCCTGTAGCATTAAGCTTAGTAAAGGAGTAGTGTGAGCAACTCCAGTGCTAGTATAAAATACTTTCCATGAGAGCTTGGTAAAGCCACCGTCGTGTTCATTTCTGTTGTAACTATTTAACTGCGAACTAGTGCTTTTTCATGGAGGTAATAGCCAGAAAATCTTAAATTTCCAGTTGTTGCCATTTTTTATAAACTGTTTCTTTGTCTTCTGAATTTCCCTGGAATCAACAAGAATTTGTGAGCTGTCAGCCACTCCAGGAAGGAAAAAAGTAAACAAGGACAAGGGTGGAGCCTTCTGAAGGTTTAAATATTTCTCCTCAATACTGTGACCCGGCTCCAAGCATTTTTGCAAAGCTCATTTTGCTATAAATGGGTTGAGTATTGCTGGGAAAACAACTCACAGCTAAAGCGTTCACAAGAAACCCTTCTCTGAAGCTGAAAGAGGCCCCTGTAATCGTCTCCTTCTGGAAATGTCCCGAGTTCAGGGCAGATGTTTTGCTTCTCCTTGCTAATTTTATTAATAAACTCTAAGTATTACACCAGGCAAAAAGGTGAAGTAATTAAGAGCTTGACTTCTTTTTGCAAAGAGGAATGTTAACAGTGCATCCTATGCAGTGGGTGAATGAAGACCCCTTTTGGAGGCGAAAGCCGAGGAAAAGGGATGCCTTTCCCTAGGGTGAGATTATGCTGCTGCTGCGCAGCCGTGCTCTGCAGAGACACTCGCCAGCCCAGGGACTACCAGTGGAAAGATGATCCTTAAGGATATTATGCCCATCTTTTAAAAAACCTTTTGTCGTTCCCCAGTTTTCTCCCACTTTTCCAGAGCAAGGGGTTTGTTGCCATTTCATTGCCGTACTCTTCTGAAGCCTTTGGCCACACGCAGCCTGGGGGAGAAAGCCGCGTGCTGCGAGTTCACAGCTCCCGTATGCTCTGCACACTGCTGTGAGCTCTGTGCTCTCTTCTGCAGTTGCTTGAGAAACATTTTTAAGTAAATGCAGGCAGTTTAACTGAATTTCTAAGACTGCAGCCCCCAGGAAAGAGTATCAGCGTGCCAACCTGCCTGATTTGACACTTGCATGGTGTTCTATCACTTTGATTTTTCAGTTTGTGTTTTTCATTTTCAGATCTTCTATGACCTGGTCAGACAGATAAATAGAAAAACACCAGTGGAAAAGAAGAAGCCTAAAAAGAAATCCTGTCTGCTGCTTTAGGCTCCCATCGTGCAGCAGCTCTGAGCCAGGTAAGAGGTGTGAATTCCACCCACAGCTCAGGACTGTGAGCGGCTCCCAGCAGAGAGGGGACTTGCTCCCCTTCCTTTGGTCTGCTCCCAAATACAAAATTCTGCATTTGTTGGACTTTGTAAGAAAAGACGCTTCTACTGACTGACCTGGCAGAGGAATATCTGCTTCTCTCCTTTTTCTTGTGTTGATGAGTGTGACGGAGGAGGAACTTCCCTTTTATTCTTGCAGGTCTGTCTTGTGACCCCGTGCTCTGGGACACCATGGCTCAATTTTCCTTCCTTTTTATCCTCTGCTGAAATGTGGTAGCATCTATGTATTTGTGTTACTGGTGTAGCTGCTGTCTCGGTCCTATGGGGACAACGGCAAATTGTTCTGGGTGGGACGTGGATTTCAATGGCACAGAAATAAAAAGCTGCCCACCAAAAAAAAAGCCCCAAAACAAAAATTAAAAAAACCACCCCAAGGTTGGACATAGCTATAAATAATCTTCCTGTGTATCTTGGCAGCGTACTCGGTGTGCTTACAGCTTTTCTCTCGCACTCCCAAAAGAAAACAGTATTTCTGTAGCTTCAGGTTTTGGACAGAAGTACCAGCCAGGCTGTCCGGGAGCTGGTGGTGTGTTGGCACGCGTGAGCTGGGTGGCACTGTCCGGGGGCAGGGAGCGTGCGGGGTGAATGGCCCCTCTGGGCTCTAGGAAGTGAGAAACGGTCAGAAGGCAAGTCATCATCCTGGGTGGTGGGTGCAGCACGAAGCAGGTCCGGCCTGTGGGGCCACGGCAGGAGGAGTTGGGGAGGAATGGACTCTCCGCAGCGCTGGGGCTGGGCCGGCTGCCTGCGCGGTCTGAGCCCGCACAGACCGTCAGCTTCTGGTGATTGCTGTGACCCGTCAGAAGCTCTCTGTTCTGTTCCTTAGTTTCATAAATAGGCACAGTGACTCAAGCACCCTTGTCCTACAGTGTTTAAAACAATTTCCTGGTCATAGAAGGATTTCAGGGATGAATTCCTGAAAACAAGTGGCTCTGCCTCTGCCAGATCATGCTGTAGATGGCCATTTATGTAGCCCAGGTGCCACTGAGTGTAGCATAAATGGAGCTCTGCATTTAGCCTGGCTTCTGACGACTTGTGCTTTATTGATTGATGAGTCTCTTGCCCTGAGCTTTGAATGCCAGAAAAGAATAGCTTAGGGTTGTGGGGAGACAATGGCTTTAGGAAGACCTATTGAGGAGCACTCTCAAGTGGCTTTTCCTGTTCCTCAGGTGACATATCTGATTTTGGGTGGTGTGGCGTCACCCAGGACGAGGTGGTCCCTGCCAGGGTCTGTGTGGCTCTGCCCGGGATCCCGCTCTGCCGTAGCGCTGGGACAGCAACCGCTGAGGGAGTTCCTGCCTTCAGTCGGTCGCTGATGAGTCTGCTTGTGACACTGACTTCTACCCGTGTCCCCAGATCTGCTCCGGGTGGTCAGAACACAGTGTCTCTCCCATTGTCCACAAATATCTTCCCAGTTCCCTGCTTGTTGTTACAGCTGGAACAGGGCTCGGGGACGTCTCCAGCTCATTAGAGTTTAGGAGCATCTCAGAGCTGTAAAAGATTAAATCCCTCTCCCATAAATTGTTCATCCATTGCTGAATTCCAAGTCCACTTGAAGGCTGCCAGTGTCGTAACACCGACGAGCGGCCGGGCGTCATGGTGAACCCGGCAGAGACGGGATGGCGGCCGGCTGTCGCCGTTGCTGCCCTGCGCCGGGCAGCGCAGAACAAGAACTTGTTTCTCAGGGTTACAGTTCCCAGACTCTCTTTTCTCTCTGTCCCTGCAAACTCGGAGGTCGGTAGGAACAAACCCCGGTGCTGGAGGAGGCCGAGCTCCTCCTGCTGAAACGCAGCCTGGTTTTGCGGGCTGGGTGCGGGCTGTTGTCTGGGGCAGCTTTCAGGAGATGGTTCCTCTCCTGGGCAGGATGAGCAGCGTCCCTCCATCATCCTTCTTTTTTTCTTTTTTTTTTGCTTTGTCTAGATTGCAGGAATGAAGAACTGTTGCCTAAATGGAAAGTGCCAGCATTCCCGACTTCAAAACCTTATGGAAATTAATAACATATCTGAAGAAGCTTCTCCTGTTTTTATATACCATGAGAAGAATTTAGATCTTAAAATGGTTTGCACACAGTCCCTGGAAAAAGAAATTGCTCTGTGTATATCTCTTGGAAATCTAAGACAATAATACTCCTCCTTTGCAATAGCAGTTAACAGATGTGAAAATAAAATATAATTGACTCTAGTGTATGATTATACAAAGGAGCATGGATGCATTTCAAATGTTAGATATTGCTACTATAATTAAAATTTCATATTGACCCTTTTATCATAATTTCTCCCCATCAAGCACTAAAAATGTTCCACCATTATATTTTATATCTATAACTATAGATATATATTATCTGAAATTTCCCTTTGAACTCACTGCAACAAATAACTTTTTTGAGTCATTGACTTCATTTTATATTTAAAAGTTATGGAGTATCATTATTTTCATTCTGCCGTCATATTCTAATTAAAAATGTTTGTGCATAATGCTTTGGAAAAATGGGTCTTTTATAGGAAAAAAAACTGGGATAACTGATTTCTATGGCTTTAAAAGCAAAAATATATAATATACTAAACCAACTCTAATATTGCTTCTTGTGTTTTACTGTCACAGATTAAATTACAGCTTTTATGAATGATTAAATTTTAGTACATTTTCATTTTGTTTCTGTGTTTTTGTTACGGTTTCCAGGCTTTGGTTTTTATCCTTTTTTTTTTTTTTTTTTTTTTTTTTTGTGACTTCCTCTTCCATTCTGGTAGATGGAGTGTTTGTTATAGCAAATCCCACCAGCGTGTCGTCATGCTGATGCGATGTCTTCACGCCCCCTCCCTGTTGGATGTATTTAATCATACCACGCACAGAAGTACAGAAGGCTACTTTTAATTAGTTTTGTATATTCTTTTGAATGTTTAACGATTGTATTCTGCTGAAAATACTTCCTCTGTACAATTATTTTTATATGTACAAATGTGGTTAAGTGCTGTGTGAAGGTCTGACTTCTGCGATGCTCCTCGGCGTCACAGGACGGTGTCCCTCGGGGCCGGAGTCCCCATGCTGGCAGTGCCCGCGCCGGGCAGGAGCCCGCCGTGATCCCTCACACTCAGCGTTTCCCCACGGAGCCGCGCAGGTGAAGGCTGCTTCTGTCTAAATCCAATCGCGACAAAAGCAACCAGCTGCTGTACGTTTCTAGGCAAAATCTGGCCAACCTCACTTGAGCTGCGCCGTCAGCTGGAGGGGTTTCTCTTTCATTTGGGGTTTGTCTCTTTTATTTTTTGTTTTTGTTTTTTTTTTTCAATGCCTGTTGGTTTCATAGAGTTTCAAAGAGCAGATATGAAGAAGACCCATGGGTGCTCCACCTCGATCCTCCTGCGTATATGCGAGTAAAAGAACGGCACTGGGAGCTGTGGGGCCCCAGTCCCATCCTCAGAGTTGGAGGACTTGTTCCTGCTTCGCTTCTGCGTAAGTGAGAAGAGAAAATGTATCTTCACAGTGGAGAAAACTCAGGACCGACTTTGTCCTGGTTGTTTAAATGGGAAATCTAAATGTAATAGCTGGTGAACAGTTGTTCCTGGACCCGTTGTATAGTTTTATTGGAAACCAGGGGGGAGAAATTTCTATAAATAGGTTTTTCTAAAACTGTGTTACTGATGCAGCTGAATTATACAGAGATCCCAGTTCCTAAATGCAGCCCAAACAAGACTGGATGAAAATATTTGGATGATGATAATGTGAACACATCTGCCTACTTACAAGCTACTAGGACAAACGTAGTTAATTAGCTGGTTGTCCTCAACCTACCTATGCGCTTCCTTTTTCAGGAGGAGCAGAAGCATGATATTTGCAGGTCGGTTATCTTTACTAAATGTAAAAATATTTTAGTAATAAAGTAATTTTAATGTACCTGCTGATTGCTAGATGTCTCTTCTATAAAAACGGAAACCTAACCTTTAAATTTTCCAGCTCTGGCGCCGCACGGAAGTTCATCAAACCTCATTTCGTAAATGCGAAGTGTGTTTTGTCTGGTAGAGCCGGTGCTGGTGCGGGGGACGGGGAC
>VXBO01009506.1:816435-840197 GCA_013400135.1 Rhinoptilus africanus
GCTGGGTGGGGGGGGGGTTATTCCTCTGATGGATTTCAGCACAAAAGTCCGGACACGGTTTTCGTGTCCAAACGGCCCGTCCTGACGCGCTCGGTGTTGAATCCGCCGCTGGGTTACAAATGAGTTTGCTGAAAAACGTCCTTGAGAGTGAAATAAAACCCTTCCAGAAGTCACTGCTGCTGCTCCTGACGGGCATCCCGCCAAGCGCAGTGACATTCTGCGCCGGGGAAAGGAGCACCCTTAAAATTTCGATGAAGCCCCGCGGTCCCCAAAGGCATCCAGCTCCTGTTCCCGTGGATTTGAGCCGTGCACAAATTCAGCCCGTGATTTGCTGCTGCCTGTGCAAATAGGCTGTTCTTGAACTTCCCAGTCTGTATTTATCTATTTTCTCTGTTATCTAAAGGTTATTTTAAATCATGTTTTCCCATCTAATGTGGGTCGGATCAGATGGTAACGGCCTGGTAACGCCCTGCCTTGCCAGAGAGTTGTAATGGCGACCATATTTTGGGTCTTTTTGACCCAAAGAGACAAGCGCAGCAGGAGCTGGAGAAGGAGCCATCATGACTTCAGGAAGAGCAGCGATGCTGGTGGAGAGATGTGCTCCGCTGCCGCAGAGACCTCCCGGCCGTTGCAGAAGTCACCAGGACTAATGAATGTTTTATTTATGTTGCCAGGACTGGGCACCGAAGAGGTGAGATGGAATTTTTTGGTGGACACGGTGCCGCTCAGTGCGTGGCTGGGCAGGAGCCCTCCCTCCTCCTGCGGATGCTCCACAGCCCGGCCCCGGCTCCCTCATCAGGCTCCTGGGCTCTTCCCAAACTGAGAGGATCCCGATGCAGGAGCAGGGAGAGGAGCCGCTCTGGGGGGTCCCCAGCAGCATCCTGAAGCAGCAGCACAAAAGAGGAAAATGCCCAGCAGTAAACCCAAGGCTCAGCCGAGCTCGGGGCCTGTGGGGCTCCCTGGGCTTTTGTCTGGGCTTTGTTAGCAGTGAAGGCATTCAGCCCCCAAGGTACCGTGCAGGGTTTATGATGGTTTCACCCACCACTCACCTGGAAAACCAGTTCCCCTTCCCGAGGGTGCTGCTGTCAGCAGGGACAGGAGCTGCTCCTGCTCCGCTGCCGGCACCTCGGGGGTGGCTCTGACCGCGCTGGAGCCGGGGACCGGCAGGTTTGGCCAACGTGTGCCCTCTGAGCTCCCAGCCTGGGGCAGCACAGTGCAGAGCCCCAAGCCAGCTCTGGAAACGGCCTAATTAGAGGCTATGCCAGGGCTAATTAGCTGTGCTGCAGGCTTGCAGTCGCCCTGGCACAGGTCTGTGCTAACGTGGCTGCTCCTGGCCGGGCTCTGAGCTTCAGCTCGGTTATTTGCTAATCCCAGTGTTGGGAAACAGCGTTTGTATTATCCAGAGACTGAAACAAACCTTTTCTCCCTCACTTTGCAGAGAACTTGCACCCAAATAAACTGGGCTCATTCCTCGTGCCCGTCAGCAGCAGGCAGAGCCCAGGGCAGTGGGTGACACCCCCTCATCTACAGTGTCCCCGATCCTGTCCCTCATCTACAACGGGATGCGCTTCGGAGGGAGCAGCAGCAGCAAAGGAAGATTAAATCATTTGTCAGAGATTTTGGACAAGTCAGTGACAGAGCAGGAGCTGCAGCCCCGTGCAGAAGCTCAAGGTGCCCGTCCTGCTGCCCTGGCCATGCCAGCTCTTGGTCAAATCCCGGTTGCACCATTCCTTTGGGACAGAGGAATCGCTCTGATGAGCCCGTCTCCTCCGTAGCGCTGGCCCCGGCACGGCCGCTCTCGCAGTCCCAGGCAGAAGCCTGAGTTCAAACATCCGTGACATTTTCTTTGGGTGGTGCCAGTGTTTAAGGCCAGAAGCCACCCCCTTTGCTGGCGGGTCGCGGTGGCTCGGGGGTGCATAAGGAGCCCCTTGTGCCGCGGCGGGAGGATGCTCCGGGCGCTGGCAGCCTCCCCTGCTCGTGCCCGCGGGCTGGGCGGCAGCAGCACCGGCAGGGCCAGCAGCTGCTCTGCGCCGCCGCGGCCCCAGATCCAGCAACAAAGGACAAATTCATGGGGCCGAGCACAGTGGGGCATTATGGAGCCGGGTGAGGCAGCGCGGGCAGCCTCTGGCCGCTGGCAGTGGGTGACGACCACCTTGTGCTGTGCCGAGGGACCACCTTTGCTCGCAGGATGCTGCCGGGGGCTCCCAGGATTCGTTTCCATGGAGCACTGTTTCGCAGCCAAGAAACCTGAGAAACCTCTGGGTGTCCTTCAGAACGGCCCCACGGAAAGCAGCAGCCGCCGCCAGCTCAGCTCCTCACCAAAATGCAAGTTAACAGTAATCTTGCCTTTTTTGGTTTTTTTTCCCACAAGTATTTTAAATATAAATCAAGCTTCTTGCAACCCATTTTGAGTGAATTATGGTCAGGCTGAGTGGAAGCAAGCGGCGTCACGGCTCCGCTGCCCTTTCCTCCCCAGGTTTGGACAAATCATCAGCCAAACTGACTTCGGAGGCGCTACACCTTTACTCAACCTGCCCCGTGCTCGGTGCGTGGAGGTAACATTTTGGGGGCCGCAGACATCCAGCGTCCCTACGACGGTGTCTCACGTAGCCGTGGAAATAAGCAGTGTCAAGCTGCCGCGTCAGTGTGGCTTAAATTCACAGGAGAACTCATTTGATTTGAAGCAGTTTATGTTATTAAATATGACTGCACAGGTGCCCCTGCGGGATAATCCTTTATGAGAAATGATGTTTGAAACGAGGGAGACCCGATCCTGGCTGTCTCCCGCACGGTTAATCTGCAGGAAGAGGGAAAGGCGCAGCGTAATCACGGAGCAAAGGGCAGAGGCTGGACTTTGACAAACACGCAGCTAAACCTGCGCCGCCTTCGGCCCAGAGCATCCCAGCAGAGACAGACTGAACCGGAGCATCTTCCCTAACGCAGCAAAGCCAACGCTTACGTACCAGCGGGTTTCTCTCCTGCAACGTGCTCCTCGGTCAACTGACTCTCGACATTGTCTAGTGCAGAAGTACCAGAATTCTGGCAAGAAACCTAAATGGCAAACAGAAGCCTCTTGTTTTCTGAAATCCCGCTGGAAACATACATGAATTTAAATGGAAATAAGAGAAAGCATCCATTTTCTGCGGGACTGTAGCACAGGGAGATACTTATTTGTCCTGCCAGTGTATCACAGGCTGTGACTGAGCAAGCGATAACACATGTTTTGCTGGCCTTGGAGTGAAGTTTTCTGATCTAAATGTGTCGATTTGGTTCTGATGTGAAAATCCATTCAGGCCCCGGATGCTCGGGGAGGATGAACGTGCCCGTTGGCCGCAGCCGCTGGCCCACGGGTGGCTCCGGGGCTGGGAGGCAGCGCCCGCACCCAGCCAGGGAGGGCAGGAACACGGACCTTGGGTTTAAGAGAAACCACATTGGATGTATGGTCTTGTCATCGGTTGGGCCTTACACAGTTAACCCTTTTGGTGCCCTTTCTCTGCTTTTCTCCAAGAAACTCAGTGTTTTACGTGTCAGGACGACACGGGAGCAGGGCAGGAGGCCATGGAAGCTGCTCTTGGGGCTGGCGTTCGCTGCCGCTCGGGCTCCGTGCACCTGAGCCGCGCAATGATGGTGCGTTCAAATCACTGTGTGACGGTGTCACGGCTGGTTGTCCCGCAGCAGGTTTACACCAGTTTTTGCAGGAGCAGGACCTGGATTTGCTGCACTCTGAGCTCCAGGTGTTTCCCCTTTATTCAATTCATGATGCTGAGTCTGATTAGCAGCCGACAGGCAGCTTTTGGCCCTCTCCTTCTGAAACAATCGGTGTTTAGGGCTTGACTGGGAAGGGTTCGGTGTGAGATAAGCTTCCCAGAGTGGGGCCAGGACTGAAGTAATAATTGAGTAAGTGTGAGGTGGTGAATAAAACACGTAAGGATGAGTCAGAGCAGCTGGAGGCAAAGCCACTGCCCTTGGGAAGGAGGGAAAGGGTTCCTCCATGTCTCTCCGCTGCCTACCAGCGCTGGGACCGAGCTCCTCGAGCTGCCAGAAGCAGATTTTCCAGGGGGAAAGGCTGGGGAGGGATTTCCCCGGGGGCTGTGACCCGTGGCATCCCGCGCTGGGTGCAGGGCCGGTACCCGTCAGTCTCCCAGGGCTCAGCCCCAGCCAAAAGGCACAACGTGCCCGAGCACCCCCTGGAGCTGGGGCCCAGGGCCGTGTTCCCTGTCTCTGCAGTCAGGTGTCTGCCCCTGCAAAATGCGAATTACGGGAGCTGTGCATTCCTAGCAGGGTTGGGGGGTGTGCTGTTGCCGTCTCACTTCACTTCTGTTGGATTTCCCACTTCCTTTAATTTTTTATCAGTCTGTTTGGTTGTTGCTCTCAGTAGAGACGGCTCTATGGGAAGTAGAAGAAATCAAATGCTTATTTTTAGAAACTGCAAAAAGAGTTCAACCCAAGGCAAATACAATTACTTCAGGTTGCACACAGGCTTCTGAGAAGCAAAGAAGAATTATTTTCTAAATAGCAAATGCCCTAAAGCCCAGTGAAGCCACTGTGCAACGAGCGCATCCCTTAACCATTTGAGGAGTAGATTTAACTCCAGGGGGGTGGGAGGTGGTGCTGGCTGCCTGCTCCGGACACCCCCACGCTGCAGCCCAGGACATGCCCCATCCCACCCCATCCCGCCCCATCCCACCCCGTCCTCTGGCACAGGGCAGCCGAGCAGTCGCTGCTGCTCCTGGCAAAGCCCCTCCGCCTCTTTCAGCCCGAAAGCCTGCCTCTGTCCTCTGGGGTAATTTTCTGCTTGAAGGGGCCTCCCCGATGCTATTCCTGGACCAGTTTTAGGGCATTTGTTGCCCGAAGCTTCTTCTGGGTTGTTTCTGGAGAGCTCGTGGCTGGGGGAGAGGAGAAGGGGTAGGAGAGAGACTCCTCGGCTGAAAGCTCTCGCTCTGTAATTATCCTGAACAAGAGGCTCTGAGCTAAATCTCTGTTTCTCTCGCTCTGCCTGAGCGAACACAAAGAGGAGAAAAGGACTGAATCAGACAATTAAAACAAGCAATAAAATTGCACGGAGAGGGCCATGGAATGATTTTTCCTTGACATGCTCGCCCCCAACAAGTGCCACATGCCCTGTGTATAAATAGCAGCTGCCCAGACTTGCTTAATCATCCCATTGTTGCTTTATAATATTAATTAAACATTCCTCTGGGATTGCTTGCATCCTAATTAAGTCGGGAACTTACAAAAGATGGTGAAGAAACCAAACAAGTGTGTGCTGGGGGATGCACAAGCCAATTTTGCTAAACTGTGTGCAACCGTGTTGAAAAAAAAATAATATTAAAATTGAAGGAGGAAGGGGGTTAGAAGCATTTTTAATAGTCAACAAGGATGAGGACTGTTTGTTTAACTGTCCTTGGGGATGGAGAGCGGCTCTTTGCTGTGGGGGTGTTTGGAGGGAGAGCTGGAGGCGGCTGTCTGGGCACACTGGAAGGGACGAGCGTCTCCCCCCGTCAGCGGGACACGAGCAAATCATCCCTGGCAGAAACCCACCGATATCAAAGGGCCAATTAATCCGCAGCTGCTCTGCGAGGGGGGACGGCGACGGCAGGGGACAAGGAGCTTCTTGAATGGTGTTCAGCCACCCCACGCGGGCAGCAGCTGGGGGCCGGGGCTGCGGCATCGTCGCCTCCCACGGGAAGAGGAATCCGGAAAATCCCTGCGGGGCCAGGGCCGTGCAGGTGGGAGTGGGGCAACAGCCGTCCAGCAGCGGACCCTCATCAGTACCCGCGTGTGATAATACGTTATTGCAGCACGATGCCGCCCCACTGAGCCCTCCAGCCCTGGTGGAGATCCCAGCCCATCCTCTGCCCGGCCGGCGACATCTTCCCCGAGGGAAAGAGCCACCACACTCAGTCCCCTGCCTGCCGGCCGGGCTGGCGCTCGTCCTCCCCATCCTCTCCTTTCATGTCGCCAGGAAGACTTGAGCACATTGTTCCCAACTCAGACTCATGCACCCTGCAGGGACGTACTGTGAATTACTTCCCAAATTATGTGAGTAATTAAAATCAATGAGAGGGTATCTTGTTAAATAACGTAATTAGATGAGTGTAGCAAGCAAGATGAGTGCAATAGCTTTTTTGTTCTCCTGCCTGGAGACAGCTTTTGAGTCTTTCCCTCTTGTCTCTTCCCGGGAAAGGCAGGCAGGGCTCCTCTGTGTGTCCTCGGCTGTGCTGCTCCGCACACTCCGCTCTTGCCAACACGGGGGTTATTCCAGGATCCCCAAAGCCTCTGCCTGCTTCCTCCAGGGCTTCCACCAGACACAAGATTTTCTTCCCCCTCACTCTCCGTCTCTGGTACGTGGAGGACACTCTGGTGATGCTGCAACTTGAAGCTCATGAACTGAAAAATCAGAGACAATTGACTTGACCATCCATTTTAAGGCCAAGGCAAATGAAAATGTGTCTCAGCGCTCCCGCGACTGGATTGCAAACAGGGGGCCCCACGGGGTGGAAATGAGAATTAATCTTGATGTGCATAATGACTTGTCTGAGCCCTGCGGACAAGGCGCAGCCGCAGGTACACAGCCTGGAGGAAATTTCCCGGTCCCGGCTTTTCCCACTGCGTGACGCGGGTGCGGGGCCGGGCAGGATGAGGGGCAGCTCAAGCCGGGGCAGCCGCCTGGACTGAAGGGCTCAGTGTACAAACATGTACATTTACAAAGGTACCGTGGGTTTAACATGTTGTCTTAATTCCAGAGGAAACTAAATGGCTCAGGAACACAAGTGCTAGGAGCCATTTTTGTTCTATTTCTGCCTGTTCCAGGCCAGGGGCTGAAGCCTCGGTCCATTAAGAGCCGCACATGGATAGCTCTGTCTTTCTGCATGGAGTGCTGTTAGCTCCAAGGGGGCTGTGGTGAGGGTGAAGGCATCTGGCCAGATGGCTCTCGTTGCAGGGCTGGGATCTAAATAACTAATTTATCGTATCGTGTTCATGACTTTGCTGTCTCCCAGAGGAAGCGCTGAAAAGTCCTTAACTTGGTGCTTGGTTTTTCCAGCTGCGATGTACAGAGAGAGGTGAGTCTACGCATTCTGTTTTATTTTAAGCTTGTTTGTGATTTTCCAAGGTAGTGAATTCTTGCAAAGATGTGCCACATCTAATTACACTTGTCACATTAAATCATATTATGGCAAAAGACCTGAACCCCTGCTGGGAACATAATCCCCTCCGGTAGGGGTAGGAGGAAATGTACCTTTGACATGCTGCGGGAGTGACAGGCTCTTCCAGAAGAGATTTAAACACGCGCACAAAGGGCACGAGCCTCATTGAGCCCTTGCCACGCGGTGGCAGATGTGTCCCCTGCCCAGGTGGGACACCAGCGCCGTCCCCGCCACACGGCCACCCCATCGCCCGACGTGCTGCTGGTGGCCCAGGGCCACTCCTGCGCTCAGGGCTCAGCACGGAGAGGCCAGACCCTGTCCCAGCCTGTCCCATCCCCTCCTATCCCAACCTGTCCCGTCCCAGCCTGTCCCATCCCGCCGCGGGAAATGCTCAGCGGGTGGCACCGCTCTTCCTGAGCAGAGAACAAGGAGGTGGGGGGAATCACCCGCTGGGTGTTCGCAATAAACCCCCAGGTTTTGCTGTTTTACAGATGGGGTAAGAGTGACTTATCCCGTCCATCCTAGAGGGATTTAGAGGTGCCATGAAACCTGCAGATTGAGGACTTTCACTCCGCTTTTCCTGACAATACATCTTATCTCCAGTGAATTTCCCAAGACTGTTTGTAGCTGCAAGTGGAGTGTTTGTTCCCGTTCATGTTAGGTGACACCTTAAGAAGGCAAATAACACCGATATTCTGGGAAATGCTCAGCTACTTTTGCTACCAGCACTGCTAACATCAGTGATGTGGTTGAAAACCAGGTGAGCAGTAACAGTAAAGATCCCGCCTTGAATTCTTTTAAATCCAGAGGAACCGATCTCTCCCTTTTAGAAGCAGAGCTCAGTTCGGGGTACAGGAAACTCCACACAAAACCAACCACGACTCGTTTCCCCACAATTAGCAGGAGCGCATGCAAAGCAGGCAGCTGCGTGCACAAACGCCTGGCTGGCGGCCGGCCTTTGGGTGCAAACTCTCAGTAATTGGTCTGGAACGGAAAGAACAGGCGAGGAGGGGGAAAGTCTGAGCCGGTCGCCCGGGAGAGCTGCAGCCGAGTGACCCCGGAGCGGGACCGAACACCTGCAGCATCCTCGGGGCCGGGCAGGGGGGATATGATCACGGCCCCGGGGAAGGGAACGCGCTGGGCGCTGTGAGGACGTGGGCAGCGGCGGCTCCTGAGCCCTGAGCTGCTCCTTTTGCCCTCGCAGGGGTGAGAGAGGGACCGGCTCCCCCAGGTTTCCAAGACTGTTTTCCCGGCTGCCTTTGGCTGTCGGCTCTGGCTAACAGGAGAGCTGCAGGGCTGGAGGCGGTTGGCAGAGTCACCGGCACACGGATGCGTTTGGGAAGCTTGTTCCTTGCCACGTTACACCGCTGCCTGCCACAGCCACTGCCCGCCCGGCTACAGAGCCGCCGAGCCAACTGGGACCTCCTTCCATGCTGCCCTTCAGGAGGGACCTGGTGCTGCAACGCCTTCAGTCTGGAGCAGGGGTGAAAGATTCCGCAACATTCCTGCGCTCTGGAGACACCCGTCAGTCCTCTGAGGAGCTTTTCCAGCCCCAGAAGATTGTACCAGACCACAGAGGACAGAAAATACAGTGTGGGGGCCTGGAGCGACCCTTCAGTTACCCCAACTAGGCGAAGGCAGGTTGCTGCCGGCATATGTATTTAAGAACAAAGTGACCGTTTCATCAGGCAACGGCTTTTCTCATCCCCAGCATCTCCTCTCGGTGCTCCCTGAGCTTCGGAGCCCCGGGAGGTGACGGCCCCCTGCTCTGCCAGCCCTCAGCCCGGCACTGCCTCCGCGGGGCTGGCGCCGGCAGAGCACGGGGACTAATTAAACCTGACAGAATGTCGCGTTCGTTATCTCTAGGTTCGAAATGTCACATTGCTAACTCCAGCCCGATGTCGCGAATGCAGAGAAGCCCTCTGGGAAGGTCCAGCCTGAATTGCCGGCTTGGTCTGTTAATGAGGGAGCAGCTCTCCATCCTGGTTGCCTGAGCGGCGGGACCCCCCCGAGCCCCCCAGGGCCAGCACCGGGGCTGGGTGGTGAAGCCGTCGTAACCCCCCCTGCGCCATGAGCACCCGGCTCTGCTCCTGCCAGGGGGCTCCTCTGCCCGCGGGGACCCGGTGCTGCGGGAGGAGGTGACAGCGGTGACCAGGGTCGGCCCGAAGCTGCTCGCCCTCCGCTCCCACCCCACATCCAGCCCCTTTCCTCCACCCTGGCAGTGGGGCCCATGTGGGCTTTGGTGCAAAGGATGGGGTGAGGGTGGGCAGGGACCCCCCCCAGCCTCCCCCGCATCCGGAGCGCTCATCCCACTGACACAGGCTGCGTTTACCAGTTACGTGCTGAAGCCGAGGAACCCACGTGCCCTGAAAATCTGCGCGGATGCTGAAGCCTCCCCGGAGCCAGAGCTCGTCTTCCCTTCCCTTCCAACACCAAAATTCCGTGATTCTGTGGTTCCTACAGGCAGAGCCGGGCTCCAGCCGCCACCTCCTCCCCTTGGCCCCAAATACCCCGTGCCCAGGGAAGAGCCGTTCCCCTCGTGCCAGGTTACTCGTCCCTGCTGTTTGCACGTCATCGGTGTCAAACCAACGCCAGTGTGTTTGATCCCATCGAGGCGTAACAAACCCCAAGAACAGACATTTCTAATAAAGCTGGATGCCCGAGCGTCATTTGCCATTGCTGCCTTCCACGGGGTAAGTTCATGGGGGAATGTGTTTCTATAATTATTGTCCTGCATTTGGTATTAACCATTCCTATCAAAGATGCAGAATACAGCCAGGGCCTCATTAAAGACTGCCATTGTGCTAATTAGGTAGGTTTCATACTTAATAATGGGGAAGTATTTCATGGCAGTTTCATGAAAAAAGAGGAGAAAAAGCCATTATAATTTCAGGAAAAATCCCTGGAGAAGTGAAATGATAATTCACAAATCCTACCCTGATCTATTAGCAGATCCTGCTCTGGAGACTAAATTAGGTAGGATGTCTGGCTGATACTCTTTATTATTTGAATGCCTCTTAAAGAATATTTATTAAATATTTTTTTTCTCTTAAGAACTTTGAGATCCAGCTACATTTACTTACAATTTTCTAGTGGCTGTTTGAAGCTCAGGACACACTGAATTTGTCAGTGCAAACGCCCTGGAAAATCCTATTTCAATGCAAAACATCCTTTGAAGACACACTTAAGAGGCAGAGAGAACATAAATGCACCTGAAACCGTGTTGGGCATTTGGTCGGCTCTCTGTGCACGGTGCCCCCGGAGGCAGCTGCTCCTTCAGGAAAAGAAGGAATAAAGCAAACACTGCAAACACCACACGGCTCTCCTCGGGCTGGCGTCCAGCCTTCGCGGTCCCCAAGGCTGCAGGCTCGCCCCACTGGTGCGTCGGGAGGAGCAGGGGATGCCGGGGGGTGTAAGGACCCCGCGGGGGCTGTGAGCGGGGTGCGGGTGGGCATGGGGACAGGCCTGGCAGTGCTGGCTGCGGCAGCAGGAATTATTTTGGATGGGAAAGGAACACGTGGGCAGCAGCTGGGGCCAAGAACTGCCCTTTTCCACGTGAAGCCAGAAACAATAGTGCTTCCTTTGAGGGGGGACAGAAAGGGCTGGGTTTGGAGCCGGTCTCTGAGCAGCTCCGCGGCGCGGGCAGGATGACCCGGCGCTGGCCCGTGGGCCAGGGCAGCTGTTGGGAGCGCGCAGGGCCAGAAGGGCTTTTTCTCAAGAGAAACTTCCCGTCGGCTCCTCGTGAGACCCCATTGATGGGGGAGAGTCACCGCGACAGCTGGGGTGGGGGATCCGGCGCTGGCAAAGGCCAAGGGGGTGAGGGCCATCAACCCCCTCTGCAGGGGGCTGGGGAGCGGGCTGGCCCGTGGCAGATCCCTGAGAACCGCTTTTCCCACGGACTAGGTTCCTAATGTGCATTTTAGGCTCCAGATCCTGCATAAACACATCCTGTTTCCTGGATAATACATGGCCTTGGAAAGGTAACCACCTGCAGAAACGTCCCCTTCATCTCTTGGCCCACAGCGCTCAGCCTGGCCCCTTGCCTGCTGCCCACCACACTCCTCACAGCTGAGGCAAATCCTCGTGACAAGCTTAAAAAGCCCCTGGTGTAAGAGCTCAGCTCCCCAGAGCCTCTCCCCATCCAGCGTGGTGCTCCTCTCTCCGTGGGGCTCAGCCTTCGGTGCCAGGCAGGTACGGATGGGATGTGCTCCTGGGGATGGGGGTGTCACAGGGCAATGCCTCGGTGCTCCCACTGCTGCCAGCCCGGCCGGGGGGGCTGGGTGCCCCGCAATGTGTCTGGGCAGCCCTGGGGTGAGGCCACGCTCTCTGGGGACCGAGGGCAGGGCAGGGAAAGCTGTTGCTCTCTCTCGTGCTACTGCTTATAGAAAGCTCCTTCTCCTCTTTGCTGATCCTGGGGAAAGGCTGGTGGGAGCTGGGAGGGCATATTTGTAATGAACAGGATGAACTACTGATAAAAGAGGAATAAAATAAAATGCTTCAGAAACAGCCTTTCAGCATTCAGGGAAATGAAGAAGGGGGAAAACAACAGGACCTAAAGCCTGTGAGGAGGGAAAACAAAAGCTTGCTTGCAACTCAGGTTCCTGAAAAAGTGCTGAGCGTAGCTGTCAGATGCTGACCCGCTCCTCTCCTTGTATGGGCAGAAACGGGGCTTGTCTTGTGCCTATATTTAATTTGCAAGGGAAAAAAAAAATCTCCCTCCATGCCTCTGCTCCACTGGTCTCTTTGCCTTGGGAAGTTACAACGGGAATAGGATTGCACATTTGAACAAATAATACTGCTGCTGGCACACAAGCCCTTCCTAAACTTGGAGTGAGCGGAACAGGTTTTTGCAATGTAACACTGGGGGGCTGACCCGCGGGCCAGGGCAGCTGCCGGGAGCCACAACACCATCAACAGCTCTGTGCTGTATCCGCAGCGGGGCTCACGAGCCGCTGGGGACTCACCTCGGTCACGTTTTACTCCTGGGGACAGTGAGGAGAGGGCTTATGGTGGGCGTGAGGCCGCGTCCCTCCACGAGCTGAGGACTGCATGGCGCTCTCCCAGCAGCAGTTTCCCCCCCAGACATCTCTCCCTGTGCTGGGGGAGGAAGATGGACACTGAAACGTTACGCAAAGGCTCTCAGGGATGTGCACAGGCTGCAGCGGGATGTGCCTCCAGAGCAGTGCTGGGACCCTGGCAGGGAGTTCTGGCTGCAGCTCTTCTCCCACTGTGATTTATAACCTCTCCTTGAATGGAAACTCTCCTGGCTGCTCCCCAGACTCCCTGGTCCCGGCTGGGAACAGGCTGACACAACCCGCCTGTGCTCCCGGCTCCGACCGCGGCAGCAGAGCCTTCGTGCTGGCTCCGCCGGGGTTTCAGGACGGTGAAAACCCAGAAGGTTCTGGGCTGGAGACAAGCAGGACGGAGGGTGGCCCCAGGATGGAGATGGCCCCACAGCACACTGGAGACTGACACCACTTTATTGGTAACTCTGGGAGAGCCGGACACTGAAGAGCTTGGTTCTGCCAAGAGGAGTTTGTACACAACAGCAACAGGAAACAACAACAATAAGCGTCTGTCGCAACTTTGTATCTCAGTGCAACATCAACAATGAACTTTTGCAACTGTATCTGGTGGGGAGAAGGGCACAGGGAGAGAAGCAAAACCCATGGAGAGCTTGAGGATCCCAAACTTCCATGAAAGGAGCCTTGTGTCCTGCGGGTTCAGCTGGCAGGGGAAGGCGAGGTGCTGGGAGCGCAGGGGAGGTGCCGTCTGGGGGGAAAACCCCGCAGCTGAAACGCAGCGAAGCCGGGGTTCGACACCCCCACTCAGCAACTGTTCGAGTCTTACAAATTCAAACTTAGTTCTTTCAATTTAAATAACAAGTGCTTCAGGTATAACGCTTGACTTGCCTGGTTTATAACCCAGTTTTAAGTGCACACAAGCAGGAATAGACTTTTTTAAAAAACTATATATATATATTTGCACACTCATTTACACACACATGCACACAGTGAATTTTGTGCTGCAGCTACTACAACTAGAGATGAATGGGCCTGAAACGGCTATCGGAAGCCAGGCTCCAGGAGCTGGTCATCCGTGGCAACACGCACCCTAAAGCTGCTGAAGATTCTGATTATTTTTGCAAATATCAGTCCCCTAAAGTCCCCCCACGTGGGTCTGCATCAGCTGCTGCTCAGACTGCCCCTGGAGCTGTAGTTCTCTGGAAAATGCCTCTTGCAGGTGACTGAAGCCCACAGCACGTTTTGCAGAGCACTTGTCTCTCATCTCAGCCCATGCTGAGAGCTCAGAGGTCTCCTGAAAAGATGTGTATGGCCTCCAGCTCCTCTCCAGTGCGAAACAAATGCTTGGCAGAGCAGAGAACACCAACAAACTCAGACCCAAACAGCTGTATTGATGTCAAACCCAGACTGGGTGTAGTCTATGGTATCGGGGACTTTTTTGGTGCCAATTCTGGGCTTCTCACTAATGCTTTCTGCCTTTGGGCACCTCTCTGCTTTGCTGTGATGGTTCTGGATGTTCCCATGAAGTGGGAAGTAAAATGTCCCCTTGAGTTTGTTCATTTTTTTGGGTCTCTTATAAATTTCGGGCTGTTTGTCTTCAGGCGGAAGCCAGCAAGGTTTCTCCTTGAGAAGCCTGTCTCTGTCTGGCCGAACGCTCCTCAGGAACTTCTTGAAGATGTTGGCTGTGAGGGAGAACTTCCTGCAGAGCTCCTGGGATCTGCTCAAGGACAGAGACTCCTCGCTCTGCTCCCCCTTCTTATCCAGCTCTGGCAGATCCAACCAGTTCCCAACCAAGTCTGCAAAGATGTTATCCCCCAAGACCAGTGGCTGCCGATTCCTGCTCTGGGACATGAGGGAGGATGTCCAGTCATGGCCATCATCACATCCCGGGCACTCCTGGCACGCTGGCCACCCCCCAGCTGTGCCCTGGCTACTGGGCTCAAATGTCCTTGGGCGGATGTGCTCTGCTCTGATTGACATGGAGGAGTGTCCTTTTGGGTGACAAACATCCTCACCACAGAGGCTCCTGAAGGAGGAGGGGGTGTCTCTAAGGTGGCTGCCCTCTGGGAGCCCAGCAGGAGGGGACAAACCCACTGGCCGTGGCACGGCACACGCGAGGGACGTGGGGCTGCGCTCCTCCAGCGATGCCTCCCCCCATGGGCGCTCATCCCGCCGGGCCCCAGGCACCTCCCGGCTGCTTCGGCTCCCTGAGATATCCAACTGCTCCAAAGCTGTCTGCACCTGGAGGAGTTTGAGCTCCTGCAGGGCACCCATCATGCAGTTCATCTGCTCGTGCAGCCCGTCTCCAACCTCCTTCATGGATAGCTGCGGAGGGAAGAAGCAGAGATGGAGTCAGTGTCCCCCGGAGAGACCGAGAAATTTGTGAGCAATGGGCAGGAAACATCCCAAAACATCGCCTCTTCCTACTGACCACATTCTACATGCATCCTGCCTGTAGTACACCCATTTCATGGAACAGCAATGGGATATTTCTTAAATTTTTCTAGGAGTTTCCCTCTAGGAATAAAAGAAGCTGACAAGGAGGAGTGGATTTTTTTTGACCTGACAACAAAAATAGTTAATTTGAGTTTCCACTAATTGCTTGGCAGCAACCCAAGGCGTAGAACTATGAATGGTTTTGGCTGCCGCCAGTTTTAGCATATTCTTCTGCTTTTGTGTCTTTTGTGCCCTGTAACTAACAGAAATCAGGAGTCAGAATAATCAACAGAAGTGTCTTCCATGGAGAACCTTGTTTCTTTACCTTAAGTGCTAAAGTAAATTAAAAATAAGCCTCAATAAGAATCACGCAGTTAGTATATAACATGTCTTCAGATCTTAATACCCTCCTTACAGGCACCTCCAGAGGACAATCAAAGACATTTCAATGCACTTCAAATTTTGGACAAAACAACCAACAAACTCTGAAATTACTTACATTAAACTAGCAATCCAAGCTAGGACCGTTAGTAGCCGTTCTGCTTTATCCCTGAACCTTGCTATAAAGGTTTAACTTTCTATACTAGACTTAAAATAAGCAAGTTATTTTCCAGAGCTTCTAAACTCCCCCTCTTCTCTTTCGCTCTGTTGCTTTCTCTCTCTCGTGTAGGATCTGGCTCACATTCCCAAAGCGGCATCATAAAACAAATGGGCTATACTTTCCAACAGCTGCCACTTTTTTTTTTTTTCCGCAGGGAGCGGGAGTGGGGATGGGGAGGAGAGGGGAAGAACAGCAGGGGATGGCAGGGCTGGAGGTGAAGACATGTCACATTGATGTAAGGTGGTTTGCAGAAGAGATTACCACTGTCTAGGAAAAGCTTCATCCTACACTGTCATAAACAGTTTAAAAGGCTCGTCACAATTTTTGTACAGAACAGATCTCAAGCTTAGGGTGAAAAAGGACAGCTGCATCTTATGTTCTGCTTTACATTACCAAGCTTTACTATTTTACCTCTCCATTTTAACTAAGCCACTTCAATTACTCGCTCTATTTCCATTTCTGTACGGGGATCTGAGCCGTGAGAAAGAGCAGTCATCAAAAAATTGGATCTTCTGTAACAATCCAGCTCCGTAAGCGGAAAGCTCCTCAACAGTTTCTGGCCACAAATCTCCATTTCAAAAACCCAGAACCTAAAACTAGCTGGCAGGTTACTATGATTTTTCAGAGCTTCACTCCCAGGAAAGTTATTTATCACCCAGAAAGAGCACGCAATCTAGGAATATACAGAAAATCTGTTTAGCTTCCTGATTACACTACCAAGTGCCTCCAGCTATCAAATTTTTTAGCATCAGCAAATAAACTTCTACTTCTGCAGACATGCAAATAATGCCCCACTTACAGACGAAGCGAGCTCTTGGGTTACCCGTGCAAAAGCTGGGGCCATATGCTCTACAAGCCTCAGACAAAACTATCACCTTACCTCTCCAGATTTGCTGTAATGCTTCTCCTCCTAACCTTTCTCGCCTTATTAATGGCAGTCTGTTTTATCTGGGGCTTTGAAAAAGCTGGATTTGGAGCCAGCCCGGCCCCTCATTGGCCACTTCCCACCAAATCCCCTGGCCGGCGAGCGCTGTAATCACGGCACGGTGTGACGAGGGTCCTGCGGTAATGACTGGGCTGATCAAGCCCCTCGGCATATGCTGGGCGGCTCCGCTGTTCACCTCATTGATTCAATTAACTCCCCCATGATGGGTGGTATCATTACCATGCCTGCCGCAGCCAGCAAGGCTCTATTAAGCATTAACATTTCATAGGCAGCATTTATCGTCAGAGTGGCCGTTTCTCACAGGCAGGTCCTGTCCCCTCCCGACAAGACAGGGCCTGAGCCCTGAAAGCTCAGGCTCCAGCGTCTTCCTTCCAAACAAACGAGCTGGTTCTGCCAAACCCGGCGCCAGCACCAGCATGGGGAGCCTGAGCCACTGGAGGAGGAGGGGAGATGTTCTCACCTGGGAGACCCTTCCCAGATATGGCTCCAAGGTTTGGACACTTCTCCCGATGCCCAGGGCTGGGCTGAGCTGCCCCCCTCCAAAGGGGCACTCTGGGGACATGACTCTGTCTGGTTTCAGCAACCGCCTTTGGGGTGGGACAAACCCTGCCCTCCGGGCTCAGCCTCGGTGTCCCACTGGATACGTGAATCCCACCGGCAACAAGAGAGTTTTAAAGATCCTGAGGGTTTTAGCTCTGCTTACAAACACTGCTAAAGCTTCAGGTTGTGCAACTTAAAAAACAAGGCCAACAATCCCCTCTGCTTTATCTTTTGCTCCTCAGGGTATCTGTTCAGCCTTTTGCAGAAGTGAAGAGGGGAGTGAAACCCAGCCCAAAGTGAAGTCACTGCCTGGTGACCAAACAGTCCGCAGGGGCTTGGATTTCATCCACCAGTAATTACCCTGTGGTAATTAAGAGTACTCACCCTGGAGAGAAAAAAAAAGGGGGGGGGGGAGTTTCTTCCCCAGTGTGTAACTCTCCTCTTTGCCAAGAAGATGACAGTTCTCCCCAGCTCAGACTGGCTTCTCTGGGAGTCTCCCGAAAAGGAACAATCTCCCCACGAAGGTTCAAGACTGAACTGCTGGAGGAAAAAAAGTTTTCTGCGCGTAATCCATCAGATTGGGCTGGGAGTCAAAGAGATGTTCTGACTGCACGGTGATGGGAACTCGGGGCTGAAGGGATACCCCTTGCAGCCTCGCTGGCTCCGTGGTCACACACTTCATGGAGAAGGAACTGGAATTTGTGATGAACTAAAGTGCGATTCCAAACAGAGCGTGAATGTGACACAAAACTCCAGGGAGCCTTTATTTGGCATGGCGAGACCCTGGCCGTATTGCTGGGGTTACGCAAGTGACATTACGTAAACTGGGCTCCAGGGGCCATCAGGAGACGCTCGGAGTCGTGCAGGTTTGAGCGCTGCAAATCCCAAACCTGTCGTCGAATCAGCCCCGCACTCAGTCGTGCTGCAGAGCAGAGCGCAGGGGAAACCGCATTCGCTGCAAAACTTCAGGTCGAGCTCAGGTCTTGCTCATCAGCATCCTCCCTCCTTGCGCCTGCTGGTCCCTGCCCAAGGGGCGCAGACACGCCAGCGTTTCAAGGGACCACGGGTCTAATTTGGGACACCATTCTTCAATACAAGTGGTTGTTTGGTATATTTGCTTCCAAGAAAAGCCAAATTAGAACTACGACAACTTGCAGATGTTCAAATTTATAAAAGAGTTAAAAATCAGATGCCTCAAATTGCATCTCATTATTGTTCTTGAAACTTTTGCAGTCCCTAAAAAATGGGCATGAAAAAGTTTTTTAGTCTAATTATGAACAAGCCAACGCAGGTGCCTTTTATAGCAAGACAAGTATGCGCAGGGCTGAGCACAGTCGTGACGTGCGTGTTTCCACTTCCGTGGCTGGGATTCGGGCTCTGATGCTGAACGTTTCTCCTCCAGCAGTAAAGTATTACCTTGGATCACTCCAGGGAAGGCACCAGCAGGGCAGCTCCGGCTAAAAGCTCCCCCGAAGCAAAGCTTGCTTAAACTACAGTCACCCCTGAACGGTAAACTGAAATGTAAAATTCAAAAGCTTTTCAAGCCCTTTCAAATGATCATTGAGGAATATTCAACATCAGGGGAAAAAAGCCCCAAACAAACGGTGAGCATCTTGCAAAACCGGCAGAGTTCAATATGGGGTTTTTTTCACACTGGAAATCTACCATTGAGTAGCAAAGGTACCAGTCACGTTGTAAGCCATGCCTTTTTAATGATTTCCTCCAAACACTTATTCCCAGAACTACAACTGCAATTGGTTTACACAGTTTATAAATCAATGATCTCCCACCACTGATTAACACAGCAGGAGCACAACCTGCCCCAAGGAACATCCCCTAGCAGCATTTTATCAAATTCAACCCAAATTCCCAAGACTACAAATAAGGGAGATTTCACTTGTCACTTCCCACTTCACAGGTAAATAAGTAACTTTTTTAACCTGCTTTGGGAACTGCTGTTTTCCTATCAGCATCTACATTCGCCAAGTTCTCAGAACCCAGATCCCATCAATGCCCTCCGGCCCCAGCTGTGGGAATTCCCAGCCCACCCCCACATCTGGCCGGCGCGGGACAGCAGCAGCTTTGTGATGCTGACGGGAGGAAAGGAAAAAGCCAGCAAACGCACCACGGCGCTCAGCCGAGCAGAGAGAACCCGAAAGAAGAGCTCTGAGCATGTTTGTCGCCATGAGGAGGAAGACAGATGTCCAGCTCTAAGGCAGAAGAATCGCAGAGAGAGGAAGTTATTGCTAAGAGGACAGGAAAGACCAAATGGCAAATAGCAGTTCGTAATAATAGCGCTGATAGGCAACAGAACCAGCAACAAACAATTGGTATTTAAAGAGGATGACATAATAGCAACCAAAATTATTTTAGAACTGCTGAGCTGATCATATTGTTTCCGTGTTTTCCTTTGGGTCGCTAACTAGATTAATCTTTAGCAGGCCTGCAATTGTGGCTGGGCATAACTCTTTGGAGCATGCGGCACGGCCCGCAGAGCTGCTTCCCAGCTTCGTGTTGCACCTTTCTTTTCCCTCCCTTGATGGACACCACGGGCCTGCAATCTTCTTTTTGTCTTTGCATTTTATCACAAGAATTTCAAGGCTCTTTCTTAGCTCTTGTCTTTCCAAAGTATTTTAGGCATAAATGAGGATGCTAACGATGAGCTCATCATTTATCTGAAAGAGGAAGGATGCTGAAACTTTACCAAAGATTTTTTTTTTTCCAATAGTTTAAATAGATCTTAAACAGATGTTAACCACAAAAGACATGGTTCACATCACTCAATTAACTATCTTCCTCACCCAATTGCCTTCCTGTCCATTGCAATGATATTGTTCTGTGCTTCCCAATCACACTTGCTACGTTTAAAGACAAATTAGAAAATCCATTCCCTACAACCAGGAAATAAATGGACTAAAAAGAAATTCAGCCTTCAGACTTTTACTCACAACCCAGGGATAAGAGAGACCACAAGCCTCAACGTACAGAGTGACCATTGAAGGTGATGGTTAAAAGTGTCAGCTTCCAGCCCAGTGGTCTGCTTCACTGGGAGATCTGGCCCTCAACGTTCCCGAATACACGCAGCTGGGAGCCTAAAAAAATCCACTGCCATCTTTAGGAGTCTGCTCTGGAAATAAACCAGCGAACAAAGCCCACGACTGCTTTTTCTCTCCCCAGGTTGTGTGTGACAGGACATCCGCTGCCAGGTTACTCCCTTGCACCTTCCCTGAAGGCAGCACCAAGGAATGAGACTGTGCGATAACCACCGAAGTTTCTAACGCCACCTCCAGCAGCGATGGGTAAAGCCACCCTGAAAGGGACCATTTTATGGGCAGAGACAGAAACGGAGCTGTGTGTTTCCACACGCTGGAGTGAGCAGTGACGTCGGCTCTTGAGGTCTGTCATTTATGCCTTACCTCGCTGCAAATCACAAGAGCTGCCCCGTCAGAAGCAGCAGTAGTGAAAGCGCAGCAGACTCCTCCTCGAGCACGACACAGTCACCAGAATAGGACCCAGTGTGAGACAGAGAAAAATAATTGGCTGTATTTTTCACTCAGCCCAAATGTTCTATTCCTGCAAGATATTCATAGCAAGAAACACTGTCTACCAGGACATAAATTAATGTAAGAAGGAAGCCGGACTCTATCAGACTCAGTAATTTGATGCATTTATGATGAATGTGCAGGGAGAACATCCAAAAGCTCAAAGAGGGGGAGTTTATTTTAAATACCTACTTTAATACTTTTCCTCCTAGAAAAAAGCAACAGAAAACCCAGAAATGTCCTGGATTCTTCAAGAAAGACCAAAACATGGAAAGTGAAGTTACAACTACAGCTAACTTGTGACCCCTCGCCCATTACAGCCATACAAACCCCAAGTGCAAGATAAATCTGCCCCAAGAAGCCACCAGTCCCTAGCTAGATAAGAAGTGATTTATTCTTACTGTAGAAGAGCCTCGAACCCCCAGTCCCATGGTACGTATGCTGATGTTGCTATGTATAAATCCAAACAATCCCCGTGTCAGAAAGTTTACGGAGGTAATGCCATCTGCAGCGTGAGACACGGAAATGAAATTCCTCTCTGCTAATCCCTGAGCAAGACAATTCTTGTTAAATCTGATCTTTCAGCTGCGATAACATTCTGTAACTCAGAAAGCAGACATCATATTGCTGTGCCTCAGAATGATGTTTGCAGACTCTGAATCCAGCCGATAAAGTCAAGACGACCTTTAGTATCGGGATTAATTGTGTTAATGGGAGATTCACAAGCTCTGTGGCACATTTCATGACCGCCACACAAAGGACAGACAACAGAAGGGGTGGAGAAGCACAACTTATTCCAACACCAGACCTACAAACCAGCACTACACATTCTCACAAACCACACTGTGTCCATAAATCTCCAGGGGCTTTCCAGAGGTGAACAAGGTGGTCTGTATTTTCTACATCCAGAGGCTGAGGCGCAGAGAGCTGGCACGGCTTGTCCAGAACGGCTCCACAGGCTGGTGCCAGCACCAGGATGGAGACCCTGGCTTTGGAATCGATCGAACCGAGAGCTGCCCCAATGCCGCAGCCGGCTGGGAGGAACGGCTGTGTCAGCTGAGGCTCTCCTGGCCGTGCAGCATTCGCCTGTGGAAGCTTCTGAATGAATTCCAATCAAAGGGACACCACACATGCCAGAAACTATCAGCTTACAATGGAAAACATGCAATTGGAATAGGAGATCTCTCATTGACTGAAATGGGTCAGATTGATCCTTGGGAGCCCTGGCAGAGCTTTCCCAGAGGGAATGCGAAGACTGGTGTAAGCACACCCGGACCCACGCTCATCTGTGCCTTGTCTGGCAAAGTGCGGTGTAGTCGCAGTGCCCGGGCTCCGTGCTGGAATGTCCCAGCAGCCCAAACCAAGCACGCGGGTATTTAAATACATTTTTAATACACAAAGCAGGAGAAATATCAGAGCTGGAATCCTCGAATCCCACACTGGTAGGGATAGAGTTGCACTTTCCTTGGGAACCGGGAGCTGTGCCAACATCCACTCTTTTTTCAGAAAACCCCCTGCTCAAAACCAGCTGAAGGCTGCAGTGGTTTACAAGGAGACAAACGAAACCTCTGCTCATCGAACGGCCTCTTTCACGTGTTACACGGACCAGCCTTGGTGAACCTGGCTCCTCAAACAGGGCGTTTTTGCAGAACTTCCCTGTGCGACCCCCCCCTGCGGCTCAGCAGTGCTTCCCACCCGACAGAGCTGCTCCTCCTGCATCCCACAAACCACTGGGCTTCTAAATTCCCAGTGATGCCCTGGAACTGGGCTCCATTTAGCCGCACACAGGGTGGCTCATTGTCTCAATCTGGGCAAGTTCTTCCCACCATTCCTCCTGCATGAATCTTGGTTCTGGTGCATTTAACGTCTGGAGGCATGACCTGCCCCGGAATGAAGAAAGTGGTGAAGCAGCAGGGTCAAGAGGTTCAGTTCCCACTCACCATTCAATGCAGATGGTCCCAGCTGTCTATCGCACTGCTTGCTGCTCTTTAAAGAAACATTAATCTATTTTAATTCCAGGCTATCTTGACAGTATTGATTTTTAAAAGCTGTTATTGCTCAGGATATCATTTATGGTTGTTTTAATTAATACGGTCCTCCTACCTTCACTAAATGCGATCTGCGGCTCACTGAAGTTGCCGATGGAATTGTTTCTGACAGCGCTGCAGGGCAGAGGGTCTCTCCCGCTGTCCCACCCCGTGGGTTGTCCCGGCACCGCTGTGCACACACAGCCCCAGGGCTGCGCTCTGATACTCGCAGAATTTGTTGTTAAAGGAAGTTTTTAAGTCTGAGTAACAAAAATTGGGGGGTGGGAGGCGGAAAGGATGTGACTAGTAAAAAACAGATGTATGACGAGCAAGGCTACTCTCAGTTAAGTCACGAGAAGTCCTACTGAAGGTGACAACTGCCCCTTCCCAGTTTTTTTAAGCCAAGCATATGCATAAATCTTTGCCAGGCTAAGGTCTTGGTTTATTAATGTAATAAAAATTGTCATGCTTTTTCAATTCAAAAAAATCTATTATTCCATTATAATACAGGTACGAACAAAACCAGAATTTTTTCATTTTAAGTATTTCTTAATTTTCACACTAAGCGTGAGGGACCTGCCTTCCTTTTTAATATATTCAAATTCTTAAGAAGTTAAGTCGTGCACTAAAGTACAGACAGGTTTTAGACTCCCAAGTAAAGATGCAATGTTTAGGCTTATATAAAAAAACACTGCTTAGATAAGAAACTGATTTGTTTAGAAAACAAAACACAGGTTTAGGAACCTTATTCCGAGCATGCTTTTGGTGAAAGTTACTGGTTTTAGCCATCTAGCGTTCCAACTTATCCAGATTTTAAAGATCTTCCAGCTTATACTGTACGTGCCCTGGTTCCGTTTGTATTTCATTCATCACACCCAGCGCAGAGAACACCAGTGACTCTCGTTTCCCTTTGTTTTAGTTTGTCCTCCAGCTCCTCGGTTTGCTCGGGAACCGCCGGTAACGCCAGCAGGTTCAGTGTTTGCTGCCATTTATTCCGAGCAAAGCACTGCTGCCCGAGTCCGGGTGTCACCAGCCACGTCCCATCTGCGGGACCCAGCGCAAGAGCGAGTCTGGGCTCAGCTGGGACTTTGCGTGGCTCTGGATTGACTCGGGTGGCGTTACTTACGCGCAAACATTCCCGGTAAGGCAGGCAGGATGGCACTACTGCCTACGAGCCCATTTTGTACGATGCCAGTTGGCACAAACACCAGCTGAAACCCACATCCCATTAAGTCTGAAAGCGGGAAGCTTTTGTGCGTGCAGAAACTTCACCCACCCGATTTTGCTCTGCCTTGTCCTCCCCTTTTGTTCTCACTATCTATTTATCTGCACGGCGCCGGGAACCGCTCCGGGGGGGGCGCCGGGACCCGCTCCGGGGGGGGCGCCGGCCCTTGCCCCCGCCGCAGCAGCAGAACCTCCTGCCTGCGGACGAGGCCACGCGAGTTCGGGCGGCACCTGCGCGGGCGCGGAGGGCGGGAGCCAACCCCGCCGCTCTCTG
>VXBO01009506.1:847049-899300 GCA_013400135.1 Rhinoptilus africanus
CCGCCCCCCCCCGCCAGCCAATCGGCGGCCGCGGCGCCCTCTGGCGGCACGGTGCGCTAAGCGGGGATTCGCCCAGTGCGCGTGCGCGGCGCAGGCTAAAGGCGCGTCTCGCGGGGCGCCGCGCGCTGCCGCTTCCTGCCCCCAAGATGGCGGCGCCCGCGGAGGCGCCGGCGGCGGCTGAGGGACGGTTCCGCACGCGCGACGTGTTGGTGCCCGGCGGCCCCTCCGACTTCGGGTCGCTGCTGCTGTCGGCGCCGGTGCTGGCGGGGCTGGAGGCGGCTGGGTTCCACAGGCCGTCGCCGGTCCAGCTGAAGGCCATCCCGCTGGGGCGCTGCGGCCTGGGTGAGCGGGCGGGCCGGGCGAGGGGCCGTGCGCGGGGCTCGGGGCAGCCTGGGGCCTCCGGTGACCTCTGTGGCGGGGTTTTCCAGATCTCATCGTGCAGGCCAAGTCGGGCACTGGCAAAACCTGCGTGTTCTCCACCATCGCCCTGGACGCGGTGCTGCTGGAGAGCCCTGCCACGCAGGTGAGCCCCGGCCCGCCGTTACCGGTGCGCGGGGAGCGGGGGGACTGCTTTGTGAGAGAGAGTCGCTCTTCTTGGGAAACCGGCATTAGTATTTGAAGTCATCGCTACTCAATGTGAGCTTTAACCTTCAGAACCTTCTGCAGCTTTCACATTTAATCCTTGTCCCTTACAGATTCTGATCCTGGCTCCTACACGAGAGATCGCTGTGCAGATTCATGCTGTCATCACAACTATTGGAATAAAAATGGAAGGCTTGGAATGCCACGTCTTCATTGGCGGGACTCCTTTGAACCAGGACAAAATCAGACTAAAAAAGTGCCACATCGCAGTTGGCTCCCCTGGTATGGATGAGCTTCATTGTGCTTCGGATACCCTGTGATCCTTCACAGTACAATAATTGGTGCTTTTCAAATCCGGATTGGCTTGGGTTTGGTTTGGTTTGTTTTTGTTTTTAAGTAAAAGGGGGTAGTTTCAAAGGCCAGTACCAGAGACATTTAGACCAGGTATTTTTAGTGACACATTATTCCAAATATGGCTTTTTTAAGGTTTGTTAAATTTAACTCTTAAAAAAAACTAGAAAATTCATTGTTAGAACCTTTCAATTAATATTTTTGAAGTTCCTTTTACTCTTTTCTTCATATGTAGGTCGAATAAAACAGCTCATAGAGTTGGACTACTTGAACACAGCCAGTATCCGGCTTTTCATTCTTGATGAAGCAGACAAGCTTCTAGAAGAAGGAAGCTTTCAGGAACAAATCAAGTAAGAAAAACATTTATCTTGTGCCTTTATCAGTAGATTAGATACATATTTTTTACTCATTCTGGTTTCTTTGTCTCACAGTTGGATTTACTCTTCACTACCAGCCAATAAACAGATGCTTGCTGTTTCAGCTACTTATCCCGAGTCATTAGCTAACGCTTTGACCAGGTACATGAGAGAGCCGACATTTGTGAGGTTGAACCCTACTGACCCAAGTCTCATTGGTAAGTGTGAGTTCATTTATGAAGATGCTGTTATCAAGGGATTAAAAATAGTATACTAAAATGAAACCATATACCTTTAAAAATTGTGATTCTTGGTAATTTCCCTCCACAGGTGAGTTGATTAGTTTATGAAGTATTTATTACAATTATTGATGTATTTAAAACAGCAGTAATGAATGCAACTTTCTGGTTTTTCTATCTGTTCAAAAAATATTTCAGTCTTCTAAGAAAAACCTGTCTTGCAGCTTCTTACTTGGCACATGTGTGTGCTAGTTTAGAGTCTTAGTTCTAGCTGCAGTGACACATGTTGACAGCAGCATAGCACTGTGCATGTTTTTATGGAAACTGTTAATCTGACAGTATGTTTGGTTTCATGCTCAGGGCTGAAGCAGTATTACAAGATTGTGAATTCCCATCCGCTTCCACATAAAACGTTTGAGGAAAAAACCCAGCACCTACAGGAGTTGTTCAGCAAGATTCCATTTAATCAAGCCTTAGTCTTCTCGAATTTGCATAGCAGGTAATAAATTTGAAATAAAATCTGTAAAAAGCATGTTTGAAAGCAGTGGTTTTAATGTCCAGTCATGGATAGTCTATGTAGACCTTCATTGAGGCTTCAAAGCAGTATGCAAATTTCAGATCTGAAATATAGACAGAGGAATGCAGTATGAAATACTGAAAATAAAGGAATCCTTTAGCATGAAGGTACCTCATACACTGTTTAGAGTACAGTGAGACCTGATAGCCTCTTGTGCTGTTCCGTCTGTGAGGTGACTGTCCTAGATGTAAAGGTGAAACTGACAATTTTGGAATGTAATCCTTGACTGTAAAGAATAGCTTGTTGATAAATGCATAGGGGTTTTTTTAGGTCTCCGGTTTTATTTACAGTTTTCATTATGTATATTCTGTTAGGGCTCAACATCTAGCTGAAATACTGACATGCAGAGGCTTTCCTGCTGAGTGCATTTCAGGTGAGTCCATTCAAAACTCTGATTCGGTTGAAATTGTGCATGAATGTGACCTAAAATAGGAAAATTAATCTTAAGTCTTGGCTTGCGTGGCTTCTGGTTAAATAACCAAGCAGAGCATTTGAAACTTCATAGGTCTTTAGGACTTAAATATTCGTTAATTTTTTTACTGATTAGCTTTCCTGTTTTCAAATCTATTTGAGAGTTATATTTATGAATATCCAGATGAGTGCATTGGCTTATCTGTAAAGAGAAAGCTACCTTACATTTGCAGGGTGAAGCAGTGTTTGTTTGGAATGTAGATATTGAACTTAATTTTTTTTTTTTATTTCTTGCTTCTCTATAAAAAGCTGATAGCTGTCACCTAGTATTTAATAGAAACTTCTGGTTCATGTGTTTAAATAAAATCTGTCTAAAGTCAGCGTTGTTCACGAGGATTAAGTACCAGCATAACTGATTTCTCTTCAAAAACCAAGCAAATTTATTATTTTTGTAATGAAGTTCCTTATTTTCAAGTTTGTCTTGTTTGTTCCTTGTTTACTCATTTAGAACTGATGTTTGAGGAAGCTTCTCTCAGCCTCATCTACAGTTTTACAAAGCAGAGTTTTCCAGAATTGGAGGGGCAGAAAACTGAAGGATGTAATCTGTTTCTAATTTTTGTCTTTTTAGGTAGCATGAATCAAAATCAACGACTTGATGCTATGGCTAAATTAAAGCAATTCCACTGTAGAGTTCTGATTTCCACAGACTTGGTGAGTTAAGTGTTCTATAGCATACATCAGCATTGTACATAAAGTTACTCCAGAGAATTAGGTTTGACTTGGAATTGAATGGAACGTAAACGTACTGATAAAGCATGGGACTTGAGCTCTGTGTGTGATTTACATTCACTGTGAAACTTAGAAATTGTCCCCTGTTTCTCATCGGGTTCAAAAATAGTTTCAAATTTATCTGTTGCTTTGCAGAAGCTTGTAGATATTTCAGAGCAGTAGAATTGTTTATTTTGGATAGGAGCTATGGGAAGGAATAGTTTGTTTCTTTAGTACAGTATGCTCACAATAGTAAGATTGTGAGCATAAACAACTTTAATAGAGCAGTGGTTATGTTTGAGGCATTTAGCTTTTTCATGGTTGCTGTATTTTGATCTTTAGTTGATCAATTGGGGTCCTGTCATGAAAAGATTACTGTGTGCCGTCGGGTTGAATTTTTTGATGCTGGGGGGAAAAAACATACTTACTTGTATGTCATACATGGAAGGCAGAAGCGAAATGGTCCCTTGTTTTCATAGTCCCAATGCAATATGCCTGTTTTACATGTAATACTGTAAACTGACTGGAAAATTGTGGGTGCTTTATGGTGTATTGTAAAAATGAAAAGTTGTTATATGAGCACTTACTCTCAAATATATTGTATTTATTTAAAGATCTGTTCAGCATATTTGATTATTTATTCCCTTCTCTCCTCCTCATTTTATTAAGACATCTCGTGGAATTGATGCTGAAAAAGTGAATCTGGTTGTCAATCTGGATGTACCCGTAGACTGGGAAACGTATATGCATCGTATCGGCAGAGCTGGGCGCTTTGGTAAAAGCAGTTGTGTGGATTTCTTGAGCTTGCACTAGCTCCCTTGGCTCCGGTGAGGTAACGGCACTTTGTGTGTGTTGCAGGAACTTTAGGCTTATCTGTGACATACTGCTGCCGCGGAGAGGAAGAAAACACAATGATGAAAATTGCTCAGAAATGTAATCTTCAGCTTCTTCCACTACCAGGTATGCTCTGTCCTATGAATGCTATTGTTCTTTTTTGTTGGTTGTTTTCTTTTTATTCAGAACTTCAGACAAGTCCACAGGGAATGGACAGGTACCTTCTTTGCTGAAGTTGCAATAATTTTGGTACAGGTTTTTCATACTCCATGCCAATGACTGCTTGTGTAACTGGCGCAGTTGTGCGAAGCAATAATGAACTGAGTGCATGCGTATGGACAGGGAGAGGAGCTCTGCATCCAGCTGTTGCTTAAGCAGCTACATGACTATTTGGATTTCTAGAAATATATTATTAAGCCTTTCTCTGGCTGTAAGTTACAGTAGGGGAAGAAAGGAATAACTGAAACAGAAGACTTGCTACCCTTGCTTTTGCAGAAGCTGTTCTGCTAGAAATCTAGCATTTGCCTTCTTGCTTAAGTCCTGATTTTTTATTTGGTAAGTAGGATATGAAAAATAGGTGACGAGTAGTGCAGTGCTGTTTGACTTGATGAACTTCTCGATGCCTTCCATGAAGAAAATGTCCTGGCTATTTGAGCTCTGTCAAGAATTGAAGCGGTCAGTTTGCAGCCCTAACTTAATGTGTCTTAACATCTTTTCTGCGATTTTGCAAAGCTTTGGTACTCATTTCGGTTCTAGAGAGAGGGATGCACCTAATTGAGTGCCTGCTTGTTTCCCTTTTGTGCAGAGCCTATACCCCCTGGAATGATGAATCAATTTGAAGATGGGGAGGTAGAAGTCAAACCTGTTGTACATACAGGTGCTTCAGTGAATTCTGACACCGTGTGTCTTAAACCAGAGGAACCAGTACTGCAGCCTGCCCAAAATACTTTTTCAGAGGTACCTCAGCCTCTTTCTAATCATCTAGGTGGTAATTCTCCTGTAGAAAGGCCTAAAACGGCTCAAAAGCAAAAGCAGATTAAAAAGTACACAAATTCGGCAAATACAGAAAAAGGTAGCAGAAAACCCCAAACTTCCAGTTGCCACATAGAACAGAGGAGTCAAGTCAAAACTGTCTCCAGAACAGATGGGCAACATAACACTCAGTCTCCAGATGAGGAGGCCTTAAAAAAAAATCTTCCCAGAATTCCATGCTTGTCATCTTTCAAAAAACAACAGAACAATCCCTGGAACTTCTCAGAATTTGTTGAAGACTATGAGTATTTCATTAAAGAAGGGTTGGAGAGAGAGGTCGAAATTTTAAGAAGCTATTCAGGCCCAGGAGAGCAGTGTGAGCTCCCCAGAAATGGTGGTGTAGAGCGGAAAGAGGTGGAACAAAATACAGAGACGGTAGCAAATGCTGTTGTGTCTGGTGACAGTGATGGTTCCTACAGTTCCAGGGCTTCCTCCAAGAGTAGGGAAAACAACTCATGCTTTGAAGCACTTTCAGATACACCGGAGAAGAATGTTTTTCCCACAGTGCATCAGGGTTGTGCAGACTTGTGTTCTACACCAGACAAACCTCGGGAGCTATCACAAGTCCCAAAGCAAAATCAAGTCAAAAAGAAAGTTCTGAAACAAAATGCAAAACAAAAGAAAAGCCGTAACCATCAATTCCCTAGTTCTTCCATGAGAAAAACTGAAGACGACTGCTCCTGCAGCTCTTGGGATGATGGTGTTCCATATGAGGCGTGGAGTTACAAAAACTACTGGAAATCTTACTATCAAGCATGGCAAAACTATGCTGCAGTGGCTCACTACAGGAAAAGTTACAGACACTTCAACTGGATGAGCGCCTATCACGTCAACTCTGTCTATCTTCAGGAGCTGCTGAAAAGTGGTGACTGATGTAACGACACTGCTGTTGGGACAGGCTGGTTGGTACAATGGATGGACATCATCTGTGGAAAAAACTGCTAGTCTGCAGGTACATGGACAAACATAAACAGACATTGTTACAGATTGAAGAAAAATCTTGTCTCTTTCATAAGCGAGTTGTGTCTAGGTAAATGTTTTTTACATGCATTCCAGTGATGGTGTTACAATTTGATAATAAAAGGAAATGAAAGACAGCTGGATGTTCAGTTGCGATCTTTACAGTGCAAAGTAAACAAAGGAAGATAAAAGGCAGCCACGTCCATGTAAGAAATCTCAGTAAGGAGAAAATACAAACCAGCTCCAGTTTTACTTACTTGATTTACGTCTCTGTGTGACTTGTGGCTGAAGATGGATTCACTGTAAGACTACATAGGCTGTTTATAGGTGGAGATCATTCCATTTTCTGCAATTCTGTTTAACACCAGGCACTGATTATATACCAGTGGCAGAGTGAAACCTGCATCTCCATGCCTGTATTGCTAATTTAAATCCTGTTAATTAACTTATCGTAAATAACACTTCTACAGCTAGGTGTATGGCAAGCTGTGCAGTAGAGGATGTTTTAATTATGTAGAAAATGGCAGCAGTCATAATTGGTCTGTCCCTCTGGGTGCAGCAATATCAGACTTGCCACACTTTCAGGAAAGCTTTAATTAGAAATGAAATTAGCTATTAGTACTAAAACTAATTGCTATTTCCTGTTTGGGTTGCACTGCTTTGTATGTAGCTGTTCTGAATCAGAAGAGGAGAGGATTGGCTGGCTTAGGGTGTCGACCCTGGGTTGACTCCGCACTGATTTTGAAACTTCATCCTCTAGCTTTAATATGTTTGGGATACCAGAGGCAGATTTCTTCAACTAGTTTCTTTGATTTCTCAAAGTTCAACAGCAAATACAGTTTTCCTATTTTTTTTTTTCTTGAGCAGAGTAAGGCTGGATTTCCCTTAGAAAAAGCACTGCTTCCAGCCTACTGTGAACAGTACTTTGAAGGAGAGCTGCTGCTTTAATTTTGTGAAATGGATATCTTCAGGGATGTTTGATTGCTCACCTCCAGCAGCTTTCAAATATGTTTTCACTCTGCTTACATTAGTCACTTGCTGCCTGAGCCTTCCTGATGTTCTTGCAAAATTCCCTGTGCAAATCCTGTGGTGTCCCTGGCAGCGCTTCCGACGTTTCTGTGGGGTGGTGGGCCTAAACTTTATACCGTGCAATTCAGGCTCTCTTCGCTGTGCAGGAGAGCTGTAAGATTGGGGTAGCTCCTGAGCGGCACAGAAATCCGGCAGGGCAGGAGGGTGGCTGCGCTGGGTGGGCTCGTGGTTTTCCCGCAGCTGGGGCAGCGGTGGCCTCTAGTGGGTGTCATCTTTACTGCAAGAGAGAAAGGGGGGCTGTGGGCGCTTCTCAGCTCTGAGTGGGTGGGTGTCAGAGGTCACTTACAGAATTTTGAAAATTTTAAATACTGCCTCCAAGCAACACTTTCAGATACGGTTAATTTGAGATCTGCTCTGCTCGTTTGGTGGTTGAAACAAGCTGACCCTATCTGCAATACAGAATACAAGGCTTTGGCCTAAATGGAATTGCCGAGATGAGATTGCCCTTTTAAAGAAGGGCCTAAGAAGTGCTCTTTAATAAGTATCTTTTTAGGAGAAGTATTTTTCTTCCTGTACTTTTTTTTCCTGCCTTACTTCCTTTGTGTCACAGCAAATTCCTCCAGGGAGGGGGTTCTCCTAGATTTTGTCTGCATAGTCTGAAAAGGCCAAGATGGTATGATTTTGTTTCCAAGATGAATTTTGTTGCAAGTATTAATGTTCAAAAGGAGAGTACTGTAAGAGATGCACTTGGATGTCTGCATTATTGCTTTCCTGTAACATCTGTGTCATCTTGCTGTTCTCATTAGTGGTTGCTTAAGTAAGAGTTACTAGTATTTAAATGCAAATTGAGTGGCTTAAGCTAACACCCAGAGTTCTACAAAAGAACCTCCCAGTTTTTTTTTTTTTAGAAGAAATCTACAGCATCATCTTGGTATTTGTGGCACATACTCTGTTTAATCCAGATTGGATACATCAGGTACAGCAGTGGCACAAGACTCAATACTGTAAATGATATACAAGTTTCAACATATGCACTACAATTCCAAAAGAAGACAACAGGAAACTTGGTTCTTCTAGAAAGTTGTTCTCAAATGAAGCTACCTGCAGTTGTATACAGTACATTTTGTATCTGTCCTCTGATGTTTGTAAGCAAAGCCCATTTATAGTACGAAAATAGAAAATAAAAAGGTTGAGAGCTTCTTACAACATAAAACTTCTAAAGAAAACACCATTGCCTTGGAATGCCTTACTGGTTTATCAAAAATATACCATCACACGCATTTTGTAAGATGCTTCATTGGTCCGAGGAGCCAGCGGGAGCTCCCAGTCATAGTTGCAACAGAACGGAGAAGAGCGTTTGGTGTGGTTGTTAACTTCTCACCCAGACAGCTGTGTGGCTGCTGTGACTAGCACTAGTGTAAATCAAAATGAAAGGGAACACGTGCACACGTATACACACAAAGTAACAAATTATTGACTGAGAACAAAACTCAGGAAGGAATTTTCACAAGCTCTTTGTCACCTGGTCTTTTGACTGTTCCACCTGAAGTTTTTCTGGCACAGTTTTTGCATTCTGAGCGTGAGTAGCAGTACTCTCGTATGCTTTCACAAGAGTTCTCTACGGTATTTTGTAGGTATTCGTGAATTGAGCTTCAGTTATTGAAAGAGGAAGTATTAAATCCTACACAGCTTGTATAATTGGCAAAGAGAGGTGAAATGACTTCTTTGAGGTCACTTAGTGATTCATCAAGACAATCAGGAGTAGAACATAGGTTCCTGATGCTAAGTCTCCTAGCTCTAATCTGTATGCACGCTACCTTCTGTCTGCTCTTTAGACAGTTTTAGAAAGATAAAACCATTATGAAGAGTGTTTATGGCATCGTTAAATGTGAACCCTAAAAACTTGAGCTCTGAGGTCATATCTAGTGCAGTTGCTTAAAGTGTTAGAGGAAAAGAAATTTTTTTTTTTTTTCAAAAATCAGAATATATTTGATTGGTAAATTACATGGACAAGGTATATTATTTACTGAACTTTAAAAGCAGGATAAAGTCTTCAGTTGAAAGCTGCTGATGTTCGCACGCCATCCACGAATGCTGACTTTGTAACTCTGCCAGAGAAAAAATATTACAGGATCCAAGGGATGTTGCAACCCATACACTAAAGGTGGTTTTTAATTTACTGAATTTGCTTTATAATACATGTAAGATACAACATGTTTGCAGCCTCTTTATTTAAAAAAGCAAAATATTTGAAGAAACATTGCTTTCTTTAGCTGGTACTAATTTGATTTTCATGTGCACATCTTAAGCTGTCTAAACTAGGATGATAGAGGCTTGTTTGCAGTGGAAATATATTATCAACTTTCAAGTTAAGCAAGTAGCATTGACTCAAATTTACTATTTCTAGCTAACTGCAACGAAGGATGTATTTTGAATTGCCTAATAACTTTATTCAACACTAAAGCCGTGTGTGTTAGTTTGCTTTTTTCCTCAGTTCACTTTGAACAATGATAATTATTTGACAGACAAGAGTAGCCTCTGGGATAAAAATTTGCTGTAGAAAGTTTTATATTCCTCTTATGTTTGAAGGCAGCTAACTTAATATGTGGAAAGGAGAAGAATTTAACATGGTGTGAAGGAGTATAATGGCAGGAAGAGAGGAAAAAATAAGGAAAGAATTATGGCTGAACAGCAGGAGAAAAATCCTTGACGTTGAGATCTATTAGTCTGGAATAAGCTCTCCAGGGAAGCGGTGGGAGTCCTTTCCTCAGAGAATTTTAAATCTAATCTAGAGAAAGCAATGCAATATATTGCAGTGAAGGATCTTGTGCTAGTGGAGGATGGATTGCATTTTTTAATTCCTTAATTTTTATGTACCAAGATGTGTTATCTGTGGCCTCTTCTTTATGGGTGCCCTTAAGATATTTAAGGAAAAGGAAAGTAAAAGGTGGATTTTAGAAAGAGTGGATAGAAGTCAAAGCCTAGATGTGAAAGGTATTTCTCATCAGTCTTTGCCAATTGGGTGTGATTCCTTCTATTAGCAGCCTAATGCCAGGTGAGAAGAGAGCAAATTGATTAATAGAATATGCTGAAAATCTGTGAAAATATTTTTCCCTCAGAAAAGACTTTGGAAAGGAAACAAAATGCTCAGAAAAAGGTGTTGCTCCTTTGATATTTATAATATTGCTTTATGAAAGGCTGAAAAAATAATCCCCTTCTACTTGCTTTTTGTACAAACAATCTGTTTTCATCTTTTTTAATGAACTCTTCTAAAACTATAAAAAGTTGTAAGGAATTTGGGGAAAGGGGAGGCTTTTCAGATGAACTGCCCGCATACTATTGATGCTTTGTTGAGCAGTTTTGCTAATCAGGCTGTTTTGTACCACCTGCCTTTCAGAAAGGTGTCAGGAGTAGAACCTACCTATGTTTCTGGATACTTCTCCTCCCGGAGGTAGCCCCCACCTGAGGAAGGCCCCTTCCATGTGCATCAGGAATGACCAGGATTGCAGGGGTATGTGCTGGTTTTTGTATCCGTATCAATGGATGTGTGTGGCCCTGGAGGACGGGAGAGGGATGCTGGTAAGACAGGGTGGTGCTGGGGACCAGTCCAAATCCTTCAGTTAAAGCCCAGGAATTTTCAGGAGTACTTGGCCTTATCTCAGCAATGGTTTATAAGTTGCTATTTAAAGATTATAAAGAGTCTTGCAGTTTAGTAAAGCTAAATGCCTCCCTTTATTGTAGGAATAAGTGACTGTAGCGTAGTTCCTGTGCTTTTCTGTGCAAATGCTTTCCCTTCTGCCCCGTGTTTCATTTGAAGGATGCTGTGTTGTGCCCTACCAACCACCGGTAGGATGGTGGTAGATTCTTGTCTTTGCTGTTTTGATGATTGCACTCTGTGCTCGTAAGGAGGATGTAGCTGTGTTGGGCAATCCAGGGAGGTTTCGTACAAGCATATTTTCAAGTGCTTTCGGAAGCATTACTCAGTCTACTTCAAATCAGTGTATAAAGGGAGCTAATGCCTCCATTAAAAATATTTTTAGCCCTGTTCCTCTAGGCTCAGACTTCCTCAATTTTGTCTGTCTTTATCCTCTGGAAGTCTGATGTACTGACGGCATGGGGCAGCACCTGCTAAGCTAATGGTAGAAGAGGCAAGCCTTGTTTTTTTGAGCAAGGATAACGATGATTCCTCTTCTGTGGAAGAGAACAAAGGCCATGGCTCTCTTGACAATCTGAGCCCCAGCAACCAGCCAGAAACCCCAGGACTGGCTTTCCTCCTTACTGATTTTTTTTTTCTTAAAAATGTTAATTTTTTTTTTCAAAAAGCATTTTGATTGATAGCAATTAAGTGCACCAAGTAGTGCTTTAGAGAAGGGCTGCCATGATTGCTATTTACAGATAAAGAAATGGGTGCAGAGAGATGAAGTGGCTTGTTTACCACTCCGCAGTAAATCAGGAATAACAAAGGCAGCACCAAGAATCCATGTGGAGTCCCTGACTCTTTGTAATGGTTTACTCCTGCACATTGGAAGGAACACTGTACCCTGTCAGCACGGTAGCACTTAACCCTCATTCTGTGCCAGGGTAAATGAGGGTGCAAGGTGGTAAGTGGTGGAGAGCAAGGCCTCTGATCTACAAGGGTGAGGGTGTTCAGATGGGGAGCGGATGATGACAAATAATGAAATTAAAGCAAAGGAAAGATTAAATTAAAACATCAAGAAAAACTCAATAATGGTAAGATTAACTGCAGTATAACCTCCTACAGGAAGCAAGCAAAGGCAGAGCGTTTTAATAATTTAAAACAGGACTAAACATAGTTTTGGGTAACATATTATAGCACTGGAATAAATGACTATAAGCTGGTGCAGCTACTGAAGGCTTAGCCATAGCCCTAATATTCCTAGAATGTTGTTGGTTTCTAAGGAGGGTATTGAGTTAATGCATCAGCCGTCTGAGTCCACTCTATAGACTAATAGGTCAGGAGCGCTAACAAAGCGGCTTGCTAGCTCATACGTTAAAGTCAGCATGTAGGTCTATTTATCTATCTATACATGTATATGTCTGTATTTATTTATATGTGTATGCGTGTATATGTGTATATAAATACTACATCAGGATAGATTGACAGATGTTAAAAAAAAGTCATCCCTTTGCGGAATCAGCCTCAAACATGCTCTTTTAACTCTAATGTTGGTAAAATCACTGTTCAGAAACAGGGCATTGAAATGTTTCTTTATTTTCTACAAGCTGTTGGGGGCTAGGTGCATCGCCGTTCGTGGGTGTGTATAGGGCCTTGAAGGGGTGTTTGTGCATGACCAAAATAATTAGCCAAGCAGTGTATGACAAGTGAAAAGGTGGGTGATGTTCCTCACTCTGCCCTTCATGGATCACACTTGTTATGAAAAGGGGACTTGAGAAAGGCAGAACGGAAGAAAAAAGTTACTTTTCTTAGTGGGGGGAAATCAGTCATGTTTCAGGACCATGTATTTCCTTAGAATACATCATTCTGAAAAAGATCTTAGAAAGAGGTGCTGGGACTGACCACAGCTTAGTCAGAACTATTAGCTTCTTGGCAGTACCACACAGTGTTACTTCAGTTTTTGGTTGACTAGAATTGTGTGACTTTTCCCAAACTAAGTGTAGAACTGCAAAAAGAAAAAGCTTTCTGTACCATACTTTATGAAATGTTTTCCAAACTCCAGTACTGCTCCCCTTTCTCAAGTGGTTTCATGCTGTAGATCCTATGCTGGGACTGGAGAACTAAAACTGCTAACCTAGTCTACCCCCAAAACCAGTGCGACCCAGAAGCTGTTGATGAGACAACTGGAGCCCTAAGACTGTGAAAAAGCCAAATACCTCTCTGTCCATGCAAGATATTTGGCTCTGGGGTTAGTTATTATCAAGTATAGATCCAGACATTATTTGGCTACTATTTACAATGGGCTGTATCTCCAGTGCTAGCAAAGAAATTTATATATAGAAAACAGAAATAAAAAAGCATGGGCATACATTACAAGAAACCTCTGTTAGACTTATGAACGCTTGATGCAGTTGAGTTCAGTGCTTTCTCATTCTTTGCCATTTGTGTGTACAGTATTAAAAAAAGAATCCTACCTTTTTTTTTTTCCTTTTTAAAAATACAGAACTGGTAGTCTAGTCACACTCTTACAAGTAAGTGATAACAAAAATAGAAAGCAGATACCCATGTGGGGCTAAAACTCTACTAAAGCCTGTCTTTTTTCCACAAATATGTTTTCACAGACAATAATTAGCAGACAAACACACTGTTTGCAATTGCACTGTATTGACTTAAAAGGCGGATACAAAATTGTCTAAATAAAGAATGCCATCCAGGGTGAAACAGTTGTGTGTGTATGTGCGTGTGCACATACATGTGCTGACACATGCTTGTGTTTTCCTACTGTGTGCCCAATCATGGAAACATGCTCTGCTCCCTGTAATGCAGTGTTGCTCTGGTGGGGTTCTGCTGCGCACCCGCACGCACACACACAGAGGAATGGAAATAGGTTGCTGTGACAGGTGGCTTCTTTGTCTAAATCTTTTCCTATAAAAGAAAAAAAAATGTGAAATTTTGGTTGGTTTAAAGGTTCTGCTCCATGAAGAAAAAAAATTCACAAAATCCATTGTTTTTCACCTTTTCAGTCATTTCCTCATGAATAAATATTATCCATTAAAAACCTTTAAAAAGGTGCTGCGATACACAGTGTTATATTTCCATTTTCTTTATTGACTCTCTTGTTGCCATGATGATTCTTTCCCTCCAGCCTCCGCAGGTGATTTTTGCCCTGTACCATGGCACAACGTGCTCCCCAAGCAGGTTTTTCCTTTAACCAGCCTCTTCCTCCATCTCCTCATCCTTCCTCAGTCCACAGCATGAACGCCAGTCTGAAGAAAGCTGCCTCGTTAGGTCTCCATTGCTAATTCGGTGACAAAATGTCAGGTTGGTCCATCCAGGCACAATTTGCAGCAAGAAAGGAACATGGAGGTGTGGAGGGAGAGGGGCACTGGTCTTCCAGCCTCCTTCTGTGCATGAGACGTCTTACAAGGCAGAGACCTTGACTATGTTGCTCGTGGTGGTGGTGGAAATGTTCGTGGAGTGGCTGGGGCTGCTGGGTGGAGGCCGACTCTCGCCTTCTGGCGTGAGTGCCGGCGGCGTGGGGATGCTGATGATGGCTGTTGTTATCTGGGCAGTTTTGCAGTTCGGTCTCAGCCCATCATCTGATTTCATGTTGAGACTGGAACGACTAGAAAACAAATTTAGTGTTTGGCTTTTTGGTTTTTTTTAAAACCAGACAGTAGAAACGGGAATGGTAATTGTTCTTAATCAGTATCTTATTCCTCTGAACTACGGGCACCAAAATATTCATAAGACTCCATTTAAATGTTCCCCCCAGTTCCTGCAAGGCATCGTTTCTTTCTACCCAGATTAGACCAAGCTTTTTTATTATCCCCCCTGGTTAGGATACAGCTTTTCACAGGACAAATCATTCTATGTTTCCATTTTATTCCTGTGTAATTCTAGTTAATTAAAAGGACATCTAAATATACTGTCCTGTGTACTGTATCTTTTCAGAGCACAGGTAGTTCTTTCTAAGAAAGAGATGTTGTCTTCCTTGCATTTCAAAATGCCTCTTTCAAATTCACTGTCCCTTGATCTTTTCTATTTTTTCATCTCGGCAGTAGTTTCAAGGATCTGGCAGCTGTGAGCATTCTTATTAGATCTGCATCAATTGCATCCTATAATTAATTACAGAGGGAAAATGATAGGTTGATTTCTGTGCATCTGCACAGCTAGAGGAGTCTGCTATTACCAGCCCAACATGTTCATTTTAAACACAAGGCCTGTCCTTTTACAACGTAAAGCTCCCAGTTGGAAAGCTATTGCCGTTGTTATCTCAGAGTGACTCACCAAGAGGATGTTTCTCGATCGCTCAAGCATCCCAAGAACACGGCAGAACCCATTCTGCTCCCCGGTTGCCTCAGTCACAAGCTGAGAGTGGGGCAGTCTTAGGGACTGGGTGGTTCTGCCAGTGGTAACCAGTACACCCAGTTAGTTGCATTCCACATGAAAAACAACTTAAAAGCTTTTTTTTCTCTCTCCATTCTTACACAGTTCGGTAAGCAAGTGAAATAACAGACAGTGTTGACATTTCAGATATCACTGGCATCTGATTTAGCACCCACGGAAACAGGCAGAATAGTTGACGTTCCCCTGAATTACTGTTTTAGGTGCTGGTTTAAGCTATTGTCATCCTGAAACTGCAAGAGCCAGAGACTTGTTTTGTGCTTATTCATTAAAAATTCATTCTCTGAAATGCCCTTCTGACTTCACCCTGGCAAAAGTAATCACTTGCTGCCCTCGCGGCAGCTTTGTTTCAGTTTCTAGATCCCTTCGATAGGAGTGGGGAGAAGAAGAATGGTAAGTTCAAAACCAGCCCGGTGCACAAGAAGCTTAATGGGCCGAGGGAGACTTTGAAAGTAATTTAATATTTGCAAGAAAGATACGGTGAAGAAATGGTTTTTTTCAGGAAGTTATGTATAAAATTAAAGTTTCAAAATTTTCTGTCAAGACACTTCTTCACGTGTGTTACTAATGGCTTTTTAGGTGAGAGCTCCTGGACACCATTGTGAAATTCTTCCTTATTTGTTTCCCAGTGAATTTTACAGTTGCAATTTAGACTTTTGGGTAACGAAAATCAGTGAAGTGAGTGTCTCTGGTGCACCATGTCATTGCATACAGCTCTCTGAGAGCTTTTGCAGACAGACACTGATGAGCCAGTTGTCTTTGCCTGCTCCCAGTAAAGGCTTGGAAGTACTGGGCTATCTGGGAGATGGGCTGTGCACTGGTCCTGTGCCAGCTTCAGTGAGTGGCTCACAGCTGGGAACTGCTGGCTCCTGCCTGTGTGATTAGCACTTCATAGGCAGGTTTCAGCTGGAATTCATTCTTCTATGTCCAGTCTGGTCAGAGAGGAGCTGCACTGGCGTCTGGCTTTGACCTAGGAGCCACTTTCCTTGGCTCAGCATTAGGAGGAGGGAAACAAAAGATGCTCCCAGCACTAGTCCCCTCTCCCTGGCTGGAGAAGAGGCTTGCAAGAACTTTCCATTTGATAACGCACTTCAGAGCCCTGCATGCAGTATTTAGCAGCAAGAGCCTACTTACTGTACCTTGTTGTAAGTGAGGGCTGCTCACTGCACTGGATGTGGATGGTGCTGAGCTCCTGCATGCTGCGGAGGCGAGTGGCCGGCACACTGGAGTTGGGAAGGTGAGTGGTCTTCTTGTTACGGCGAGAACAGCAGGAGGTGGTCAGTCCATGGTGGCTTGACAAGGAGGGGCTCCGAGAAGAAGGATAGTTTTGCATTGAGCTCTCCATGCAGTTCTGCTCGAACAGTTGCTCATCTATGAACTCGTGGTTCTGGCAGGGAAAAGAATAGTACTGTTACTCTCTGGTGACACCAACAGCTTTGGCCCGACAGCAGTTTGTTTTCAAAAGCACCTTTGGCTGGGTTGGTGGGATGTGTCAGCCCCTTCTCTGTGTAAGATTCTCTCTGCCTGAAAATACTTGCACTAGGCACGTCTTTAAAAGAAGTGACTGCCCTTCCACTCACTGCAACCAAGAGGAGGTTTTGCTCTGCTGCATCAGTGGGGGAATAAGGGAAGCTGCTGCAGTGACAAAAGCATGATAAGTCTATCGATGCTGTCTTGCTTACGTAGCCGGAGATGGTTAATATGTTTGAACTTCCTTTCATTTTTGTGCCTGTTTTCCAGAAGCGGCTTCAAAAAATCTGCAGTGCCACATGGTTATGAAACCCAAAAGGAGATTTAGGCTCCTTTTTCTTTGCCCCTGGGGTCAGGATTGTATTGCATTTGGATAGTCATCTTGACGTACAGCTTAATTGCAGGATGTTGCGTGTATTGGCTGTTGGGTGCAAAGCATGCCTGCAGTTCACTGGGTGCTACTAGCTGAGGGGAAGTAAATGGGGCAAGTGAGTGGGAAGCGTAGAGGGGAAGGAAATTCAAAAAGCTGAATCTGTAAAGATTTTTTGTGCTAAGGAACAAGAAATCATGAAAGAACCCTTATGTGAGTGTATGAACACCCAAGTAGTTCTAGTAAACATACTTTATCCAGTCCCTGTCAGCATCAGAAAGGATGGGAAACAAAAGCAACCATGGTGAAGGCAGCCATCGGTTTTCATTGGAACAATTAACAACTCTGACAGGAAACAAGAGCACTGGATAGCCAAAAAGAGCCACGTGCACAAACTCCCAAGGACAAGACCAGGAACGAGAAAGGAAGCAAACACTCTCCAGACACATCACAGAGACCACAGAGAAAACATTGAATTAAAAAGGAAATACCTTGATGGTGGAAGTTCGTACAGATAACAGGGGATCATCCACAAGATAGGACAATCCCTATGGGACAACATGCCAACAAAAGATAAAAACACAATTGATTGTCCATTCCGGCATTCAGAAGTTTAGTCCCAGCATTGCATCTATCACCTCAGCATTCCAGCCGGCTCGCTCAAGTTTGAATGGGCAACTGGACCTTCTCTTCACCAAACCTTGCCTGAATCAGACCCCTTTGTTCCTTCCTTCTCACACTTAAGCTTTTTAATGTTATGTTCTTGGAAACAGAACAAAACTGGTAACAGCTTTATGACTTTGATCTTTTGAGAGCCGAAGGCAAAGGAAAACAAAGTTCCAGCTGCTGATTCACGAGTAATGAATTGGAATTGTATTGCCATTGGGCCACCAATGGATGTGGGGTTTGATCATATGCTGTGGAAACACAACAGAAAGGTTTGGGTTGAAGGATTGGATTCGATACACTTAGCTTTTGGAGAAAACATTGCATGTGGATATCCATACTCAATCTGGGAGTTGGAATCAGTCAAAAACCACTTCTTTTGTTTGAACAAACTCCATCTGTTGTGTTAATGTGACAAAGTAACTTCTGTTATGGCAGCAAGAAGTACTTTATGGTCACTTTGTCATCTGACGCGCCAGATTTGTGAGCTATTCACAGCCATTCACTTGTAAGGCTGTATGCTAGTGACCACCACGGATAGCGTGACAATAAGTAGTGTACTTTTAGAATCCTTATGACCTGGTTTAAGGAGAGGTGAATTGCCCATTGAAACAAGTTTGCAACCATGGTACATTCCTCATTCCATTCCTGCAACTTGGTCACAAAATGACTCTTCAGTATTTAAAAGTTATTTTACTACAATTTAAATTTTTGGGAGGGGAACTGTTGGATGGTATCTTAATGGATTATGTGAACTAAAGAACTGCCACACAAGCTGGTTGAACAATTCTGATTGATAATTTCAGACCAGAATCCAAACTTGCTATGTGATTTGATGCAAGGTCCTGGTTAATAACTGGCTGAAAAATGTGGGGGGAAAACACATTAAATATTGTGCAGATTCTCCCTCTTAAGTTTTAATAAAAATTCAAAGTATCAGTGTTACTGCGGTTCTTTGCTGTAAAAAAAGCAACATTTGGAATGTTTTCAATCACTCGCTATCTGACTAGGCTTGTGTGCTGGAGGCAATCCTGCATTGTTAGTGTGGTGGGCTAATACATCCAGGAATTCGGATCCGCTTTGGCTGTGTCACTCCCAGGACCCTGATCCGCTTGTCAGCCAGGGAGCAGCTCACGCGGCGCCCAGGGATGTCTCCCTGCCCCACGCAGAGGTCAGAATCTCTAGGAGCCTTTACGAAGCCAGGGCCTTGGGAGGGCTGTCAGCATTTGTTTGCTTCAGCCGATTTGTTAAAGTTTCCAAATGAAATTTTTCTCGAGAAATATGGGTCACAGGAGTGAAGCTTTTAAGCATAAAGTAATAAACCAAAGAGTCAGATTGCGAAATATCTGCTTGTTATGTAACATCTAAAACTGCTAAAAATAAAGGCAAGATGAGTCTTATAAAATGAATTCAGTAGTCATTGATACAGGAAGAATCAGTTCACTGTCCTCGGAATGGTGGCCTTTATAGCTCATTGTGACAAACCAGCTGTGCCCAGCAGGTCACTGTAATTCACAGCCATCTTCTTCCAGTGTATCGCTGAAGCCTAAGTGCTGTTATTCCAGCATAAGCCAAACTATGGAAGTGAAGGTGATTTATCTAAAAGAAAGCTCTTTCAAGTCAGAAATCAAAAGTATATTTGATGATAGATGCAGATAGAAAAAGGCATGAATATTTCAAGTGTTAACCTCTCTTCAGTCTTTCTAGAATGAATCATGGTACAGATAATATGTTCCTTTACTGCAGAACCTTTTATATATACCTGGAAGTAAAACATATGTATCGAATAAATATCTGAAATGTTCCAAGAGACTTCTGCATACAGAATCACTTAATAATAAAAAATAAAATTCTCGCTCCAGCACCTTGCACGAGGCGAACAGAAAAGTCATCGTTATAGAATCTGCTTGACTGGCTTTGAGATAAATAACCTGCTTTTGTAACCAGAACTGAAGTGAGAAAAGATACGTGCGACCTTTAAACCCGTTAAGAGATTTTTTCTGCTCTGTGCCGTATAAAGGGGTAAAGGTTATTTTTTTCCAGGCTGTTGGCACTGGTGACCAGGCTGTGGCGAGCAGAACTGCCTTTTATTGCTAATTAGCACAAGTGACAAGTATATATGATGTGTGACTGACAGTAAGACAAATGCAGTTTCATTCTCTCTCAGAAGGACTGAAGAAATTAATGTACACCTTGTTTTAGGATCTCCCTAACCCCGTGCTGAAAAGTTATTTGCGTTCAAGTGAACTTGACTGAGTAACCTGCTGTTGACCTTGTCCTGGTGTAGATGACTGTGGAGTAGCAGATAATCACGTTATCCCTTTGCACAGTAATTTTTTCTTTTTTCAGAGAAGACCATGAAATAAAATGCATTTATCCCATTGCAGAATATTCTTGGGAGCTTGAGAGTCAGCCCCCCCGGCAGAGTCTCTAGGTCTCACTGCGCCAGTTCCCAGCACGCTGTGTGTGCGCCTGGGCCCGGAGAGGGACCCGCGGAGATGGGAGAGGATTGTGGTGCTACTTACGGTTGTTTTTTCCAGGCAGTGCAGCAGGTGGTGATGTTGGCTTTCAATTAGGGAGGTGCCTTTAGTCATATGCTGTTCATCCTCAGTGGATCCCTGCATAACCGGAAAAAGAGGAGGGGGAGAAAACAAAACCCAAACCAGGTGTAAAACCGTGAAAACAAACAGAACTACCAGCATTAGCTTTCACAGGGAGGAAGATAACAATGTCAGTGTTGCCAGCTCTCGGGTTTTTCTCATGACTCTTACGAGGTTACCTCATTTTTTTTCCTTAATGATTTGGCTTGTAGACTCAGGTGAAGAACTCAGCTTTGATTGAAAGTGTGTTTCTAGCCATTTTGTAGCTGTGGAGGAAACTTGGGAAATACTGTTGACATATGATGTCAAGGCTCAGCTACCAGAAGGTAAAGAAAAAAGAACCTGTGCTGGTTTATTTTTTAAAAAAAAACATTAAGACTTTTCCCATGCTTTGTACCTGCAGTGCATGAGAAGGGGGCTGCTTTTTCCTCGCCTCAGGGAATATTGTTGTTGGTGCGGAGTTTATAGCAGGTCCTGAGGACTGGGTTCGGTGCAAACTGAAGATGTGTCCAAGCCCTCTTTGAAAGGCAGGGAGAAGGGAGGAACTGGCAGGCACTACATATGTAAGAGTTAATATATACAAATTAACCTATGCAAGCATATGGCAAATGAAGAAGCATTGTCCAGCAATGGCAAAGGGTTTGTGATCCCATGAAATGTGGCAGGAGAAGGAAGGTCCCGTCTTCATTAGTTTCTTACGGGTTGTGGCTTTCACTCAGTAGGGTGGCTTACTGTGATTTGTGTTTTAATAACCCAGTGCCCAGGAGCTCTGCGAACTGGCCAGGAACCCTCTGGGCACCACTTAGCACAAAACCAGAACAAGACAAGCCTGTTCCAAAGACCTCAGAATGCAGATACTTGACTACAGCAACATCTGTACAATTAGGGACCAGCTTTCCCCTATTTCCCCCGTGTACTCAAACAGCTGAAATGTGGCTAACAAATTTGTAAGCTAATTCAGAGAGTCGGGTGTGCTTGGAATCAAGCAGGCAGCCTGGGCCACCTGGGAAGGGACAGGGTACAGCTGAGAGTATTTAGGTTGAAAAACAATTAAAAGGAGTGGTCCCTCCTAGGGAGATGGAGGAAGTGTTGAGGGGATGGACTGGTTGTGGCATACCTGCTCAAGGATTCTGGCTTGGAAAGACTTGCTGTGGCGCTTTTGCTGGTCTGTTCTTGGCTTCTACATCAGGTAGGTGTGCGTGTCGTGATTTGGGGAGGAGACTGCTCAGACTGCAGTGGTATTAATGGTTAGGATAAGCTACAGATCTCAGACTGATCTCTCTGATTTTTTTTAAGCTGAGGGGCTTGATCTGCTTGAAGCAGCTGAAGTAGAAATGGATGAGATTGGGAGCTTGAGTTCAGTATGTGTGTAATGCTTAGCTCATGCAGAAAGCTTGGCATCCAGCGTCCATCAATGCAGGAGGCCAATTTAGTCAACTTGGGTGTGGGGGGAGGAATCCAGGACTCTGTTTTTTTAATTTCCAAGCAGTATCAGTGAATTAGATGCTTACATTCCTCAAATTATAGCATGTCACTTATCCTATGATCTGATGACCAGATGCACCTCAGAAATAAAAGGAAAAGAAGCAGTTGTTTAGAGAGTTTCTGTGCTGTTTGAGAGCCTGGGTTATTTTTCTCATTTTCTCTGTTCTTGTGGTGGTAGATTTAAGATCTGGGTTGGTAAGGATGCTCTCTTACTACTGCTGCTTAAGTCCTGATCTTGAAATGCACTGTGATTTTGTGATGTGTTAATCTGTGTGTGTCTTTGATGACTAGCGTTTTCAAAGACAATTACATGCATTAAAACAGCAATTAGGTGTTGTAAAATGTTTCCCTGTGCTCCGTAAGTAAGGGGTGCCTGGTGTCTTCTGTAATGCCCAAATCTGAAAGTGAAAAATTGATGCATATGGCTTGAATCTCTACTTAGGCATGAAACAGCAGTATCTCACTGTTCAAGAGAGAAAATGGGTGGGATGGGAGATGTGGCAGAAATGCCGAGACATTGTCTGTTGCTCTCAAGGGGGTCAAATTCAACTCTGCTTAAAAGATGACTTGTAAATACGCCCGTGTGTCCCAGTGAGTCACTGCAAATGCGTGTTCTGGATGCCTTTCCCAGGATGGTTCTGTGATCCTTAAGTGAAGGAATAACTGTCTCTGACAGATGCCACAACATAGCTGAACTGGTGTGTTAAGGAAGCTGACTTCCTGTACACAGAATTAATAGATTCCTATGGGAATGCATCTTGGGCAGGCTATGGATGTTTTTGTTGCTGTTGCTTTGGAAGATGGAGCATTCCCAGAAGTATTTTTAGAAGCGGCCTAAAAAAAAAATCGGTTCCGTTTTTCTTATTAACAGTCTTCCTGGTGAGCTGCTGAGGTCCTCTTTGTACCCTGCTGAGATTCCTGACTCTGCTGAAGTCTGTGTTGGAATATTTCCCATGGAGGTCCTTGTGAGCCCTAAAGCACATATGATGCTGCACTAAAACTCTGGAAAAGGAGAGAGGAAGAGCACATATTGCAGACAGTATCTTTTTAGGAGGCTTTGCTTGAGAGGAGATCTAAATGGAATCTGAAACAGATAGAGCTTCCATACCTCTGGCAGAAGACCTAAGCCAATTGTTAAATTTTGGCAGCACAACTTAGTCTCTTTCTCTGCCTCCCATCCCAAGGCTGGGCTTGCCGCTGATGGAAATGCATCCAGGGATGGCAGGGACCAGGAAGCGTAGCATCAGTGGCTATGGCTCATACCTCTTCCTTTCATTTTTTCTTCAGTCAGCTCAATGTTTTCAGAGACAAAGAGTATGCAGCCACCAAGAACATCCTAGCATGCAAATTAAGAATGAGAACTGCAGGAACTGCTGCCCAAGGATGGTGAGAGTGCCAACATCACACAAATGCTTGGTGTTTTGATAGTACTGTTGAGGAGCGTATACCTATAGAGATTGCGTCAGTGGTCCCTACGTTACTGCAGGCAAACAAAATCTGTGTCCTCATTAGGAGAGTCTGGCTGTAATGGAAGAGCTGGCGGGGGGGGAGAGGAGATGGTTTGCTTTTTGAGCTGGGATGCCAGTTTTGCAAGGATTTGATGCCAACTACCATTCAGCTTGTTCTTGGAAGACATTCACTGAGCTGTTGGTTGCTTGGAGGGAGACTGAAACACACTGTAGTGTCAGTTCTGAAATCCAAAATACTTCCACTTTTCCTCTTCTACTTAGTGCTTCAGCATGTAAAATTGGACACTGGTGAAGTGAGATGAAGCGATTCAGTGGTTAGACTGTCCCTTCCCATGAGAATGGCTACAATGCTTATCTATGGCTAAGCAGATTCTGCTTGTGAAAAGGCACAAGACCTCACAACTTACTGTTCCTAGGATACACACCTCCTAGAATTTTAGCTAAACGGGAATTTCAGCTAGCTGTACAAGGAGATTAACGCTAAGAGGATATGTAGGCTGCTGCCATGGGAAGAAGCTCACTATCCCTTGAGCACTTCTGACATAAAGCCCACTAAAAATCTCTCTAAATGAGAAGAAAATGGTCTAGTACTTTGTGTCTAGATGGCAAATGCAAAATGCCACAAATCCACATGTTTCTGAAGCAAGAGTCTGTATTCTCGTTAGGAGCAGAACTCCTTCCTGCTGCTGTCTTGGATAAATCCTCTTCTTCGCTTTTTCTTTACTTTGATAGAAGGCTACAGGCTGAAGACATGCTGTTCCCTTGAAAGATAGTGCTAATGAAAGGACATTCTGGCACATGTTCCGGAATCTTGAACAGTCCTTATTTCCCAGTTTATTTGATTGCAGAGCCACAGCCAGGAGACCTTCTGGGGCAGTTGTTTTCTTTGGGTAAACCCTGAAGGTGTCAGACTGCAGGGCAATCGCTGGGCACTTGTAAAACAATTATACATCGATGGCAGTACTGTGTGATTGCTAATGATGAAAGTGATAACATCTAGTGATGGCCGTGTAGTAATTGCGGTTGGAATTACTGCTGGGTAACAAACCAGCCCTCTGGCAATCTGTCCCTGTGAAGTCCATTAAAGTTAGCATGAGTCTTGGGCAAGGTATCAAAATGGGATGTGTACCTGACCGACGAAGCAGTTTGATACTAATTTGACCGACAGATATGCACAGTATGGAGGTAATATTTTGGCCCCTAATACAGCAACTACAGAAGTCCTATTCCTTCCTATTTTTACAGCTTAAAAATTTTGGCTGGCTAGACTGTGCTGTCATTCACACTTTGTACTCTCAAGAATAATTTGTTCTCCTGCCGTAAAATGAGAGGACATAAAGTCTTGCCTTGTGGAGTTAAGATGGTCATGTATACCTTTACAACAAAGGATGCTCTGCAGTTCTGTAATTAATTAATGCCACTACCTGTGGGCGGAGAGACATGTCTTGGTTCTTGATTCAGCTATGAGGCTAGTCCTTGGGTAGTCAAAGATCATTTCCCGGTGGCCGTGTGTATGCCAGGCTTTGGCAAGCTCCTTGTTTTAGTAAATTGTGCTCCCATATGTCACAGGTGGATGGTAATTTTTACTTCCCTGTACCTTTTGCCTTTGATTATTTCAATAGGAGGTTCCTTATGGTGGGGATATTTTCTTGCAGAGTATTAATACAAATAATGCATACAATATTCGGTGCTTTCCAAATTAGAGTTTGTGGACCTTACTGGGCTATGTGTGACTCATGTTAGCATTTAGAGCTATAAGCCCACCAGAAAGCAAGTTGTTCCTAGAAAAGCTTGGGAGTACCTGCTCTTGGTGCTACTGTATATCAAAAGTTAATTATTAACGGGTAAAAAAAATCCTGTAAAACCTTTTTAGAAGTGTTTTTGTTTTCCTTCCTGTGTCTACAGTAGCTTTGTAGCCAACAAAATCACCCTTCTTCCACTCATTTTTAGGCAAATGCCAGGAAATAACCCCTTTCAGCCAAATATTTCTCTCAACCTCTTGCTTTTTGGACTTAAGCACTGGTGCGTCAGCTGCTCTTCCGTACGTGGTCTTGGCAGGGAGTTTTAGTTGACAAGAGAAGTGAGGAGATTCTTGTTGGGATGACAGGCTGGAAGATCAAGTGCAAACTGAGTGTCCCTGCTAAGCTCTTCTGGCATTTTTAAAGACTAGAAATCTAAAGCTCAAAAGGAAGGTTTAAATTTGTATTCAAATTTTTGCATGTTCCTGGGTAATGAAATGGCAGAATCTCGGCTGAGCTGGCATCCCAGTCCTGAGCCTTTCCTTTGTGGGGATAAGACTCTGGACTAGGTGTGACCAGTCTTCTTGGTCTCTCATTCTTTATAAAGAAACTTTTCTTGAACTGCTCAGCAGCAACATATGGTTCAGGAAACAGATTTTCTGAGTGTTGCTGCCATTCGCAGAGCGGGAGACAACATTAGATGTGTAGTCAGAAAGATCAAGCTTGTTTTGGAGGGGAGAACAGAAACTGATCTGGCATCCCACCTTCCGAATCTGTGCTTCATGTGGATTGCTTTTTTACAGCTAGTTTAAAAACTATTGCAGTTGTAAAGGGGCACATTCCTCTGTCTTGGTCTGCACTGAGTAGCATCCTACATGCAAAATAAGGTGCTGCACAATTTCCCTGTGTGCTGTTCCCACTGAACTTGGGTAGGAGTGGGCTCCGGCCCTAGTGAGCAGCTTTCACCGTGAGCTGAGAAGGTTTTTCGTCTTTGATTTTACAAAAGCAAGGATGTGTGCCAGGGAAAATAGTAGACATTTGAAGGATTATGCCCCAAGTAAGGATGCGTGAACAAGTGCCAGGCGGCTCGGGTGGCGCAATTACGCATTCTTCATCTCGCTCTTTGCTCCCCACGTGCATGAAAGGCTGATTTATTTGAAATGAAACCCATGAAATGTGCTAATACCTGCTCTGGTGTTGATCAGGCTTAATGTAATAACCTCCTCTCATTTTCGCTGATTCTGCTGAGCAATCTGACGCACTTAAAACTTTTCTTCTCATGAATAGCTAGTATTAGCCTCCAGAGGCCTTTCTGTTAAAAATAAACCCACCACCAAACTGCCTGAAACAGGAGCTAGGGAATATTTTCTGTTCCTGTTGGGCATGATTAGTTAGAACCATAGAACTATTTAGGTTGGACCTTTAAGATCGTCGAGTCCAACTGTTAACACAATACTGCCAAGTCCACCACTAAACCACGTCCCTCAGCGCCACATCTACACGTCTTTTAAATACCTCCTGGTAGTCCATGATAGAGGAAGATTCTTGAAAATAAGTAACTGCATGTTGAAAGCGAGTGGGTGTTTGTAGTATAGGCAGACCCTGGGTGGTATAAGTCGAGTACAGCTCCACCAGCTCCATTGCCCGGAGAGCTTTAAGGGAACTGCAAACCTGGCCATTGCTGGGAGCCCAGATCCTTTCCTAGCTCAAGGAGGAGCCTGAGGAAGCTTTTTCCTCCCATCCAATCTTGCATCTGGGTTCCAGCTGTCCCTCCCCATGGTACATACAGTACATGAGTGTAATTATAGTATAATGCCATTCCAGGGGTGAGGCTGCCACGCTGGATAATGAGCAATTAGGTGGCAATGGGGAGAGAAAGGGAAGGGAGCCTAGGGAGAGGAGTGGGAATAGGGAGCTTCTCAAATTCTGCGGAAGGAGATATTGTCTCTGCACTCACCGTCAGCTCAAGGGCTTCATTCAGGAGGCCGTTGCGCTTGCTGTGAAGGTAAGCGTTGGAGCTGCCTGTTTTGGCCACTCGAATCCTTGCAAGCCGGGCTTTCTGTGAAGGCAAACAAGCTGAAATTAGAGCGTGGCACACTGAGGGATCGGTCCTGTGCTGGCAATACCAGGAGGAAGGGAATTTCAGGTTCTCACTCTACCTGAAAAAGCCTGGGGGTGAAATAGAAGGGGTGCGCAGACAGGACAAGGTGCTGTTGGGAACAGCTGGCGCAGGTCTGTCCCCAGGAGGAGATGAGCACGTATGTCTGGAACGTATCATCTGCCACAGAGTGCTAACAGCCTTGCCAGAGATCGGAAAGGGGGTACTGCAGATTTGTTTATCCTTTCAAAAGTTACTATTAATTTTTTGGGATGAGGTGCACTGCAAGTAGAGACACTTGTCTTGGACTTAGTCCTGGCACAGGGTGAGTGTGTGTGACCCAGCAGCGTGCGCACGCTCCGCACACGCGCTGCTTTCATGGCTCACCTTTTCTCTAACGTGCTTGGCTGTTTAATCCTCTCTCTCCTTCAGCTCTGACATCTGTGTTGTCACTTGCTCTGCTTGTACTGCAGCTCGCACAGTGACACCCGACCCTTGGTGGCAGCGGGGGGGCCTCTGCTGTGGCAGTGCTGGGTTATTAACTTCGGTATCTGACAATACGAGACTGTGCAAAAATACACATCTCTTGACAAACTGACAGAAGTCACTCTACAACAACACAGACATACAACTCTTCTCGTTTTTGTTTATCCCTGACCACCTTGACCTCCAGGGGGACTAGGTAGATGATAAAAAGCCGTCCAGAATAAAGCAAACAAGAAAAGCTAATCAGGCCCTCTTTCTTTTTGATCCCATTCATTTTAGCATCTCCGTTTTTCTTTCCTATTGTTGCCTGCTTCTCTGTCAACTGCTGATTTGCCTTTTTCTTTTCTACTGTTAATTTATGACTCAAACACCATTAAAAGTAAATACATGAAATAACTGTGGCTATTAAAAAATAATTACATTGTGCTGTAGTTTAAAATGCTACATAATCTTTTAAATAACATGGAACTCGTGATTTTCCTTTCTAATTAGAGGTGCTAATGGGTACACACTGTAGGAAGAGTAAAGCCAAGAGGCAAATATCTGCAGTGGGTCCAGAGAGTGTAATAATTCCAGGAGCTCTATTACCGTACATGCGTGAGTGACTCTGGCCCTCAATATTTGAAGGATTTGTTTAACCTTAAAGAGCTTCTGCTTAAGCAGACAATTTCTCAGGCAAAGACACATACAGGATAGTAGTTTGCAGCTTTAATTGGGTGACACAGACTATGACCAGTCTGAAAAATAGGTCTTCTTTTGACACCCCAAAATGGGGACATCCAAAATTGACTTTCCTTTCTATACTTCACCTAGATTTCATTGTCCCATTTTAACATTAACACTTCAGGTCAGTATATGAGAGTGAAATCTCTGATGGAACTTACTCTGTACCTGGGCCAAGGTATCTCACAGACTCTCTGGTCACCCTGTGAAAGGGACATGAGTTGTATTTGCAGAATGTAGACTGAAGGTGCTACACGAAAATGAAACTGGACCTTCAGTTTGTCTGAAGACTTTCCCAAACTGCTGTGTTGCTCTGGGCCCTGAATAAGACTGGCCTGAAACTGTAATCTGGAACAAAACCCACAGAGACCACTACCATATGATTTAGGGGGAGAGAGCAGAGGATAAGGGATTGAAGGATATTCCATCTCCCAGTTATATGGCATTGTCTCTCTGTTCCTGTTAATTACATTTCCATTGAATTATTTCTTCTGTTTGCAAGTATATGCCTTTGTGTCTCTGTTCTTTACTTTTTGCAATGATCTTATCTCTTCTGTAATCAGGGCTGGATACTGGATCACGGGTTGGTCTTTACAGGGAGGCTCTGACGGCAACCACAGGAGGCTTCCATTTCTTTCTGTGCTTGACAAAATACCAGCTCCTTTGCTGAAGAAATTACCAGGGTCCCCCAACTTGCTCACCTCACCTATAGCGGAAAGGTTTCATCCTCATCTTCAGTCAATTGTTAAAGTGGATTTGGTCTTAGGCTCTTGTAATGAACATTATTCCCTTTGCCTCCAGGCTAGCAGGGGATCAAATATTAATAGCTGTACTCCACGTGGACTGAAGATGGCTCATTTCTGAGGTCTGTTCTCTTTTCTTCTTTGAAACAGGGCCACTAGCTATCTAAATAATTAAGCCCCATAGCTTTTGTAGTTTAGAACAGACATTGTTATTTTAAAAAATGTCAGTGGGGCAGGACAGAAGTTAATCCTAGTCTCCTTACACAAAAGATTGTCTGGGATAGTCACATCGCCTAACTTTGTGCCCCCATCATGATTAAATTTGGTTGATATCTTGATTAACTCAGCTAGAGAAGTTAATTAAAATTGGTGCCTAAAATTGGTTTGGCCCTCCAGACAGTTTCCTTCATTGGACTAGAAACGACTCTAAAACCATCGTTTATGGTTTTTACGTGGAAGTCTGTGAATAAATGTGTATTATTTGGAAAGCATAACTACCAAGTGAGACAAGCTTTACGTGGCGTGTAGGTACGTGCCACACGTTTACGCAGGATGTGGTGTTGTGATCATGCCCGACAGTGACAAAGGGCTGGAGTGCCAGCAGCGCGCTCTGCCGCACCTCTGCGGTGGAGGGGACACTGCCTGATGGACTGAGGGCTTGAAGGGCACCTGGCAGCAGTGCAGGACTCGGGTCAGAGTGTGGCAGCAGGCAAAACCTGGCAGTTCTGGAGGAGTTTCGTGCTATCTGTTGGAAAGCATCAGTCTGGACTCGGCCGGCTGGCGGAGGTGCTTCGGCAGGTGAGGAGTAAATTACAGAGGCAAAAGCATACCTCTGGGTATGTTTTTGTCATCCCTGTCCTGCAGAGCTCAGGGCTTCTGGTCTGCAGGACAGAAGACAGATATGTGGAGGACCATGTTTTTCTGGCCGTCTGCTGCAAATGTCTTTTGAGGGGTGGGGGGGTAGCTGTCTTCTGCATCTCATCCCACAAATGTGACAGACTAAAGGTCATTAGGGCCAGGCCTGAGATCACTGTTACTGAATATAACCCCCGTGCAGAGAGTCTAAAAAAGGAAAAGAAAACGGCACACTGTGTCTGCATGTAGAGTGGTAAGAGGAGTTGCTAGGAAACCACAGGATCTCAAAATGCATATGACCTAATCTGGAAGATAATTTATATGATGAAAATAATAATACTAATGACAGCCACTTACAGGTTAGAATGATTAATGTGGTTATCTTGGAGCCCACGTGTTCCTGAGAGTAGGATGGAAGGCAGGCCTCAATAACTTCTGGCTCCTTACTGCTTTTTAAGAAACTGGAATAAGCAGGAAGGACAGTGAAGCCCTGTACGTGCGGAGTGCTGAGGTGTGGTGGCGTGGATGATGTAGGTGGCTGTCAGCGTCCTGGGTATCTACATTTCCCAAAGGGACTGACAAAGATGAAAGAATAGCTTGTCTTCATCTTTTAGCTGCTTTGGAGAAGTGCAAGGAGCAGGAGTTGCTGGCTAGGAAAAATGCTTACCAGATGGCAGGCCCAGGAAACAGCTAATTATTATTTATTGATGATTTTCATCTAGTTCTTACAGAGATAATGTTCACTCTTGATTTATGCGGTATAATAAACTATTAAGTTACAACCTATGACGTAACTTCATATTTGCCAGACATCTTAAGCTTTCTAGATCTTCTGCTCTTGAGCAAGGAGGTGACTGGCGTACGCGTATGTCAGGTACTACGCACATGGGTCCTGTCTCTGCTCCTGCTCCCTCTTTGGACTGGAGCTGTCATTAGCAGCATCCTTCACAGAATGGTTGAGGCTGGAAGGGACTCCAGAGGTCTTCTGGTCCCACCCCTGGCTTGAGCAGGGCAGCCTATCCCAGAACTGTGTCCAGGTGGCTTTCCACTACCTCTAAGGATGGAAACTCCACAACCTCCCTGGGCAACCCGTGCCAGCGCTCGGTCGCCCTCACACTGAAACGGTGTTTCCCGATGTTCAGAAACATTGAGCCTCCTCTGTTTCAGTCCCTGTCTGTTGCCTCTGGTCCTGTCACTGGGCACGACTGAAAAGAGCCTGGCTCCATCCCCTTTGCACCCTCCATCCACTGATATTTATATACACTATTAAGATCCCTCTGAGCCCTCTCTTCTTTAGGCTGAACAGTCCCTGTTTTCTCAGCCTTTCCTTGTACGAGAGATACTCCAGTCCATATCCTATCGACTTGATCTGCTGAAACCACACTAAGAGCACTCCTGGCAGAAAATGCAGCTACATGAGATAATTAACGGTGCTTCCCTTTTTTTCCCTAAACAATTAGTAGTGTGTATGTGAGCAGATCTATTGCTGGCTGCTGCAGGGAGTCTAATGGGGCAGTAGGTGTACACCACTGGTCTTCTCAGGCTGAAATGAACCTGTTCTCAAAAGTAATCAACAGAATGTTTTGATTGAATTTTTACTTCCAAGGTGAAATATCGCAGCCATTCAGTAAGTGCTTGATTTTCTTGCATTTTTTATATCTGTTGCTAGTTTGGGTCTGGACTTAAATTCTAGATGGAAAGAACATGGTTGACTTTAGGCTATGGAAAAGAGAACAAGCAGATTGTACACTTAAACAGGATTTTCTGCAGACGGAACAACAGGGCTTAGAGTATGGAATGACAAAAAAGTATTTTCTTGTAGTTATGTTCTCACTTTCCTAACATGATCTCGCCTGTGGTACCTTTGACTAATTTTAGCATAAAATTCAGAAAGAAATTCAGCAAGACTTCAATTTGTACTTCTGAGTGGGAACTCGGTGCACATATGTAACTTGGAAAGGGAATGGATGTAACCTTCATCTGGTGGAAAATAGCTTAGCTCCCCGGCCTATTGTGGTAGTTTTTCCTTGCCAAGCAGAAAATGGAAAATTCTTTGTTTTTAAAAAGCATTCAAAAATATAGTGGACAAGAAATTAAATGAATCTACTGTCTGTGGAGTGCTTTCCTCAATATAATTGGGCAACGCTGATCATCTGTCCTACTTATGGCTCGGGAAGCTGATGTGCCATCTTTAACAAAGCCTGGAAACAGGCTGGACTGCCAAATTGGGACCCAAGGTTATTACATGTGTTTGAACGCTGGGTGAAATAATGGCTGTTTGAAAAGCAAATGGCCCATATAATAAGTCCTAGTTGTTATTCTGCTAGCCACGGTTCCATCGGGCTATTGTAATAGGCAGGCAGCAGAGTTACAGCAGTGTTAGGAAAGTTAGTTTCTGCAGATCATTTTTCTGTCTTTTTAAACCTTTTTTTCCTATGAAACAAAGTATGTGCATTTGGACTTTCCTTCCTCTCAAATCTTTACGTTAAACAGCTTTTGAGCCAAGTTTAAATATTCTGTCATTTTTGCTTTGGGGGAGATGTTGTAGAGCTGCATATGGAAATTAGATAGTGTAGAACTCGTTATATTCCTATATAATTTGATAGAACCACTTACAGACAGACCTTGATCTTATTTTGGGCCTCTTCATTACTTTCCAGAGATGAAAGATTCCCCTCCCCGCCTCTGTGCCTCTCCTTTTAATCCTACCTTACCCTTGGCACCATTAAAGCAACAGAACATCATTTCAAATGCACTATATCGTTTAATCTTTTCCAACACTGAAGAACATGATGTTCGATCTATTTATAGAACAATGCACAGAATATGGAGTTTAATGGATCTTGACTTCTCTACTAGTCATAGATATCCTGGCTGATTAAACACAGAACTTTGAAAAAAAGAGTCGTAATATGCAAAACCTGCAGAGAGAAATGCAGGGCGGTCAGGAAGCCCCTGGGGTGCTGGGACTGGTCCCCTCCTATTGTAAACGTCCCTTTGTACACTTTCATCTTGAACTTAAGCTCTGGCTTAAACTTCATGAAGCTCTTGCTCCTACTGGACATTTATTTTAGAACTTCATTCTTCTATTCGGAAGATTTCTCCTGATTGCCAACCTGCATGTATTTGTTGCCAGTTTTACTCAGTTGCCATTGTATTGATGTCTTTTTACATAGACCATTCCCTTTCTGGTGTTTGCTGTGTTCTACCAGGAAGAATAAACTTCACTTTTTATAGAGTCTAACAACTCTCACTTTTTTCCTTTGCTTGACATTTAAGTAGTAAGTTTTTTTTTGGAGGCCATTTTGTATTTTTATCCTCTGTAGATGCCCTGCTTATCTCTAGTACCTCTTTTTAGTTATCCATCTATCCATCCACCCAGTAAGGGTTACAGTCAGACCTTGATCTCTATAAGAACTGACCTTATGGACAGTTTTTCCTTGATTGAAGTACATTATACAGTTACTGCGTCTTGGTTGAAATTCACAGGTTCCTCCACGCTGAGGTTCCTGCGCTGCTGGTCCAGCTGCCTGACAGCGCTGGCTCTTGGAGCTGCTTCAGTTTGCCACTTGAAGTAATAATAAAAGAAATTCCTGCATATGATTTTTTGTATTCTTCATGCTGTAACAGATTTTAGATTTTGTGTCAAAACTGCTGCAGGGATGTGTGGTCAAAGAAGTGCCACATCAATTGTAGTGGGAACCTGGTATAGTTTGTCCAAGTTGGAAGTATTACAGGGTATAAATTAGAGTGTCGGAACCTGTTGAGGAACGTATTACTTAATAAACATCATCTCAAGAAAAGGCCCTCATGTTTTTCTGCATCATTAATAGAGAAGTTACTGTTCTCTATTATTATAAAATAAGGTTCTGTGTTTTACTGAACGCAAAGTGTGATGAACATCTGTCTGCCTGTGATTTATCTGTCTGTCTGTGTTTCCAGATCTGGCTTTTATAACATCTTTCACACAGCTCACACCCCTAATTAATAGCTATAAAGTATTCAGGGGATGGGGAAATTAACAGAATTTGATCTAGTGTCACATGCCAACTTACTAGACCTGATATATGAACGCTAATTAATGGCGTGGAGGGCTGTGGTTAGCTACAGAAAATGAAGGTAATTGCTTCACATTGTGCCGCTCGCACCTTCCCCAGGAAGTTGGTGAAAACATGGAGGGGCAATGGGGATGATGGCCACAAAACTTTTGTATGGAAACAAAAAAAAAAGGCAAATTTGTAAAACTCATGCCTTTCAGCCTTCTTTGTGGAATGGCCCAAGGAGAAGAGCTCATGGGAGGGCTCTTTCCCTGCCGCGTTGCCTGCTCACTGGCAGTTGGAGAGTGTTGTCTCCGGGGGGCAGGGACCCGGAAGGATTGGGGTTAAGCGTGAGTGTGGGGTGCTGGTGCTCTGGGCAGGGTCAGGAGCTGTGCTCCGTCCCACCTCTCTGTGCTACGAGCTTTCAGCATTAATTGAGAGAAGTGCTGCTTGCTGGCAAATGAAAATTGCTCGGAAGTCATCAGATGCCAATAGAGTTGCTGTGTGGTGCAATTAGCTTTCTTACCCAAGCTTCTCCTGGTTGTTCCTCTTGCTCCTGAGGTCTTTGGGGATGAATCTCCTGCATTAGGCTTCTGGGGAAAAAATCCGCCACAAGCCCATCCCCTGTCCTGTTTGGTAAGTGAAAGCTCATAGCAGGATGTGTGTCGTGGCTCACGTCCTCACGCTGGCAGCCTTGCCGGGCTGGCTGTGTGCCGCACTGTGGCAGATGCGGAGGAGCAGCCGGCCCGGTGTGCTGTCCTGGGGCTGGAGCATCCCGCTCCATCCCCAGTAACCTGCCCAGTTGTCATGGCTACGCGCTGCTCTGGCATCCCAGCATCGCTGCGTGTCCTACTGGAACGACTCCTAATTGTCCTGACTCTATCGCTAACAAAGCTGATGCTTCATGTGTGCACAGAAATGCACTGGCGCCTGGGTACCGGAGCGCATGGACAACATGTGGAATTGCTCTTTATTATTATATTTGTTCGGAGCTGACGCTGAATTGGGTCTAAATGGCTGCTCTGCCATGGGGAACCAGGTGGCTGGAATTACCGTGTGTGGCAAACAGAAGAGTTCTGCTGTACTGTGACAGAGAGGAGAAATGAGGAATGATTTCCTATGGAGCAATTTGTCTGGTGGATTGAACTGCTTTTTCTTCCTGCATGGTACTTGCAGGCAGACTGTGATTTCCCCCTATAGAAATTTTGTTAGAAAATTATCTGTAAGCTTTATGCACGCTCTTGATTCCCTTGCCTGCTCATGAGCCGTTCTCTGCCAGCGTTCACCGTTGCTCTGGTGTTTCCCGTGACTGGTCAGGGGAGCACACGCTGTCGCTTCTGCTGCCTTGGCTGGTGACTCAGCAAGAACTACTGGTGCAAAAGCTCAGGAAAATTTCAAATCCTGGGTATGAATACTATTACCATAAGATGGTTTTCACTTTATAACCTTGTGCATGTACATGAACTAACTCTGCAAGAATCCAGCGAGCCAGGAAAAGTAGATTTATCCCAGTTTTATGCTTGAAAAAACCACAGAGAGGGAAGTACAGAAGGGCGATGCTGCTGCAGCATCGGAATTTGTCAAAACAGTGAATGGCTGTAGTGGGGAAGCAAAAAAGGGTGGCAGGCTCCTGCTCGTGCCCAGAGAGGGCCTGCCTTGTGCTGATTTAGTGCCCGATATGATGCTAAAGTTATTAGCGGTTACTGTTTGATGGGATTTTTCATGACCTTCAAACAACAAAGGCTTGTTCTGAGTCAGGCTTTGCAGACCAGTGCTGCTGGGTGGAGTGGGAGGAGTGGAGTAATGAGATTCCAGGACTCCTCCAGTTGGGCTTGTGTAGGATAGCTGGCGGTGTGTAAGCAGAGAAATTGAGAGATGTGCTGGGAGACTGCAGAGTGTTCCATCCATCTGACATAAGTGGTTAGAGGGCTCGGGGACCTCTAGCGCCGTCCCAGCACACGTGTGTCAGCAACAAATGTTGTTCTTTGTCTCCTTATCGCTGTCATGGTACAAATTAGTAACTGTAATAAGCTTTACTACCATTTACACCCGCTTTTAGTTATCTTTTTCCTGACCCAGTGGATATATCCGTATCCGTTAATCTAGACATAACCATATATTGCAGTTGGCGCAGGGGTGTTTGAGCTGCATTCAGTACGTGGGCTGGGAACAGCATGGGAGCTAAACTGCACCCAGTTCACTTGATTCGGCATTACTTGGGCAGAGCAGTAAAATAACGAGCCAATAAAGGCTACAGCAAAGAATCTAATGACTAGAACCCGGTTCCAAAGCAGGATAGGGCTGCCTACCACTTTTTGGCTGACAGTTTTGCATGCAGGTCTCCTTGACAAGGCAATTTCAGCTTGCATTTATTTAGACATCTGGGATGGAGCGGGCAACATCAGCCATTACAAATCCTACCAACTGTGCTACATAATGGGGCCATCTGGACAGAGGCTCCCACACGCAACCCGGGCTTCTGACAGGTGGGGAAAGGGGACTTGCTCTTGTGGTGATGGCCAAGGAGAGACCCCGAGGATGGATTAGTCAGGTTCTTACGCACTGCAGGCTGTTACCTGGTTACAACTGAGATGTGACGTGAAAGGGCCTCAAGGCATGAAACAAATGTAGAGTGGCTTCTGGATACGTGCGGAAATTATTTCATCTGGGCATTGGGCCACTACTGACAACAGGCTTAATATTTAGATGTATGGGCTTGCTTTGGAGGCTGAACCTGTAAACCCTACCTCACTGATTTCGGTCCCTGCTTTCAGAGGAGACATCTACTCGTCTTACGTGATTTGGGACCCAGGGAATTATAACTAGCTGAACTGATGAAAAATACCATTTTGCTTTCCTGGACATTATGAAAAAAAGAGCAAGGATTCCTGGTTGGTTTATTTGTTTGGGTTTTTCCCCCTGAACTCTGTGAGGGGATATGACAAACACCAAACAGGAGACAGAAGAGAGAGAGGTACCTACCCCAGCAAAAATGAAATATCTTTTTTTAAAAAATGGAAAATAATAAAAAAGCACTTTTTTATTTTCTCTCTGTCAAAACCTGTTAAATATCAACAACAACATATTCCACATAGATTCATTGTGGTTGAAAAAACCATGTTTTCTAAATGTCAGCCAGCTCCAGTTTTAACCTTATTGTTTCTCTCTCTCCTTAAGTTCCCAACCCCATCCCCTGCTGGGGACTGAGTCACGTTCTGTCGCTGAGCTCTCCTTAGACAGCTCACAGCTTTGCTCCAGTCGCTTTTTCTGGCCGTTCTGTTCCACGCACTGAAGTTCACTAACCCACCTCCAAAATTTAGGGTGTCAGCTGAAAAACAGAACATTTCAAAGCTGACTCCCCTGCTCTGTAGCAAATCAATTATTATAATGGCCTCATTATTGACAGGTGTGTGGGCCGTCTTTCTCATGGGTACGATGATGACATAAATCTAGTATTAAGCGTTCTTTTCATCACCATCTTCCCTCTTCGCCCGCTCTGCTGACTGCAGCCCTGTTTTCCCTGCCTCTGGGAGTGATGGCTAGTCTGGAACAGGCTGTTTCTAACATGCCTCTTGTGGAACAATCAGAAAGATGTTTGTGTCCTTACTCTTCCTTCCTTTTGGTTTAAGCCCCTTTTAGGCATCTCCATAGTTACTGCTTCATCAGCCTGCGGAGTCATAGCTGCCTGTGTGCAAACATCTCTCGAGTAGCTCTCGCTGTCTGGAATAACCTTCCTCCTTCTACTCCCTCTCATTGACTTCCATCTGAAAGATACAGCTTCTCCCTTGTCCCTTCCTTCCTTTTGCTCATGCTGCCTCGGTGACTGAATGCTTTAATTCATCCACCAGGCGATGTGTCCACTTCTTTGCTTCACCTCATTTATACCACCTACTCTTTGATCACCTGCATTACAGTTTTCAGTTCTGTATTACAGAGTTATGTGAGAGTGGCTCTGCAAAATGTTGTGCGTGTTTTTTTGTCCTGGGTAGTCCTTTCCTGGGCTAAATCTGGGTGTTTGGTTCTTTCCTGGAAATTTATAGCCTAGAGGATGAAATGAGAAGTGTATTTCAAGGCTTTTGCAGTACATTGCTTGCTCTCATAGAGTCAAAGGCCACCAGATAATAAGTGAAATGAATTGGACAGACTAAGAAGCTGTAGTCCTCAAAAGCATATTTACTGCAGCCCTGAAAGCAAGCACTGTGATTACTGAAGTTTTCTATTTGTGGACGGCAGTTTCAGTTTAGCCCCTGTGAAATGCACCACTAAAACCACGCTAATCCCTCTGAGATTATCAGACACTTCAGTATCTTGTCTCATTTAGCAAATCTAACCATGAAACGATAAAAGCACTTTAAACAGGTTTGGAGTTTTTTTTCCCCACAGCATCTGAGCACTTAAATTCTCCCTCTGTTGTGTGAATGTGAGGAGGCACACCTCAGAGTGGAAGAGGCCCCTTTCTGAACAGGGGTTTTCTCCCAAACTGAGAAGATCTGCAACAACCCAGGTGGCTAAATGATAGTCCGAAGGGGCCTGGGCTAGAGACCAGTTTGCTCCAGGCTGTGGCTGCCATTTCCAAACACTTCTGCTGCCACTCTCCTGCCATGTGCCTTCTGAGGCTGGCCAAAACTGCTTTCACTATGCCTTTGAGGACTTCGGCATCTTCATCTGCACAAATGTTCAGGTGTGCGAGGAGCTGGGGCTGACAACCGCATAGGCTTGATCTGTAACACTGTATTGCCCTTGTTTACAGTGTATTTTTCTGTCTTACTACTTTTTCTTACTGAAAAGCCGTTAGTGCACATTGCTATTTGTCAGTCACTGGCCCACCTAAGCAAACTCACGTTTCTGAGAGCGCCTCTGTGGCTTATTGCCAGCTCCTGTTTCCTGAGGGAGATGGGACGCTGGAACTGATGGGATCAGACTGCTGTAATTAGTTGGACTGTATTGGAGCAGTCTGGGGAGATATCAAAGGCCTCTCTAGCTGTCCTTTCTGAAGCATCATTCTAGGAATAAAAATAACAACGGATTAAACTAACTTGGCTGCTCTTAGCACAGTATTTCCAGCTGAGGGACCTGAGTTAGTTATTTTAAAGCTGCACAAAGACGGGTGTCATTTGGACCTGGGAGATTAAGGACCAACAAAGGCTCCTGTAACACTCTGAAAAACACCTTTCTACAAGTATTTTCACTAAGAGGTCTAGTGTTTTCTTCTTTCTTCCTTTTTTGTTTTTTTTTTGTTACCGTTTGTGCAAAGATAGGGCCTTTGATTTAGTATTGGTTCTCCGCTTAAAGACACGGGGATAAACTTGTCTGTCAGCAGCTAGAGTTCACTCAAGAAGGATAATTCTTGCAGGATTTTTGACTAGTCTCCGAGTCTGGAGGTCTACAGCATACCTGTAACCCTTGGAGAGGAATCTGCGCTGCTGGACTTCACTGCACCAGGCTGGAGGGCCACATCTGTTCCTTTCGTGACTGTGTTATCGGGCAGTCCCTCAGCCCTGCGTTTCTCTGCTGCCCTGCTCTGGTGGGAACGCTGCTGTGGCTCGGGGCTGTAGTCACTCAGTCTCTAACTTCTAAACACCGAACTGTCGTACTTTTTCTCCTGCTGCTAAAGGAGCAGCATTTCAGTAGCTGTTAGTAGCTGCCTCTGCTTTCTCCTTCTAGGGTTGGAAAGTGGGAGGTGTAGTCCTCAAACCAGCACCACATACTTGTCTCCTCCTCCTTCACACTGCATCTATGCTGCAAGCCCAAGGCAGCACGAGAGACTCCAGCATTGTCTGAATTACAAAGTCATTCTATTGTCAAGCCTTTTAAGTGTCACATTTTCTTTTAAAACCAAAGGCTGTGACATTTACTAAAGAACAGCATAATTTCAAAGTCAGGAGGGTCTATTCTTAGCACATCAGTCAAAAAGAAAAAAAAAAGTCTTTGAAGCGGGAAAAAACCCAACAATTTTACCAAAATTAACCTTGTCAGAAATGATCAATTCATCTTCCATTCGGATTGACCTGGTCCTTGCTGCATGCCAGAGGACAAAATCTGATGATACAGCACAATAAATTAAGATTGCTAGATCTCCTTGTAATTGATTCTCTTGCAGTGTAGGTTTGGCAAAGACTAATTTATCTTCAAGGCGATTAAATCACTGGTGGTTTGGTTTTGGAGTTATTCTTTCCTTTTTAAGGAACATTTCTCCTCAGTTATTTGAAGAATAGATGCTGATGAGTAACAGCCACCTCCCGGTATTTTATTCTTGCTATTTAAATACCTCTTCCTGCTAGACCAGTGCCTCCTCAACAGTTAGGAGCCAAAGACTGAGCACGTGGTGGCCCAGAGGGACATCGGGGCTGCACTGCCTTTTCCTGTTTCTTGGAGGGCAGGCCCTCAGAAGCCCCCCTGCGCCTGAGCCCAGGTCTGCTCACACCCCGACCTTCAAATGCGTGAATGTCACACGCAGCCAACTTGACTTTCGCCTTTGTTATTTCTCACTGGGAAACTTCAGTCTGCATTCATAAAAAACTAATAAATATGGTTGATAGCCTAGTCTTGAAACCTATTTGTACATTTTAAAAGTTACCATTCTTGAACCAAAGAGAACTTCTTCTAAAGCATTCATACTAATACATAGCCTACAAATTATTTACTCTTCAATTAAAAGAGAAAAATAATTTATTTAGTGCACTAGAACCTTAGGAAAGACGCCAGTGTTTTTTCTTCAAAGTTGTGTCTTCTAAGGAGCTTATACTGATGGGCTCTTCGTATTCATGGACTGAGAGAGTGCAAAGAGCTTTTTCCAACCTTCTTGAAAAAGCCATGTAAATGTCTTTGTATTGTTCGATAGGGATAGGGTTTTAGCTATTACTAAAACTTTCCTATTTCTGCAGAAGGGATTGAGTTCACTGGAGGATGATGCTGGAACAAGTGTGCTATCAAAGCAGATCCCGAATGTCCCTGTGTACATCCTGACCATCTCCAGAGAGACTGTCATTAATGTGTTTCTCTCTCTTTCCTTCTCTTTAGTATTCATGTGGTGATGATCATGTGAAAATTACTCACACTTCTGACTTGAGAAAACTTTCTTAGCCCAGAAATTCATCCAATATCAAGGGAATTAGAAATTCAAATGGGGGAAATTATACACTCTGTGTGTCAATATGGCAAACCTTATAAAAGCTGCAATCAATCACATCGGCATCAAAGGTGGTGGTACGTTTTCTTGTCACCAAGTGGATCACGGTCCACCAAATAAAGGAAAAGGTGACTCAGAACAAGAAACTTCAGTGTGCTGCCTGGAGAGAAGGACAGCCGCCTCCGACAGCACGGACCTGCACTCCCTTCTGGAGCTTCTTTGTATTTTGATCCATGGTTATGCACAAATCTTGTTTATTTGTTTTGCCTATTTATTTGCTGCCCAGGCTATGCTGTGAAGCTGGTTCTCTCTCTCGCTGTGTCTATGTCCCATTGCAGTAGAAAACTGCTTTCTCTCAAAGTCTGCAATTATTTAGATGGGCTATTGCACACTGTCCCATTAACAAACCGCTGCATGGGTGCTCCAGCCCTTCCCTGCACTGAAACCTGCCAGTTCCTGCTCCAAAGTAAATCCAAGTGCCTTATGCCTGGGTGCAGCCTCGCATCAGGCAACTCGCTCTGCAAATCATTTAAATTGATTAAATGAATGCAATGATCCATACCGGTTTCCCACTGTCCAGCTGCTGAGTGAACAGTGTGGGGTACCAAGTGGACTTCCATAGATTTTTTTTTTTTAATCTATATTATGTTGTATGACTAATCAGAGAAACACCCTTCCCTCAAAAACACCTCCCCAAATCAGTGCAGTTTTTGTGTACAATGCCAAACCTATCGCAGGTATGTGTGAAAACCCAGCAGTGACTTACGGAGGCTGCAGCTCATTCCTGTGTGACTCTCTGCTGCTCTCCTTGTGTGCTTTGACTGCCAAACTTTGTGGTTTTGTAGGTCTTGTATCTCAGTGCTCTGCTGTCAGCTCCCTGAGATGCAAGAAGTAGGCATGGCCCCGATGCTCGCCTGAAGCAGAAATAGCACATCTTGCTACTACTATTTTCCATCAGGTGCCCTGAGTCTTGAATTTCTGTCAGACAACACTCCATAGGGAGAAAAAAACCCCAGACCTTTAGTTTGCCATTGTTGAAAAACCTGATCCTGGTTTTGGTGTAATTTAGCAGACTGAAATAGAGATACAATAAATCTGTTATACTTTCTCAGTGAATCAGTAAGCCTATGCTGGCAAAAACTCTTCAGATTTTGGAATATTCAGCAATCCACCGACATTTCCAAGGGCTTTTGTGTATTCCCAGTGATTTGTCTATGCTACAGCCTGAGTGCCGAGGGGGTATGGGTACTGGTAAGTACAGGTTTCTGCATGGGTGTTTTCAAAACTCTAGAGAGACAACAGGAACCAAGCAACCAGAAAGATAAACAGCTCCCGTTGAAGATTTAAGGGTTTGTGAGTATATGTGTAGGTTTATTTCAGACTGGTGTGTAGCAGAGGCGAGAAATAAAAGCCCTGTTGCTTCTGATCTGTAAGACACGCCAGCAGAGGTGTGCGGGGAGCTAGCTGTGTCCCTGCGGGCCGGGGCAGTTCCAGCGGTGTGTGATGGAAAGCCTCCAGGAGTGTGGGTGGATGGGTAGGTGCACTGCAGAGGCCAATGCTCAGAACTGTCACTGGTGTCTCGCGAGCCCCATGGTGACAAGAAAGGGATGAGGTTTCAGAGGCGGCGGCGGTGTGGGATGACTTACCTTCTGCGCTCTCCGCTTGTCGGCTCGCTGGTTCTGGTGGTAAATTCGGCTGAAGTTGGAAACAATGACTGGAACCGGCAGAGCAATGACCAGCACCCCGCTCAGGGAGCAAATGGAGCCAAATATCTTCCCAGCAATTGTCTTGGGCACCATGTCACCATAACTGGAGGGGGAAACAAAAAAAAAAAGGGAAGCCCCTGCTTCAGACAAGTGCAATGGCACCAAACGCCTCTTCAGGTTCCCTGAGCGTGCGGCGCCGTGAGTGTCCAGGGCAGACACTAAAGCTTAGAAATCCACAATGCACGTGGTGCTGTCATCCCAAAGATGACAACTTACCCCACGCTTTGGCAATGAATTTAGCTAAACCAAAGAAAGGCACTTTTGTTGCAGAATAGATGTCCCAGTTCAGGCAGCTGCTGGGTACATTAAATTGACATCCTCGCTCGGGCAGTACCTACCTCTGCTCTCCATCTAGGCGAGCTCTAACAATCCTAAAGCTGTATGTCTGCTTACAAGCAGGTTACTGTGTGTTCATTCCCTTGTATCCAGGTGCAAATGAGGATGGATTTACACTTCCATTTCAAAACCCAGCAGTTTTCTTGCCACTTCTGTACCCCAGAAATTTGGGGTTCATTCAAAGTCTGGATTCAGTAAAGGGTGAATTCTCAGGAATATGGGACCAGCTGAAAAATATTCAGACAAACCTCTGCACTGTGTATACTTCTTTGGTATTTTCAGGTTTTTGGGTTAGTTTTCTTTTTTGGTATAAATGCTTCAGACTTCACTAGCTAAGGCTTAATTATCCCAAGCAGAATCCTTCTCCTGCATTCATCTGCATTAAAGCCCCTCAAAATACCTCAAATCAATAAAATGCTATTTATGTCTATTAACTTTTTAGCTGCTGCTTTATGTAAAGATAGTTTAAAAGCTCTTGCTAAGTGACAAGGTCTTCTGCCTCATTTAACACTGTTCTAAAAAAAAAAATAAAATCTTTCTTACTTCTCTCCTGCCGCCCATTAACACAATAAGACTGAAAATTAATCATATGCCTCAAACACAATCTCAGTGACCCGGAGCAATGAGAGAAAGCCCTTCTGTGCATTTGTGGAAAGTATAATAAGAAGTGTCTGTCTCACAGTCTGTCTTGTAGAGTTTTGTTCTTACACGCAGACTGAGAGTTACCTCATTACTTGGGACTTCAGAGAAGGCGCTTTAAAGCGCCGTCAGGAAAGATCAGACTGTCTTGGAGCACGGAGGGTTTTGCTGGGGGATGTAGAACTTCATTTGCAAAACTATGACAAGAGATACTGCCACGGGAAATTCTGCACTGGCTGGAGCAGGCTGCAGAGGAAGAAGACCTAAAACTAGTGCTTAACTCTGACTCCGGGATCTACTGCAGAGTTCTCTGTGGAGAGAACGCTGTGGATTTGTCCCTCTGGGCTTGCAGGGCACGTCGTGCTCCCACGGCCGCGTTCTCTGGCTCTGCTGGGCTGCCCTGCAGCCTGGGCGATGCTGATGGTTGGAAGTGCCCTAGCCTTTTGATCGGAGTAAGACCCAGCTGTGCTTCTTCAGAGCTTTGTCTAGATCCCCTTGCACTTAACGAGACACCTCCCTTTGATTTTGACTGTGACAGGGTTTGGAATGAAACTATAAAGTTGCAATTGCTCTACTCCAATATTGACATCTGCAACTACTGCAATATTAATTGCTGGAGTGACTATTTTTTGTCCTGATGGTACCAGGAGGTACTAATGGCCACATGGCATATTTATAACAGATACAGTGCCAAATAATCCTCCAGTATTGGATTTCAGTTAGTACTAATTGGGCATTTTAAACCCAAAACTTCTTTTCCCCAGACTGGAATGAGAGAACTCAACTTTCCCATTAACTTGTTTAGTAAAAGGCAACTTGTCGCCTAAAAAATTTCTTCTGCAGGAAGTGCATTTTAAGTAATTCATCAATAATCTCATTAGAGCAGCAAGAAGATAAAAGAGTCAGGTAATGATTAACATTCAGAGGGTCTAATGGGATGTTTGAGCCTGTAATAAAACAACAGGAGGCTGCAAATTCAGTAGATTTTTAATGTGACCTCCAGTAAATCATTCCAGCTTCCTGTACCTCAGTCCCCCACTTACGGAATGGCATTCGGTTCCTTATTCTTTGCCTGCTTGGTTAAGCAGGTGCCAGGCTCTTCCGAGGAGGAGCTGCCCCGTGTTCTGACCGTACCCAGCAGGGACCCCCACGTGCTACTGCATTGCAAATATTAATAATGCAAGGCAGATGCACAGAAATCCGGAGTAAACACAGCCTGTATGGGGCTCCAGGCTTGTCCAGAGAGAAATGCTTTGCATTGGCTAGGTTAGATGTGGAACATGCCTAGAGATAAACAGCTCTTCTGTTTATTTTGCCAGGCATCCAGTTATATGGCAACAGATTTGGCCAGTTTGGGGTTGCTGAATTCCTTACTCCGCTTCCTGGCCGTGCGGGGTGGGACACACTGCTCAGCCGAGTGCTGGGGCAGGGAATGGCGTGTGAGCTCTGGGGGAGCTGCCCCACTGCCGCGGTGCCTTCAGTGCTCTGGGCACCGGTAGCGACTCTGGAGCCTCTACACCCGTATCCCATGGTTCAAATGACGTAGCTTTGGTTTGTCCCCTTTTCTTCTCCTGGTGTCCCTTCAAAGCCCCATCTCCTACTGAGGAAACACTGAGCACTGAGACCCTTACGGGCTGTGCACATAATGGGAAGTTCAAGTAAAACCTGAAACAGACATACCAGGAAAAAAACAAAACAGGAAATTAATTTTAAGTTCCTCAGACAGGAAAAGACTGTGAATGCAGAATTCCAACATCTTTTAAAATTTGTCCTGTGACTGCTGTGTTCTTTGGCTATAAAAGGGGTCATATGTCACTCACCCTAATTAGCAGCTATTAGCCCTGACAGCATAATGTGCTGTTGTTTTTCTCTCTGTCAGGACAGAAAATGTTATCAAATAGAGGTCACTGCTTCCGAGTTCTGGTTCCAGTGGTAGAGGTGTCTGGACACTGCTTAGCTCCCAGCTGGAGACAGCAATAAATAAGGTGCTGAACAGCTCATCAAATGACTCGCTCTAAAAATAGGCTCCCAGCAGCATCGCTGATGATCCTGTCTCTCTCTGCAACACTCACAGCCCTACAAATAGGGAATTGTAGTCAGAAAGCTGGAAGATCCGATGGTACAGGGACATGGGAAGGTACTACAGCAATAACAAATCTGTGGGGACAGTGACACAGCTTTTCAGAGGATGCTCTTTTCCAGCAGCTTTTTTCTGTGCCAACTTCCCAGCCGGCGTAAGGCATACACCTGGGGAGGGGCTCACGGCTCATGGATTATTGTTTTGTATAGCTGTTGTCTCCATTGGCTTCTCTAGATGCAGAGGGGAGCGGAGTGCAATTAAAAACTGATAAACCTGTATCCAAGCGCCGCCTTCTGTACCGGTAGCAGACCTGTCTGTGGGCAGAGCATCAGAGCAGCACCCTCTTCTCTGGGGTGGGCAGTGATGCCCTGTGAGCAGCACATCCCGGGGGGGCACATTCCTGTGCCTCCAGGGGACTTGGTTGAGGACACAGAGCCAACATGAGACTGTGGGGACAGCTGGCTCCTGGAACGAATGGTCAGAGGAGGACTGTCGCTATGTTTAAGCGTCCAAGGGACCCTTCCTTAGTGGTGCAGAACCATGTGGTTTTCACACGCAGCCTACGAGAGCTGCAGTATCGCGTGGAGGATGGCAGGAGAAACAATGCTGCTTCACGTGGTTTAGTAGTTCTGCCTCATGCTGGCACTAACAGCTCTTTGAGAGCTTCTTTATCTCTCTAACCTTTTGCCCAGCACAGTAGAGTCAAAAGAAGATTTCACTCCAGCCTGTAAGCTTCTGCTTTTAGGACAATAAGGATTGAATAATAACATTATGTACTGTACAATAGAATATGATTTTGAAAGCGTTTTGCATGAAAGAGATAGAATAAAGCATGGAATTAGCATGTAGCTTTCCAGGTGCAAGAGATCCTTTTCTATACTGTGAGTAAATCACTGTGGAATGTTTTGATTTGCACAAAGGAGAAAAAAAAAAGTCTAAAATTCAGCTTGAAAGTTTCAGTTGCATTGCAAGGCTGCGCGTGTTGCATTTGACAGCTCAGAGGAGCTCATGTCCCTCCATTTAATAGGTACCAGTCCAATGTAATCATGCTAATGCCGCTTTGAACCTCCAGTGAAATAATGATCGCGTCACTTCCAATGATACGATGAAAACAAAAGCAAACATTACTCATTCCTTTCTTGCTTTTGCACATGATGATGAACAGGGAATTAACAGTTCTGCTAAGGGGTCTGGGGAGAGTTAGATCTTTTGTTTAGGGTTTAATTTGCGGTTCCTCTGCCAGATCAGCTGTTCCATCCGCCTTGCTGGAATTGCCCCAGCCCAGCCCGCAGCTCTCCGGAGCACAGCGTTGCCCATGCGGCCGTCTCCCTGCCCAGCCGGGTTCTGTCCTGTCAGGTACCCGTACCTCTGGGTGGGCGAAGGTGCTGCTGCCTCGTTCAGCAGAGGCACACGAACCTTCATGTGTGACGTATTAAATTCCTGCGTACGGGGAAGGTGGGAGGAAGGCTCTGGAGGCAGGGGTAGTGTCTGATGGAGATACGACCGAACCGGTGATGGGGCGAGTGCTCCTCCTGTCTGAAAGCTGACTTGGGCTGGTTTTACGGCCTCCAGAAAGACAGGTCCACTTTCTGTCTGGTTTTTCCATGTCCATAAGGGAGATCAAAATATTTTCAGAGCTGTCCTGGACAAGCATTGTGAGGATTAATTAGTTAATGCTGGCATGATATTTTGGAAATAATGAAGTTTTCTGAAAGTGTTTTGCAGACACAGACTCAGTAATCCATGTCCATAAGGACAGTCTGGTAAGTTATGTCAGCTTTTTAAATATACAAATCTTAGAAGGAGCGGGATGCGCTGATGAATGCTGAGAAACCTGACACGTGAGGAGGCTCGTGGTGCCTCCTGAAAGAGCGTGCGGCAAACAGAGACATAATGGCTTTGGAGCAAGAGAATCTATAAACAGGCTGTCAAATGAGAGACTTGAACAGCAAATCAGCTGTGTCCGGGGAAGTACAGCGCCTATTTCATGCTAGGATTCTTCTACATTAAATATACTTATTTTCTGCCTTGTTTTGAGCTGGGCAGCTCCCCAGCTGGGTATTCAACTTCTGCAATATCTGGCTTGGTTTTACACTACTGTTTTCCTTTTCCCTGGCACATTTTATTTGTTAATGCTTTTGGGGATGCTCTCATCCTCCCTAGATGTTCTGCTGATATTACGTCCCTCAGCCAAGCTGCGAGGGATGAGTGCTGTAGATGCATATCAGTGCTAGCAGCAGAAGCTTATCTTCAGTACTCAAATTCGTTTTGATTTTTTGTAAAGCTGTGGTCAGCAGTTACTTAATAGGGATTTTTCAGGTGATGTTGCCTTTTGATTTTGTGCTGGTTTTCAAATTTCTATTTGTTACTGAGTTTCGTGTAATAAAAGGACTGAGAGACGTATCTCAAATCCTGAAGAAAGGTCTGGTGCTGTTAGGCCCTTTTTCATACTGACAGAAGTGGATGTGCGATGAGATGGGAAGACGGGACACTTAAAACCGAGAGGGGATTCTGTGCAGTGCAAGAAATTTACCTCAGTGGAACTGGCTGTTTCCAGATGCTGTGGGGAATTTGCTAGAGATTCCCGAAAGGACTGGTCAGCTGTCTGTCTATCAGCACTGAGACCATGTAGTTACATCTCCTGGGATGAAGAAGGATCACTGAGGAGATGCAAGTTCTGTGGCTTCTCTAACAGTGAGAACTAGAGAGAGGCGGGTTATTCCCTAATGACTTGCTTGGGGGCATCTGTACTTCTGGGTATCCCGTACCAGCCCTCACCAAAGCCAAACTAAGGGATTTGATGGATGCGGGGTCAGTTGTAGCCTGCTGGTTCCTGTACTTGTGCAAGAAAGGTGACTGAGCTGAAGGTCTCAGAGCAACTGGTAGCGTAAATGTTCTTACAACAAGAGCAGGCACTGCCCAAAGAAACAGGAATGTTTGTGTGGACTCGGGAATAAACTGAGTAGGTTATTTAATACACCGAGGGTTGAGAAGTCTTAATATATGCACACACTGGTTCCATTTATTCTTCCTGGCTTGGATCAGCTTCTCAGCCTGTAGGCAGTTAAAACAGATGGTTGGAATTTGGGTAACATTCAGACCTTGAGTTGAAGCTAAAAATGGAATTTCATTGGCAAAGAAAGTAGGTCAGAAAGCTAAAGCCCCTAGTCCTAAAATGATGAAAGGCTTCTAATCAAGTGTTCTCTATTACCATTCATTAAAAGGAGCAGAGGAAGAAGTATTATTAGAGACCTTTGAGAAAGGGATTACACCGGGAGTGCGAACACCTTCCTTCCTGCGAGGAGACCTGTGTGTTTGCAAACCTGTGTTGTGTGAGAGATGGGGCGACCAGGAGCATCGCCTCCCGGTCCCGCGGGCTGGACCGGAGCCACCCCAGGGCGGGAAGGGTTTTCTTCATGGGGACATAAGCAACTTTATCTTCTGCTTCAGTCGGAGGAGTGCTGAGAGCGAGCCTCTTTGCATGTCCTCCGTTAATACCTATCACGCTAATAATCCTTTCCACACTAAAGCTGTCATCTGCCTGACTCAGGTTCTCTCACTTCATCCCCTCTGCAACTTGTGACCCGCACCATACCTGAGACTCTCAGTCAGTCATGTCTTTGCTCTTCATCATTTTCAGATGTGTGCCAGCTGCTAGAAATCATTCTTCGTTGTAGCCGACAGGGATTATTCAAAGCAAACGGGGAACCTGCACCAGTTAACCCAGTGGTCCCAGTTCAGCACACTGTTTCAGCCCTTGCTTAATATTAAGCACATACTTAATTGCCGTTCACTGAAAAGATGATAACATGCTTGTTCAAATCATTTTTTGGAAATGGTACTAAGATGAATGTTTGCTCTTTGCGTTTGGTCAGCTCAAGGTAATTCACTGTCGTTACTCCTCTCCTTTTCCCCTCAAACTACTGCTAGAAATTACATTTCTCTGGATGGAGAATTGCCTGCGTTTCAGCTCTGCCAGCAGACGCGTTTTTAGAGATAGTGTCAGAGGGCTTGTGTTTGCTTTCCCTTAATGGCAGATGTGGACTGACTGCCTTCGTCCTTGGCTCTCACTGTCACAATGCCAGGTAATAGAAGCAGGGATGGAAATCCAGAATGTGCTGTTGGTCTGTACAGCTCAGAAATGACAGGCAGGGTAATTGCCTTCTGCTTAACAGAAATAGCAGTTTACTATGTCACACATCTCACTAAAGAAAAATAGATGTTTTCTTTTTTTATGGTATCTCAGTTTCTCCATGCCACTTAATAAAGCATTAACTAGTTTTTCACCCAAAAAAAGAGGAAAATTTAAACTGGTGATTTAACAGTTATTCTGAGAAAAAGAAGAATTGACTTCAATGTGGAATCAATCTAAGAAAAGCTGAATTTAATTTTGCCGAAAACATCTCCAGTCTTAACCTGTACACTTTACTGTCTTTTATTCCTAATGTTTATTCATTCAGCTTTTCAGAAGAAGCTATGCATTTGAGTTCTCACAAAGCTGATATATCTAGTAAGAAGTGATCTCGGATTTCTTTTGCTTCATGCATCACCAAGCAGCCATGCCGTCATCTAAGTTTTTGATCCTCAAATCTCAGTTTTGGTAGTGATAGATGTAGCAGAAAAAGCTTTCTTAGATTTTTTTTTTTCTTATTTTGGTTAGCCTGCTGAACTTCAGAGCATTTTTGGTTAGACAGGTCTTTCTCCAATTGACAGAGTTACTTTTGATTTGAAATTTATTGAGAAGACTTCACAGGAAACACCAAAGACCGTGTCTGGGCTGTTATTTTTCTGAGCAGATGACTAGAAAGAGGAAGCATTTCAGCGGACTCCAGGAGCAGTGGGTGGTGGTGGCAATTTCATGCCATTCCAAGTTCTCCGCACTAGTGAATTTCAAGTGAAGAGCAACTGCTCCGCAGCGGTGCACCGCCAGCCCTCCGGCAATGCTGGCGGCACCGTCTCTCTGTTGCAGGGCAAGTTGCAGAGTAATGAAGGGTCCAACAAGAAAAGAGTCAGAATCCACTTCCTACACTCATGTTTGGAAAATTGCAAAGGTCCTCGGTTCCCTGAACCAGGAAAGTGTTTTGGTTGTTTTGGATTTTTTTCCTATACTAAGCTGCGGATTCCTAGACCCATGGTAACGCTGGGGTCAGGAGTTTGTACAGGTCTCTGGAGCAGCCTCAAAGCGGGTCTGTTGTCAGCAGAATTGAAAAATGCACATCTGTTCACAACAAGTTATGGTTTATCCCTTTAACTCATGATTATCGGTTGAGGAAAAGCTCTGGTTTACTGTAACAGTGGGGATTTACTGTCATGCACGAACGAAAAAAAATCCATTTGATTCTTTTCTAACAGCAAACCCACCCCTTGCTGTGTATCTCCATGTCATGGGTTTTTTTTCTTGTGAAGGTGAAAGTATGATGTTATTTTCAAGGACTCCTGCTTCCTTGGTAATTGAAGCTTTTCACCCTGAACCTGACAGCAAGTTCTTCCTCAGTCAATATTTAATTTCATTTAAATTCTAATGTGGGCACTAAGACTCAAATGCATTTGTAGGAATTAGCCCTTGCGGTGGTGCGGGGCAGTTGCCACCCACGGGTTCTCTTTGGCCCTGAAGCCACAGAGCTGTGGCACACGGATGAGTTGTAACGAGGCACCTTGCTCGGCTCTTTCTCTTCATTTATTATTTTATTTCAGTTGACCTCAGCCGCAGCGCTGCTCCCTGCACGTGGACAAGGGGAGGTCTGCGGTCTGGGCGCTGATGCGCAGAGGTGTCTCGCCTAACAGCTTGCCATTATAACAGGCTTAAAGAAGTTACTGTACACAGCTACTAATTAGTTTATGATTTAGCATTGTTATCATTTTACTAGTATATCAGTCATAATAATTTGTCTGTAAATGAACGGAGGTGTATTTTATCCAATATAGAGCACATGCCAATTAAAATAAGGCCAATTAAAGTGTAACGGCAGTTTTGCAGCCACTCATTACTGAGACAGCGCTTCCTCTTGGGTTTTCTCATTGTGACCCAAAGCAGTGTTTTTAACCTTCGTGTTTTCCTCAGCCATCAAGCATCAACAACGCTCAGGAAATATTAGGAAAAAGTCCTGAGTGTTATTGTCCATCTGACCATCATCTGATACAGGCATCTGGCATGTTAGCAACCGAGTGCATCTCTTCTCAGCAACACACGCTTTGAAAAAGTGTTTGTTTTAATGGAAAATAAAATGTCCCAGATTAAGGCATTATTTATTTCTGGCTGTATACACTAAAGGCCTTTTAAATTACTTCATTCATTATTAAGTCTAGAAGAATCCTCATATTACTTGGAGTGAAAACCTTATACAATTACCTGATAGTAGAATCTTTTTTTTTTTTTT